>JAKKIB010000252.1:12792500-13200445 GCA_023089585.1 Melophagus ovinus
TAATATGTTTGTTTCAAATCACAAAATTATTGACCAATATGTTATGTGTGTGAATATGCCATTACATTATCAGGTGGTTAACAAGTGCTTTATATTCTCATTTATAAAATAGAAAATTGAAATTAAAAAAAAAAAGAAAACAAGAGAAAATAAAAAAATTCAAACGAATATTGATATTCTCACATTCACATTTTCAAGTAGATGAATTAAATGTAACAATTACAATTACAATAACAATAACAATAACAATAAGAATAACAATAAAATGAAAATGAAATTGTAAATTTATTATACACGTTTCACACCATCATCATAAAAGGAAATGAACATGAAAACTTGTCCTTTTTCTTTTTCTTTTTTTTTTTTTTTTGGATGATTTGCCCATATTTTCTGATCGTTTTTTTTTTTAATTTCACTTTTGCATATTTTTATATCAGAAAACATAAATGTCATATCTATCGTGTGTGTTTATTTTATACCAAAACAAAAGAAAAAAAGAAAAAAAATTGAAAAACTAAAAATGAAGATAAAAAATTTTAAAAATGTAAAAAAAGACAGAACAATAACCAAAACAAATTTATATGAAATTCTGTATATAAATTACAAATTGTTATATAATAGCGAGAAAACGAGAGGAAAATGAGAGTACAGAAAATATAAATTATATAACAATTGAAATTCGCAATTTGCAATCTCCATCGCAAGGAAAGGCTATAAAATGGGCATAATAAATATTTAAATTTTTTATTTTTTGCTGAAGTAAATTTTGTTCGGGAAACAAGTTACGATTAAAATTTATCAAACGCTTCATCCAACATTTCATAACATAAATTTTTTATGCCATTTAATGCGACAATCATTCATTCTTTATATTTCTATATTCAAATTACAAATAGAACTATTTCAATAATCTATGACAAAAAAAGCACCATTTTCGCTGGTAATCACCGGTTTACAAACGGCCTACTTTGCCTTCTCAAATTATACTATAAAATTGAAATATGAAATTTTTATATTTATTACACATTATATTTATTATAATGGCCAAGGTGGGCGTGCCTATAAACTTATTTCGGCTTCTATACAAAAAATGTAATCTTGTTTTAAACACTTTCATTTAACTTCAATTCAAACGAGAGCAGCGCTCAATTTTTACTATTCTATCTGTTACGATTTCCGGGTCCTGAAATAGTAACAAATTTTAATGATAAGTAGTTGTAGTATCTTAATATGGCCAATGAAAACTTCCGGCCTCTTTTACAAATATTTTTTTGAGCATGCCAGTTAACATGCTTAAAAGTGGGCGTAAAAGTTAAACCATGAGTTAAATTCCTAACTTCTCGACTTGTTAAAGAATTTTTTCCAAACTTAATGAAGTTTCAGTGTAATAATTTACAAATGTTTCGACAAAATAATTATTCTACAAAAATTTTTTGTTGTCATTATGAAAAAATCGCTTTTCCTACAATTCGGTAAATCTCTTAAGTGGAAATGAATTTGAAAAACAATCGGCATAGATTCATAATATGCTTGAATTGAAAACGTAAAATGTAATTTATGTTAACATAAAAAAGGTAACTTTGCATATATTTTAGAATTATTATTCAGATCTTCAAGAGTAAAAATAAAATATAAAACAAGTGCAATTGATAGGGCTGGTTTCTAAATGAACTACGAATCATAAAAGTAAGAAGTAAGTGTCTTTTGAATGATTTAAGAAGGATCCAAATTAATGGAACAATTTCATTAAACTTTATGAAAAATCAAAATTCTAATTATTTTTCTACATCAATGTATTTATAAAAAATTGGGCCAATTTTATGTCGAATGTGATCCACCGATTAAGTCCAAAATATGTGTACCAGATTGTACATTTTCTTCTTTATAATTTTTTATAAAATAAGGCATAAAAAAGTAGACGGGTCTCAAAGTTGCCCCATCTCTTGCGTAGTCAAAGCATATTTATCAAAGACCAAAGTATCCAAAACTATTAAGGTGTATAGAACTTAAGTAAAATATACTTAGTTCGGGAACTGCACCTTAATAACAATAATATATGGTTGGACATTGCATTTGCATCAGACAAACGTAGAAATGGAAAACTATAAATTGTTTAAAAAAATATAACAAATTAGCTATTTCGTCGATGCTAAAAATATCATTCTGCATTATGACTGCATCTAAGCTGACTTATTCTTGTTGATGTAAAATCGGTCTCTTTAAAAAGCTTCATTATCTTAAACATTGAACCGACAAAAATTACTAACTTAGCATTATCATATGTTTTCAAAGAGTCACAGGGATTGAGTGGAAGGAAGGGGCAAAGAAAGAAATAGGGACATAGTGAGAGAGAGAGAGAGAGATAGAGGAAGAAGGAGTAGAAGTGTGTTTTGTACAACTAGTTAACAACTGTATCAAACTTATATAATGCATTAAAATGGTCATTACAGAGATTAATTTATCTTTCATACAGGGAATTACGTAAGGATATTTTCTAATGGCAAATCCAAGCTGCTTCACTTTTTTTTTACATTTCGATTTTTCCATTATTGGAATAGTAGATAATCTTTCCATATCTTTTAAAGGCCTTTTTAACGTTTATGGGAAAAATTAACTAAGTACTAACATCAAACAACATGAACATCATTAATTGTCATTATTGTTGTTGTAGTTTTTTTTTTTTTATTTTCCCTTACTCCAAATTGATTTATATACCCAAGATTTTTGTTATAGAAATGATGAGCTTTCATTTATGACCATAAAAAAGTAGGTTTTGTTTTTTTTTTTGTTTTTCATAAAACCAAAAAAGTAAAAAAATGTCTTTTAATAGAAATTTTAAGAACTCTAAACATTTTTATCCATCAGCAACTTTTTTTGCAATTCTGACTTTGCTTTTAATGCAGACACTTTTAAGGACTTTTTTTTGCAACTTTTCTTTAGTTTGATATTTTTTTTTGTTATTGATGTTAGTTACTAACAAAAAGCAACAACAACAACAATAATAATAATAATAATAATAATAACAAAATTAATCACATTATATTCTAATACTATTTGAAAGATAGTACAAAACTTTTTGTATAAGCAAACATAATAGAATTTTCTGGCTTTTACGATGGCGTTAAATATTTTTTCAAAAACGGCAAATAAAAATATCACTCACTGTACTGTCGCCCGTTCATATCTGCCTTCATTTGTTTGCCTGTTTTTTTTTTTTTTTTTGCTTATTTAAACAATATATATCCATTTCATTCTTTATCTATTTATCTATCTATCTCTTTTTTATCTTTCTGTTATCTTGATATTATTCAACTTTTATAGAATCCTTTATATATACATACACATGCATACATACATGTATATTCATGTATAGGTTAGTTTCTTGCACTTTTCCTGTGCATTTTATATGCAATATGAAGTAGAAAAAGTAAACTTTTCTAATAGATTTTCTATTGAAAATGGTATTTGCCGTTTTTTGTTCTATCTCAGTTTTAGACCATTTTAAGTGCATGGTTTGTAAGTGACACAAATTTATTTATATATAAATTTTCTACACACCCACTACACTACATATATTAATATGTATCTTTTTGAAGGTTTTATTAAATATTTCATAAATTTAGTAACATTCCACTAAAGGTATATGAAACGAGATCAAAATTTGCCAGCAATTTGTCCATCCATCCGTCCTTTCTTTAAATGTATCATTTTACTTTTCATAGCATTATGAAGTGAATTATTACTGGACCATGCCTTCAAATACCCTTATAACTTCATTTAATTGTCTCTCATTGTAAAGCAATTAATTAGTAGTGTACTTGAAAATCGTGGTTAAGTGTAAAATAAATATTTATTTTGTATGTATTTAGAAGTGTGATAAAAAGGTTTACTTTTGCCACCTTACATATCCTTTGCTTACTTTTTGTGTCCTTGTTATTTGTTGTTTTGTTTCACTTGAATGGGACGAGTTGTATTCCATGTTTTTTAATGTGTATGTCAAAAGTAATAGAGAAAGAAACAGGGAAAGAAATTGCCACAATGTTTTACATAAGAAGCCAAAATCAAGCGGACTTTACGAGATGGTTTGGAAATTTTCTTATACTAAACGCTTTACATGAACTTTCTGATTTAATTTTGATTTATCCAACCAACCATCCATAAATTTCTTTTTAAAAATTACATTCAATCAAATTTTAATAGCGCGATCCATCGCATCTATAGAAGTTATACTTTAGTGAAGAGTAGAGCTCTGTTTAAACTCTCACGGCCAAGCTTTTACAACAAAACCTGTCACATTGCTGTTTCGAAGGAAAAGTTATATCACTTGAAATGTATAGAAATATTTGGCCACGAAATGGACGTTGCAAAAACCACGTGACCTTAAAAATGACTATCACTTGGCACCAAATTAAATCTTCAGTCGGAACTTACACAACTCGCGTGCGTAACAACTGAACTTATTTCAAATTACAGATAGTAATGTTGTTCAAGTATTTTAAAAAATTGTATTTTTTTCTTCACTTATGTAGAAAATTGAACCAAGTTGATAGATTTTATGGAACTGTTCCATTACATTTAGATTTTATGGGATTTAAAGCATTTGATGATCTGTTTTGACAGATGAATTCTACAGTTTTTTGTATTTTTACTTTTTTTTAGATTTTCACTTTTAATTGTAAATTATGGTTTTAGGGTTAGCGGAGTACGCAAAAAAAACAAAGGCAAAATATGGATAAAAAGGTGTACAACAAAAAAAGAAAAGTAAATGTAATTAAAAAAAAAACAGAAGCAAGTTTTTACTTGTCTTTATTAGCGTTTAAAATTCTAGGTTAAGTATTTTGGTGATGTCATGTCAATCATAGTAAAATTAAAAAAACAAGTCAAATGAGTAAGGTTACATTTAAAATTTTATTTATGGACTTTATGGAAAAAGGAATTTGGATAATTTTCCTTACTTTTACCTTTTTTTACAAAGAAAAAACTTGTACAAATTGGCTAAGAAAGTCCATTTTAAATATATTGCTTTAGTGTAGTGATCAAGAAAATTATTGGGCATGCCACATTCCGTATACATGGAGCGAACGCTTAGTTCCATCTTTATTATGGCGGAGTGCACCTAGAATTCCATACAAGGCCTACTAAACATTCATCCATTTAAGAAAAAAAAAACTCTGCTCTTTAAGCACATAAAACTGTCTAAACAAGCTTTAGCACGCAATGCGGACGCCGCAGCGATAAGGAAGCCAATCTCAGTATCGTCAATCGGCATTAAAATTACGACTTCCGTAATTTATCAGTTACTATTTTTAATCCAATATTATAGAAAAAACGCAAGGATTCACAGGACATCAAGGCGGAGAAGTTTACTTCAAATTGAGCATACACTTTACAAGGGCCTTTTATAATTTAGAAGTAATAAACGTCAGACATAAGCAGAACGCTTCAAAAATAAATATAAAAAAATTTTCAAACTCTAATATTAATAAGTTTGCTAAAAATAATAAAATTATTGAAATTTGAATAAAAAACACACATTTTAAAATTTTTTCCATGATTTTCGTCCTCACATTTTTGTACTTTGCTTGGTTCCTTCAAAACTAAAATACTTTCGTTGACATTTTTCATCTATTTTAAGAGCAATAAAAATATTTGAATTGTTATTGTTGTTGTACAAAAAAAATATATACTTAAATAATTTAGTATTTAAGGTAAAAATTTCAATTGTCTTTAATTTCCTTCTTTTTTTTTTTTAAAGAGTTGGGAAGAAAACTGTATGAGAAGTTTAAGAGTGAGTTTGATACTCAAGTTACGTAAACTTTCAAGTGATTGATGGTATGTCTGTCATCATATGTCTGTCATTGTATGTTGGAAATATGTCATTATTATATAAATCATATCATTTCATTACTTTGCCATCTAAAGGCTGCTTCCTTATTGATCTGAGAGCATTGCATTTTTCTCTACTCGATTTTTCTTCTCTTCTCCATATAAAGTACTCGTGTACATGTCTGCTGTTTGTGTGCATGTGTGCATTTTTGATCAAACAATAATCTCAGCAATAACAATTATACCAACAACAATAGTACAACAATAAAAGTGTCTCTTGAAAGTGTGTAATAAGTGAGAAACAAAGAAAGTTTAGTTTTCAGACGTCAAATGTTTTACATGTTCATAAGTTAATTGCACACTTGTAATCTAATGTTGCACATACAGCAGGATATTTATTAGGATTTATATATTAAAATGTGTAATAAATATAGTTCCAATTGTTTCATATGTCATTCTGAACAACAAATGAGTACAATCACAAACTATAACAATCGTTAACATTAAGTAGAAACTATTAAAATGATCAGGGCCGACTCTTAATTGCTTTATATCTCTCTATATCTTTTCAAGTTGAGTCACAAAAAGTTAAAAAGTAGAAGCAGAAGTGATTAGAACAATGCGTTACATGAGAGGGTTTTCAAAGAAAAAACGCAACGAAATTTTATTAATTAGTACAGTGCATCGATTTTTATCAGAAAATTCACAAAATTGTTGAATTTCGTATTTATTGACTTTTCTCAACAAGCGGTATCTTATGGGGTATTGGGCATTGTTGAAACAAGTTACGCCCATTTATCAAATTGCATTAAAGTGTTTCGTGAATTGTAATTTGCAATTTGCTAACAAATTTTGTTGGACAGACAATAGAGTGGACAGTCAGCCTAAAGCAGATAGAAAGTTTGGTTGAAATTGATTCAAAAAATAATTTCGATTCCAAATCATCTATTCCAATCATGCATGCGATCATGGCAGATTTTTAGATACTCTACAAAATTTTACTTAAAACATTTAAAAAGTTAAGTCAATCTAGTAAAATAAAAGTAATTTCCTGGTTATTTCACATATTAATTATGAGAGAGAGAATTCAAAAAATTGTTCGCTCTGGCTCGAACTTGGCACATTAATTCATAATACCATAAAACAACTCTAAGGTGATTTTTGTTAAAGACTTCTAACTGACTTAATTTACGACATTTTTATGGCCATTTTATGGGGAAAAAAAGTATCTGGGTATCTTTAAAATTTCCATCAATCCTTCGATTCCAAATTTAGATGGTTAAACATTAGACGGGCAAGCTTAAATCAAATCAATTTGACATGTTTCTAAGTTTACTAAAGCAATAAAGGGTAGGTCCATCTCTCGCCCTTATGGTTAACTCAAAAGCTTATAAAAGTATAACTCAAATTTATAACTTTAATTTTCAAAAGTCGCTTCCTATAGAGTTTTGGGAAAAATTCTCTATTTTCAAAATCAAATTACTACTCAAACTACTAAGTATAGAATAAGATCTATAAAAAGGCGTTTACTTTCAGGTATGGTCCATAATGCGAATGAATTAACTAATCTAAAGAAATATGAAGGTATTTATAACAAATACTTTTATGTCATAATTTAGATGCCATTAATACATCAGAAGGAGTGGCGAGAGGGAGAGAGAGAGAGTGAGAAGAAATGATGCTGGTTCTTATTTAATCATATCTCGAGAGATTTCTTATATGGTTTAAACTCTGCTCATTTAATTCACATTATAATTTGTTCTTCCTTAAAGTCCTTACAGAGTTGCATTTACGTTTAACTTTCGTAAAAGTGAAATTATATGTCGAAAGTGAATTATTATTTGCCATTCATGAAAATACTTCAAGAAAAATTGTAATTATATGTTTCACAGAAATTTATTTTATATATTACGACAGATTTATATATATAAAAGTTATTATATATATATATTCATAAATTTAATTGGCAACACTATTATTAAATCGTTCGGAGAATTGCGGTTTGTCGATTTATGTTATAGCTGCATCTCAACTGTACAACAACTAATTATTTGGTGATTCTTTTATGTTTTATCTAAATAATTTTATATTAGTAAATGTTGTGCATGTGTTTGTGCATTTTATGATGATGGCTGCACATATACACACACATACACAAATATACATGAACAATTATAAATATATAGAAATATAAATGTGCAACTGATTATTTGACACACATCACTTTAAACTTAATTAATTTCATTCTACCCCGGGGAACTTATCATTAGTGTAGTATAATAAAATAATCGCTCATATTTTCCTTTGCGTACAAGTATTATGAATACTAACATGATTAATTAGCCATCCAAATATATTTAGTTATTTATGTTTACATAGATATATTACAAAATTTTATATGTAAATTTTAAATATCAAATTTCAAAACAGCCTTAGCGACTCTTATTTTTAAAAGATCTCTCTTTTTCCACTCATTTTTCTTAATATATATATATATATATCTTACAGCGAATTGGGTTTAATTTAACAGTGGATGATTTGTACACGCACTTGTGACTTCTTAAACTTGTAAAATTGTAATTATTCCAAGTGTACCACACTTTTGCATGCCGATGGAATAATGCTTGCATTATTATTTCGATTCAGCTTTCTAAGAAGGACTTCGGCTTTCTACTTTCACTTTCCGGCCTTAAATAGAAAGTACACTATAAAAAAGTCTATTACAATTTGGAGCTTAAAAGTATTAAACAAGATTCTTGTCTAAGCTAATTATTGTATAAAATGTTGTCAGTACTGTACATAAAAAGGCTTTATATTTGCTGAATATTTAAAAAAAAGTTTATGAATTGCAATTGTATTTGATATAGAAGGCCAGTCTGGACAAATTCAAATTGAGCTTTATCCAAAATATTTATTCATAATAATGGAATCAAAACAACGATTAAAGCACTCAATTTCAAAATGATATTTAAAAAAACATTAATTGTATTGAATATTGGAATTTGCATTTCTTATCCGAAGCAAATTTCCTTGAAGCCGTAACAAAATTCTGGAAGGCAAACTTTTCTCAGTTAAGATTTTTAATAAAGGTTACATTTCCTAAGTCAAAAGTATTTTGTTTGCTAAATTTTTAATTATATTATTTGATATGGCATATTTAATAGTTGGTTCCAACATTTACTTCTTTTGTCTAAAATAATAAATAAACCGAGAAGCTGTCAATCTAATGAATATTATAGAAAAGCTTTTTGGGGTTCGCGAACAATTTAAAGGCGCATAAAGCTTAGTTCCTATTCATTTTTATTTATCTCTGGTTTTATTTAACTTTTATTTTAAGCAAAGTTTTAAGAAAAACTCAAATTTTTATTTGTATTAAAGTAAGTCTTTGTGATTTCTCTACTTTCGTTTATTTACCTGGCTTTGCATCATTTTTCTTGATTATTTGTATCAATTATATTTAATTTTTCATTCATATTTTAATATATTTTTATATATTTTAATATAAAAAAGTTTTAGGTAAATTTTATTACAATTTTTGTTTTCTCCATTTTCACATCATTTAATTTAACTATGTCTACCAAAAAGAGGAATTTCACAATTTTTATGTGTGTTAACATGCACAATTTTATATTTAATTAATAAATAATCGATTGAATACTGAAGATGTATAATATTTGTGTTTATCGTTAAACATTTCAAAAATTTTTGAAAAGGCTTTAGATTCCACTTTTATTATAACGATAAACACTGAATCATTTAATAAGTCTGTCCTTTCGTTTGTTCCTTTTAAAGTATCGTTAAACCTTATAATATGGGGCAAGTCACATTTGCTGTGACATTCTGATGGAACTTAATGCTCGCAGACTTGGCCTTAACCAAAGCTACTTTGTAACTATTTATTAACTATTAATTAAGGAGAGCACTTACAAATCTTGAAATTTATATTTTTAACGAAATTTTTTATAAAGAAAATTTTGGCATACTTAAAGTCTGTGTAAAGCTTGGGCCAAATTGATAACTATTTTCAATTCTGATGGTTGAATAAAATTCTTTTTTTTTAAATGGTATTTTCGCTAAGTTTTTATTCTTGAAGTGTCCAAACTGTAGTCTCTTTATTTTCTGGTTTATTTGTATTTTGGATTTTTTTCTTTGTAGAAAATGAAAAACATTTATGAGAACTTTAAAATTAAATTTTGCATTTCCACTTTTTATTATACTAAGCGGCTAAGAATCACTTCCTAATTCGTTTTTAACCTGTCCGTCTGTCTGTCCATCTGATTGTTATCTATATAAGCTTATTATCAAGGTATAGTTTGCAATATTTGAAATATTTTAGCGAGACTTGATGCGTAGATAAGATTTGGCCCAGAAAAGGGCCCTATCAAAAATGGTTATAATCGGACTATATTTACGATCATGCCACATATTCCATGTAATTTAACATAGAAAATATGTGAATCAAATTTGGTCTAAATGGACGACCACTTTTCATATAGCGGCTTTTTCGCAAAAAACATTTTGTAGACCCAAGCTTCACTGTTAAATATATTTTAGAAAAGCCAACCATGTATTTTGGTATAAGAAATATATGTACACAATTTGATCTAGATAGATCCATTTTATGAACTTCCTTTCATATAATGAACTTTTTCAATAATTGAAAAATTGTTATTTTTAAAAATTTTGTTGGCAAATTTGTAATTCTCTTAATTGTTTTTAATTAATTTAATTAAGCAAAATTGTATAGGGAATTTAAAAGTCGGCTTCGATCGACTATAAAGTTCTTATAAATTTTTTACTATTTTTTTAACTTTCTTTTTTTTAAATGTTGCAGCTAAAAACTGAACACATTGGCTCACTCGTGGCCAGACGCCTATTTTGTAATTCATAATGATACCTAACAATTCTTATGAATCTAAAACTTTTGTTAAAATTTTTATATGTTTTACTTTTTCTTCTTAGATTTCCTATTTTACGAATGCTGATTACTTACAATTAAATGTCGTGTGTAGGCTTGATACGCTTCATCAAACGTTTGATTTCTTTCTGCTTAAAACTTCTGCGCTGAAGTGAATTTATAAGGAAAACAAAGGCAATCGGAAAAATTTCTTAACAATTGGACGGTTTGACTACACTTCTATTCTATAATGTATACGATTATTCTTTTTTTTTTGGATCAAATATACAAATTTTTTTTAAATTCATGATTAATTTCCTAAAATGTTTTTGCTCTAATTAAAATCAGTCTAAGCTGAAAAGTCTTCCCATAACACTTTTGTTATCTATTTATGTATTTATTTGGTGTTTTTAACCAAAGTAATAAATTAAATTAGAGAAATATGATTCTTTTGGGCTTGATATTTCGGATAAAGTTTTTTAAGAGAATTTAAACATATCAAATTAAGTTTGTTTAGTTGTAACAAAAAATTATCTGTTTGAGTTGAAAATTCTGATAACATTTATTTAAATTACCTTAATATCTAAATTATTTTCAAATAATACTGGTAGAACGAAAAAGATTGAAGATATCACAAAAAGAAAAAACTTTACTTAAAGGCTAATCAAGCTTGAATTTTTTTTCATGTGGTCTTAAAAATGTTTCCATCTATTCCAAGATTTTTTTTTCTTCTATTATGAAAAAGGAACGGTTTAAAAACATGTTAATATTTATCGAATTTTCACTTAATAATCTTATCAATTTTTTAGAAATATTAATTTCAAATTAAACGATGAAAAGTAGAAATAAATAACTTAAAAAAATGCATATAAAATAAATTAAATAATTTAGACGCCTTAATTAAATAATTAATTTCCAAATCAATTAATATTTAGATTAATGAAGCACAGTTTCTTATAAAATATTCTCAATATTTTACATTAAATACTTCTTGTTTTGTATTGTACCAAAAAAATGTGTCTTATAAAATAAGTTTATTCTAAATTTATAGATATATGACAAATATAATTTTTGAGAAAACTTCACTATAAATTTTGCTTAATGAGAAAAAATAAATAATACGTGAAATTCCTTGTTTTATGTATAATACAGTTAAGTTAATTATATATTTTGGCATGGACTCTATTTTGATTTTTTAAATTCATGTCTCTTACGTGGTACATGGTACCCTACTTTACATAAACATATGACAAATATATGGGCTGGTCTTACATCTACCATTTTTTAGATCTAAAAAAGGAATCCCCTACAAAGAAAAAGGTGTTTTCAGTTCAACAAAAGTCAATCCGTGAGTAAGTGGGAAATAAAGCTATGGCAACAATTTTGCAGGTCATGTAGGAACTTGGCCCCAGGCTTTTGATTGTGTATTTTAAGTAATAATCGAGCAATTGCTTAGAATAAGTGTTGACTTTTTTGAGATATTTATCTACCATTACTAGGATTTTTTTAGACCATCTAAATGAAAAAACCACATTTTTATTTCGTTTATGATGATAACACAATTTTTGAGGCTTTCAGCTCATTAAACAAAATCAGCTCAGACTCTTTTAAAATGTTTTGTAAGAATCAAGAAACAAAAGCCTTCTGTAAGCGGAAATATTGGAGGCTCATTTTGGCATTACAAAAGATTCCATGAATTTTTTGAACTATCTCAATCAAACCAATCTTAATTTTTTGCATATCAAAATGTCTAAAATTCAACCATAATTTTCTGTATCATTTGCTTCATGTCATTGTTTAAGATTTAATATGAAAAAAATTAAAAGTTCTGTTTACTTAATTCAGAATTTTTCTAATATAAATATTGGAGCATTATAGGATACCATTACACAGTCGTTACAAATCGACATTATCAATTAGTTTGTGTTAACTTTTTCTTTTTAATAATCTAGAAGGTTGTGGAATGAATTGTATTTGAATTATTTCATCTTAATATTAAAATTCTTAATTGTATCGTGTATGGGTTTTAAAATGATTTGAAATTTCTTATATATTAATATGTATAATATATCTAATTAAACTGAAACAGTTATCTTTCATTATAAGTGAATATTTTTCTAAATGTTGTGTGAGTATAAATTGTAATAATTAAAAGAATTATGTGATATATATTACAATGAAAATTGATATAATTTATAGAATTTCCGGCAGTCGATGAACCTGAAAATAATATAAAATAAACAAAAAAGATTTAAGAAAAAACTAAAAATATATGAATAAAAATTCCAATAATTCAACCTTGAGCTCTCGATTTAGCTGCTACAGTTTCACGTGATTCTAAAGCTGGTGTTCGATGCGGTCTCTCAGATACAACACTTTCTTCACGACTTTGAAAATATAATGATGATATTTTTGCTACACACTAAACCAAAATAAGAAGATAAGTAAATATATTTTTAAGTATTTGCAATAATTTGAAAGTTTTAAAAAAAATATATTTCTAACCTTTAGTTTCATATCACCATTTTGAAAATGATAAGCTCTAACTCGAAATTCTAATCCTAAAATAGCTACTTCTAAGCTTTCTCGTCCATAAATGATATTTTCATAATATTTCAAATATGAACGATTGGCTGGTTCACCATTTATTAACCAACTTAAATGGCACACAGGTTTTGAGGGATACGATGTACAATTCACTTTTACAATATCACCAATTTGATAGCGTGTTTGACCGCCAGTAATACGGGGACCACGTTGTGGTGTCACTAAAATTTTAAGTAAAATTTAATTACTTGAAATAATTAACACTTAAATCAAATATAATAATTTTATAATCTAAATAAAGTACAAAAAGTTTTTTTTATGTAAATAAAGTCTTATGGCAATGTATAAAATAAAAAAACATTAAGAAGCACTGCAATTTATTTACTTAAAATTGTTGTACCATAATAAATGAGAATTTTATATGTATCCAAAATAAATTGATGGCAAAAACCGTATTTACAATGAATTACAATTGCAATGTTAAAAGTTCACATAAATTTTTTCACATAAACCTTAACGCTTTTCCTTTCCCCATTTTCCTCAAAGCAAAAAATGAAAAAGTAGATAAAAACAGGAAATAAACTCAAGTAAAAATTTGATTTAGTGGTCTAGGCATGATTATTAAATACCCTACAACATGTTAGGCAATATAATGTGCCGAAGTACAGAGAAAATTTTATTAAAAGTCAAACAAATGACAGATAATAATTGTCAAATTAATTTCAAGAGCCATTCTCTAGAGAGCACTCCGTAAAATAAGACCATCTGGTTAAAGTTTAAACAGTTTCAATATGCCATGACAATTTTTCACATCAAAGCACTATTATCCTTAAATATAATTTAATTTAATAAATATCGTGTTAAATCTCTAAAATATCTATCAAAACATACGAAAATCGTAGGTCTATGCAAAAAATGTACAGACAAATGTATAGCTTAAATTTTTTATACCAAATCTAATGGCGTATTAAAAAAATAAGCCAATATCAAATACTTTTGCTTGCTACGCATTACCTTATAAATTTATTGTACCCTAAATAATGGAAGGCCCAGAGAAGATTCAATTTTGAAGATGAATGAATGGATGCAGCTTTAGTATTTTTATAATCATATTATACACTGCAGTATAGTTGAGAGCACTCTGAATAATAAATATCTATATGTACAAAGTAAACTTAATAATGATAAAGATGAACAAACTGTAAATGACAGTTCAATTCTAACCGCAAGATGCATTCAATATATTTTCGATAACACTTTTATTTGCCTTTTTTCAGTTATTCCAATAATTTTTATACTCATTCATCAAGCAGAGATTGGAAGTATACTCACTTTGTTCTACACTTTATGTTTGCAATGTTGTAAACATTTCCCTGAGCGTAAAATTTGTAATATAGAGTTAAAATTTGACCAAGCTATTAAAAGTTCTTGCATGCAGGTTGAGATTAAAATTGAAAAAAATTGGTTACAGGACACGCCCATATGCAATATTTGACTGTCCAAAAATCGGAGCAATCGGCTATGCCTACGCGGAATTAAATAATACCAAATTTTCACTTTTTCATATTTACCTTTTCTATTTGTTGATGAAAAACTAAGACATGCTTTGTATAAAAATATCATGCTACTTGTGTGGTGGGTATCCAATATATGGGTTTGCCAAATGTAATTTTTTTTCTTATTGTTTGCTCTCTAATGGTGTGTAGTTTTAAGCAAAAATTTGTAGTTAGAATGCTCCTTTAAAATTTTTTTAATACGTCCAATAAAATAAATTTAACAATTTCCTTTTCCATTGAATGGAATTAAAGCAAAGGCAAACAGATAATAAAATCTTCTGTTGAGAAAAATTTCAATGCATTCTGGTCAAATAGTGGTAGTTGTTTGTACATTATTAAGTGTCAACAATATCCCTAAGTTTATACCAAATCTAAACATTTTGTTTAGATCATTTAAAATTGCAATTTTTTATTTACCCATTTTTATTGAATTTATTTGTTGTAGATAGATACACAGCAACATAAATATATAAATACATATAAAATTATAAATTATAAATTATGAATACTTTGGGAATGAATTGAAGCATCACAGAAAGCAATTACATTTGGCTGAGACCAAACATGGCATGTGCATCACTTTAAAACAATGGAATAGAATGTTTGAATTAAATTTAGGGTAATTGTTAGTGATAATTTACAAGTGGAAAAACTGCAAATTTTTGCTTAAAGTAGAAATAATCTTAGTGTAGGCTAAACACTACACTACTCTTTTAACCGATTTGGTCTGCTTTTTATATCAATACCTGCGAATTTTCCTTTGGCATTCGAATCATTTCATAAACGAACAAATTATAGCATTTTTTATGTGAAACTGCATTAAAGAACGTCCAACAAATTTAAAATGAACAACAAACATCTAAAGAAATAGCCAGGTAGAACTAGATTAATTAAAAATTCCATGATTACGATTACATATACTAAATAAAGTTTCTATAACTTGCGAGTTTTATAAACGTTATGACAAAATGAATATGTGGGAGGTGGTTAATAAAAATGGAGGAATATGGTTAGTGGTTGCTTACGCCACAAGTTATGCCTACTTTACTGTACCCTACTGTACCCTACTGTACCTTACTGTGCTATATTTGAACACTACACAATAATATTTAAAAAATTGTTATGCTATAAATTTAAATTTTATCTCATGGGATACATTAAGCTTATTATATTTGGATAATATTCCAAATATAGGCCATTATATATAAACTTGATTCATTAACATTTTAAATTCATAAATTTTCAATAACCTTTAACTTACAAAGTTAAAGGTTATTGAAAATTGTAAGCGACATTAATAATAAAAAAAAAATCATTTTAAAGATAACAATTTTTTTTGAAGTTCGATTAATTGGTTTATTGTTAACTAAAAAAAATACTGCCGCTTTTCATATTTTATTCACATTAGTCCTATTTGAAATCCTTGAAATTTTAGTATTTAATTTTTACCATTGCAAACATTAAAAATTAAAAGTCCAACATTAATTGAAAGGTTTATTGTTTGTGTTCTCCTTCAGTCATACTGGGTTTCATTGATATTCGAAACTATAGCATGATACAAAAATGTAGCATACTTTAGAGATGAAGTGTAATAATTTGGAAAAATAATAAAATCATTATAAATTTTAATTTAATTCATCCATCCCTTGTGACTTTGAAATGTTACGATATATCAAGAATTTTCTTTCATTAGAATAAATTTTTCAGTTCAGTAAAAAACATTCAATTTAATTATTTTTAATTTAATTTCTTTTTTTAAATTAGGAATGTTTGTAAGATTTCTTCTTTAGCAAGGGTTTTATTACATTATATATTACATTTTGATTGGCATGTTATATTCCATAACAAATTTGTTTAAAATTATAATTTTCATAATAATTTTTTGAATTTACTTGAAACCAATTTTAATACAATCAGATAATTTATCTAGGACATTATCAAAATTTTACATTCACTTTATAAAAATTGTCTAAAAAAAAAATTATTGTATAAAATTTGGCATTGTACTGATCCATAGTTCGAACGCTTTTCCATATGCTTTATAAATTTTCCATTTTAAACTTAGTAATAATTCCAATAATTCCAATAATTCCAATAATTCCAATAATTCCAATAAGTATGCTATCTCAGTTATTTAATAACGAAATTTCATGTCAAAATTTATGAAATATTTTTACTTATTTTATTATTACGATGTTTAGTTGTAAATTAATTGGAAAATTTATATGAAATGTGAGAAAAAAGGGTGCTTATATGTATGTAAAGCTTCTTAGAGTCATAATAATTTTACTCCTAAATTAAATATACATATGTACAAAATTCTGTATATATACATACATTTTAAATATATTATATTGAATTTCATAGTATACAAAAGGATAACTCACTGATTACAAACATATTTTACATTCTATAACTTATCCACAGAGCAATCTGAATGGTATGAAATGCAAAGAGAAAGTATGGTACGACATATCCAGACTATATATAAAACGCTTGGCAAAATAATGTGAAACATAAGAGTTAATAATTTTCTTGTCAGACCTGTAAAATTTTTTGCTAAAATTGTGAATCGTTTGGGAAATCATCGGTTATAAAAGTAGACACCCAACTTTCAATAGTCAGTCAAGTTAAGAAACAGTCGTTAGTTTTGAAGGGTAGTGGTTTCGTGAGATACCTGGGCCTGGGCCTGGGCCTGAGCCTGAGCCTTAGTTAATGCAAGAATTTAACGTGGCACTATTAGTAGCAACACTTTGATGTTATTTGAATTTGCTAAGATGAAATGAAATTTATTTAAATTGCTACAATTTGAATCCATTAAAAAAGCATGGATAAAAAGAAAACATAATTTGAGCAGCAGCAGGGCATTCAATTTTTTAAATTATTATTATTAAAATGATATAGAAGAAAAATTGTTGATCACATGGAAATCTTATTGACCAATGTGTTATTTATATGCATAAATGTAATATAGAAATACAATAAAAATCAATTTTACACATTTGAGTAGGTATGTTTAGTTTATTGAAAGAGTTTGTGACAACTATAAAATAAAAATGACATTATGACTCTTGTTTAAGAACTCACTATAATTAAGTGAATTCTTAAACGAGCTTTCTATTTAAAACTAGAAAAGATGGCGTTGCATGGAATGCATTTTAAGGTTGACTTGT
Organism: Melophagus ovinus; assembly: GCA_023089585.1. Classification (NCBI taxonomy): domain Eukaryota; kingdom Metazoa; phylum Arthropoda; class Insecta; order Diptera; family Hippoboscidae; genus Melophagus; species Melophagus ovinus. The sequence continues at coordinate 12,810,500 of JAKKIB010000252.1, forward strand.
TCAATTTATTTATTTTGATTCAGTGGAGGATAATATCTAGTACAGATACGATTTGAAATTAAACCATTAAAATGTAGAATTAATTTACAATTTCAAATAGGCACAAAAATTACAATACGTAAAAAAATTTTATATTAGTGACATTAATTCATTCAGGCATTGTATTACACCTAAAGGACCAATTTGATTTTATCCATTTTTGGATGAATAGAATGTTTGTTAAAAGTCAAATACGTTTTTTTTTGTTCTTTAAATTAAAAGAAGAAAAAGCTAAACTTAAATGAAATTAACTTGTAGAGCCATCAATTTAATACTATTTCAATAACAATTTATATGAAAAATTTACAAAATTTCGTAAAAATGATTAATTCAAAATTTAAAGGTCAAAATCTGACATTTTTCTCTGGCCATTGCAGAGGAAAGAATGATTAACTTAAAGTTTAAAAGTCAAAGTTTGACACTTTTTTCTAGCCTTTGTATTCATTTTCATAGATTAATTACATTTCTAAACATTTAGATGGCGGTCTTAGAAAAATTGTTTCCATTTTATATATACTTTTTATATTTAATTTAAAATGTACATTTAGCTCAACTAAAATTTATGCAGATACGTAATTTTCATGAATTAGTGGAATTCCACTTTTGTTTTTTTTTTTTTTTCATTTTTTGTTCTAGTACACATTTTAGTTTAGTTCATTTTCATTCTCGTCTTCGTTTCCGTTTTCGTTTTCGTTTTCGTTTTTGTTTTCGCCTCTTTCACCAATTTTTTTTTATTTTGTTGTTTGTCTTTTAATATCACATAATTACTACCATTTGAATCCGTATATGGCCAACTTTTTTTGGCTTATATATTTCATTATAGAACAGTTTCTTATTACCATACACATTCCTCTTAAGAAAAATGCAGAATTTTTGATTAATAATTAGAACTCCTCCTTTTTTTTTCTATATCTCTTACTTTTACTTTTTCTTTGTCTTTCTTAATTCTATTGAAATCTTTTTCATGTTTTTCTAATAAACTTTCTCTTTTTTTTTTTCTTTCTTTCTTATTTGTTCCAAAAATAAGTGTACTTTGCATATTTTATAATCAAGTGTAAATGAAATTTATGTAAGCACATAAAAATATTTGTTTTTACAATTTTTATGTAAATTGTACTTTTCTTATTACTTACTTACGACAGTCATTGTTTCAGCTTCGGATACAGTTGTAAATGCGGGCGCTTCACCTGACACTTCACATTTATACACTCCAGTCGATTGTAGTGTAACACGCCTTAACATTACTTGAGTATCTGATGAGTTACGTAACTAAAAGTATGCACAAAATTGAAGAAATAAAATGTAGAGAATCACTAATATAAATATTTATAAATGTAAAAAATATGAAATACACATATATTTCAGAACGCTTTAATTAGATGATAATGCTAAATAAACTTTGACACCTCAATTATAAATTTTTTTTGTCAATTCATGTGTCTTTCAAAAACAATCAGGCAGCCTGAGGCAGCCTCGATCACTTATGGTACAAAATATTGTTACTTAGTGCAGATGTTTGAATCTTCCAAAAGAAATTAAGATAGACCTACCCTTTATTATACAAATCGTCTCAAAATCACTTTCTGATTCCATTTAAATCACTCTGCTTCTCTGTCTGTTTGTGCGTCTAACTGCTGTCTGTCCATGTAAGTTATTCTCCAGCTACAGATAGCAATTTTTGAGATATTTTTATGAAGTTTGGTACATAAGTGTACTTTGGCCCAGAAACGCAACCTATTGAAAATGGTTAATATTGGACCACTTTTACGAACCCTTTTTTAAAAAGCACGCGTTTTATGAGAAAAACTTAAAATTTCACATATACTTTAACATAAATTGGCACTTTATGGTATTTTAACATAAAAAAAGCATGAATAATAAATTTGATATAGGTCGTACCATTTTTTTGACTACTTCCACATGTAACGCCTTTTTGGAAAGAAAATCATTATACGGCCAAAACATGCAATTTCAAACATACTTTAACAAAAAATGGCATCTAATTTTATTCCGACATGATGAATATGTCCAACGGATTTGGTCAAGATTTTTTACCAAAAAAAAAAAAAAAAAAAAAAATGGACAAAAGTTGCAATTTTTATTATACTTTAATGAAAACTGATCTTGCTTTATTTTGACAGCAAATTTTGTCACAGACGACTTTCCTTGATAACCAGTAAGATCGGATTATTTTTTGTACGAAATCTTATTGTAAAAGAAATGAAAAATATTTACAATGCAACATATTTTTTTTATTGATCTATTGCTCCTCGTTATTGCTGGGAACAATATTATAAAATTTGATCCAATCAATTCCGAGTTTTAAGCATTTTTGCTTAGCAAATCAATTTTTTAATTTTATTTTTGATTTTCCGATTACATTAAATGATACATAATAGTGTAGAGTATTTAAAAGTCGATTTCTTAAATGACTTTATCATTTTCCCTTATTTTAATTTATTTTGTATTTTACTTTCTTTAACAATACTTTTCCCTCAAGTTATTATTAAGAAACCAAAAAAAAAGGACGCAAAATATATCAAAATAATAACACAAGTGTAAATTTTCCACAAACTTTTTTTGTTGCTTGTGGGTGTTAGTAAGAGTGCGTTTGAGTGTTTTGTCCTTTTCTTTTTTTTTATTTTATTTTATTTTTTTTTTGGAATGTACAATTTCATTGTAACAAGTAACTAGATTTGGGACTAGATTTTTGTATTCTTCTATAAATTTTTCTTATTATTTTCTTTTTGAGATATTTTTGATTGAATTTTCTTTGTTTCCCCTTCTTTTCATTATTCAAACGTGAACGTGACTTAATCCTAATGGAATTTATATGCACATATTTCTATTTTAATAGATGATGAGATTACTTTTGTTTTTTTTTTTTTTGTTTTTTTTTTTTTTTTACAAAATAATATCACGAATTTACTCAAGCACACTATAAATTTCTATTAAGAAAACATAAGAAATAAAGAATCAATAATTTATGCGTATGTTACAAATGTTAATTAAGAAAATTAATTAAAGATAAATTTAGATATGAAGTGATTTCTGTAAATTTTGAAAATTTTCACTTATCGTTCATTCATTTAAAAGAAATAAAATTGTTATCATTTAAGGAACAAGGCTTTTGGTTAATATTTACTTAGATAAATATCTCTTTAATTCATCTTCATTTTTCATCCGTTCAGAATTATTTTATTATAAAAAAAAAAAAAAAAAATTATTTAAATTTGTGTTAAATTCCCCAAGGACTCCTTCATCATTTGCATTTAAAATCAATTTTTTTTTAACATTCCCATAAATATGTAAATGTAAAATTAAAAATGTATATATTAAAATATTTTTATAAAATGTTTGAATGTATTTAACAAAAATATTTATCTACCTCTTTACATTTTCCTTTTCCTTTATTAAAAGTAATATTTTCATTTATTAAACAAGTGAAAATGTTAAGTTAATCAATGTAAACTCTTAAACATCCTTGATTATTTTGTTTAATTTTGAGTATCAAGTGTAAAAATTGAATTTGTAAGTATTAACAAAAAAAAAAAAAAATAAATATGCAATTTTCGATACATTTTGAAAGAAGCGCTTTGTGAAAAGTGGCTCAAAAAATTGGCTGATAGAATCCCATCTATTTCAAGTAATAAATAAACACAATGCAATAAATTTTTTATATTCAAAATTGTAAATTTCTTTTACATAAAAACCTTCCTTAGAAAACAGAAAAAAAAAAGTAGAAGAAAAACTGACCAATATTTTTAATTTGTATTCTCGAGTGTTTTTGGATTAAATCATGCCCATCTAATAAATTTTATCTCAGCCCAAGTTTTAATAGAAAATTTAGGTAAGCGAACTTAGAATGTAATTCGTAATTGATTACATAAAAGTTGGGCCTTATTTCAAATTTTTCTGATTGTTACAAATATTCCTCTTAACTTATCATATTTTGTATCCAAAATGTTGTAGATAACTTTTTTGCTGATTTAATTGCACTTCTCGTTTCGTCAATATTTATAGTGTTAATAAATTCAATGTTTTTCTTGTTCTTTTTTTTTTTTTTTTTGTTTCAATTTTCTCCTTTTTTTTTTGTTTTTGTTTGTTTGGCGTTTGTTTTATTACAATAAATTGTATATTGAATGTTAATTAAAAAGTAATTGTATGCTGTAAAATTCGTTTATGGCAGAAAATAATGTGATTTATGCTTTCGATTTTATTTTTTATTTATTTTTAATTCTTTTTTGTTACATTAAAATGATGAAAAAATAAAAAGGAAAGAAGGTAAGTACTTACATCGATTGTAATGCCAGGTAATGGAAATGCTTGTCCAGGTGGCTTATTGCGCGGCACATAACGATAAAATTCATGACCATCTTTATACCATTTAACTGAATATAATAATTCGCCATCCAAATTATAACGACAACCGAGTATTGCATTTTTAAATCTCATTATATGATTCGGTATTTTCACTTCAGTCATTGTTAATGAATTTGTTATATCTGAAATTATACAAAGAATAAGGATGATGTTAAAAGTGAAAGAAAAGTTTCTTTGAATAGAAAAACCCTAGAAATTATTAGTTTTACGAGATTGGAAGGGAAATTTAATTTGGTGTCATGAGATCACTAGATTTAATATCTATTTGCTAGTATTGGTGTTGATGTTGGCTACGAGGCGGCAGCGTCGATCGGGTAAACATAAATCTATATGCTTGTCGTGCGAGTTCCCCTTTCCTTAATAAATGGTTAGCTGGCTAGGCCTCATGCTATAAATTTAGCTTAGGAGTTTTAGAAATGCTTCGTACATAATTGCCAAAGAATAAGCTTTGTGTATAAAGTGAAAGTTTCGGTGATGTATGCCATACTACCCACCCTAGTGCAAAAATCGTACTTCATAGCAGAAGTCCATGCAAAATACTAACTGCAAATATCTGTCTGTCTGTCCGTTTGTTCAATTTGTTATCGAAGTACGTTTTTGCAATAAAATTTGTAAGATAAGCATATTTTGAACCAAAGTCTTTCAGAAATAAAGCACAGTTCTTTTTCATATAAAGTTGAGCTTTGCATGAATACACTTCATAATTTTTACTAATATACTGAATCAATCAAATCAATCAGATTTGCTCCAAATCAGTCAATATTTTAAATTTTCTTCTGAATATAAAGAGCCTTTTCCAATTTCAAAGAAAGTTGGAAACACTTTACGCAAAGTTAGATGAACCATTGAAAATTTGGCTGTAAAACAGCTAGAATATTTTTATTGCTTTTTATAAAATATTAACTTCATTCCATTCCTTTTACAAATTGTTAACCATTAAATTTATTCTTTGATGGATTAACTTTCTTATTCTAAAAGCTTAACTCTCTACCATCAGTTTTGAGTTTTTTTTTACTTTCGTCAAAGTACATTTCTAAATACGCGGTTAGAGAGTCATTAAACGGAATTCTTTTCTTATTGAAAGCTGAATTAAATGTCATCTAAAATAAAACTGCTTGAATTATTTACTTGTAAAAAACATTTTATACTTTCACATTTCAATTTCTTACTTTTCTTTTGTACATTCTTTAAAGTTTTTTCTTAATATATTTTTTTTTAATCAACTAATCAATTGAAACTTTTTATCGCATGGGATTTTATTTTTGTTACTTTTTAGAAAATGAACTTATTATTATTATATTAATTTTGTTTCTCTTACATTAAATTTTTGGATTTTATCGTTAAGTATTTTTTGCTTCTCAATTTTGTATTTCACAACTTAACAAAATTTTCAAACAAATTGAGTGTAAAATGTTTAGGCAGATAATGAAATAGACACAATTTTTTAATTTATTTTGGTCAATTTCTAAATATCTTTTGTTTCAATTTAAACTTTTCCATTTGTCTGTCCATAAAAATTTGTTATTTAAATACAGACCGCAATTTTCAAGATATTTAAGTGAGATTTGGCACATGGAGGGAAAATAATTACGAAAAAGACTACACAATCTTTAGGACTATCGATTTTCGAGAAATTAAAATATGGCAAAAAATTATTGCAACGCATTTATTTGTTTCAGATCGCTTCAATTTTTGAGTCGATACTTTCATATAAGAAACTTTTCAGAATTCTTTTAAGTTTCGTCAGTTTTTTTTTTTTAATTATATTTAATGATGCAGAGTATTAAAAAATCGATACTCTCGACTATTTTTCTCATTTTTAATAATTTTGTTTATTACTTTTTCATTTAATATTTATTTTATTTTACTATTTCTATGCATTTTATACTTTTCTTTATCTTGCCGCATTTGTAACTGTAACTATAACTGTAACCATAACTATAACTGTAACAGTATTAATACTTGATGACGTTTCATAATAAAGTTTCATTTTAATTTTTTTTTTATTTTTCTTATTTTATCATCATCTTTGAAAATTTTCTTAATGCATTTTCTAATGCTTTTAATTTCTTATTATTATTATTATTATTATTATTATTATTATTATTATTATTATTATTATTATTATTATTATTATTATTATCTTTAGATTTTCCTTGAACTTTCATAGGGAAAAGATATTAATTTCATATTTCATTTATTTATTTTCGTCTATTTTATTAATTTAGGTTTAAAATGCATAAATATCGAAATTCGATTACATTTCGCTCTTTGTGAAGATAAAATGAAATCAAGATCTAAGTTAATAATAAATTAATTCAAATTGATTTATATAAATTTTGATTTGTAGCTTCTAAAATATGGTTAGGTCGTCACATTAACATGGAATTAAAACTTGGACCATAAAATGTTTCAAACTTTCTCGATGCTGAATGAAAATAAACAGACAAGATGTTAATTTTTTTGAAAACTGCCAAAGAAATTAATTTATTCAAAATTGCTATTCGAGAAAGAAGATATCAAATATTTATTGATCCTCTGCGAAAAAAAGCTTACTCTAAGAGAGTAATTCTATTATCTCAAGATAAGCAAAATCTGTACTGTACTAAAACTGTAATCCTCAAATGTAGCTTGCTAGAAATATTAATTTAAAAAGGCCGTAGAACGCTCTTTATAACAATCGTTCAAAACCATCGTACAAAATTAACTTCTTAGTGTCCGACAAGTGTTCATATTTTCATCCAGCCAAAATAGAAAAACGTGTTGTCTATCTGCCTATTAAGTAGTTTTCGTATTGAGTATTCGTATTGTTTCAAGGCCCCTTCAATATTGGCCGTTTATATATTATCCACGAAATTTGTAAAGAGAAAACTTTGAAATTCTTAATTCTTGGAATTGACTTAATATATTTCTTTTCGTAATGCACTTAACTTTTTGGGCATTGCCTTAATTTTTCTTAATTTTTCAATTACATAGGCTAAAGTGATTTAAAAGTTGACCTCGATTAATTTACTTGGTCATTATGAACTACATACATACATACATACATACATACACACATACCCAGGAAGAGACTCTAAGAGAATAATATTTCAGCATTATTGTGGATTTTTTAAAATCCTCATGCAAATTATGCATCAAATTACTGCCGCATTATGCAAATTAACTGAAGGGTCTACAACAACACCAAGAAAATAGAAGAAAGGTAAGAAATGTAAACAAAGAAACTACATGAAAGGTCAAATGTCAAAATCCATAATGACAGTTAAGTGCTTTTCCTCTCACTCTCTTTTCCTTTCTTTCCCGCAAATTGTCCCATAATACACAAAGAAATTCAAATGGCACGTGTAACTAAATTATCTGCATACGGGGTCGTCGAGGTTAATAGCGAAATGTTATGTTTCGTTCTGTTTAATTTTTGGTTATTTCCGCTTTTTTCTTTCTTTCCGTTTTTCCATTTGATTCATATTATTTTACTTAAGGATAGAATTTCTTAAAGCCTTACAAAGCTCACAATTAATTTTACTACTCCCCTTTTTTTTTTTAAATCATTTATTATTTTAGAGTGATTTCTTTCTTTCTTATTTTTTTTTTTTGGTTTTTTTGGTATTATAAAAAAAGCGCAAAAGCAAATGTAACACGGTTTGGCATAGAAAAGGCAAAGGGAAAAGAGCAAATGACATTTCCGTTAGATATGCTCGAATTTTAAGGGAAAACACTAAAACTTGTCATTAATCTTTTCAAAGGGTTCTTAAATGTTGCGAATGAGTCATATATCGCATGCATTACGCATCACCCGTCACGCGTCACGCGTCACGCATCATGTGCTGTTGCATTTTAATGTAGCAATGGATTAAAAACTAAAAAATAAAAATATGCACCGAAGAAAAGAGTTTTATAGTGTTTGACTTCATAATGACTTTTACTTTTACTATAACTCACAAATTTGTGAATTATCACAAATTGAATAGATTTTTTTGAAATTTTGGCACTATAAAAGCAAGTTAAAATTTTGTAAATTATGAAAACTAGCGAAATCAAAAAGAAAATTGTTAGCAAAAAACCGTAGATTTTTTTAAAAATATATTAAAATAATTTCAAAAGTGTAACAAATTCAGAAGTGTAACAAATTAATAAAGTCACTAATACTTTTGTGGTGAATAAGTGAACATTCCTCAGAACCATGATCTAAATAATGCATTTCTAAGAAGTTTTGTAAGTGATTTTATTCCCCATGAATCATATACCTTTTATTGTTGGGTTTTTTTTTAAGGTTCTCGAAATAGATGGACCTGACTGATTTAGAATCATTTATTGAAGTGCTCATCCTTTTATTGCATAATTTAATTACCATAAATTTTGAGAAATTGAGTTGGTAGGAAAACTTAAGGACAATTAGAATTGAAATTGGAATGAGACAATTTCTACAACTATTCCTTACTTTAAAGTACCTTTTAATTTGAAAAAAATTATCGAAGCAATAACTTATTAATAATATTTTGATATATTTAATCCCCAAGGAAAAGTTAGACTACTTCGAAGCATGTTTCTTTTGGAAGTCTTTTCACATAAATAATTTCTGGATTTTATTTGTTTTGTGATTAATGTTATGGCTCATAAGTCATATAAAATTATAGCATAAATAAGAGTCGATATCAACTGGCCAATCGAATGATCAACCAACTGATTATAGCATTATCTTTGTTTAAAGCTTTGAGCAGAATTCTAAAATATATTGCGGCGTTTAGGTATTTGAAATCGCGCTGTTTCTCTTTAAATACAAACTGTGAATGTTTGTTTTTATTTTTTTTGTTTTTTTTTTGTTTGAATGCCCTAAAAATCGACCGCATGCAAATTCCATTTATTTGTTTTTGATTTTTCTTCTGTTTTCTTATTTAAATTTTTATAAGAACTATTTACTTTATAATTTATGCTTTATTATATATTTATATGTATGTATGTATTATAAGTGATTATTAAATTGTACCCTTTTTATATGGGAAAACAACGTAGCGTTACATTGTTTGGCATAATACAGCAATTTAATATTTTAGTTATTAAATTCAAATTGAGTTCAGGATATTTATGAATTATAACCCACAAAGCTAAACAGTGAGAAAGAGAAAGAAATAAAAAGATAGATAAAGATAGAGATAGAGATAGAGATATAGAGAGAGAGAGAGAAATGTGGTAATTTTTATTTTTTATTTTGAAGGTTTCCCATAATTATACGGCACATACCTTGTTTTCATTCATAATAATTATTTTTTATTAAGAATTTATAAAAGTAAAAAGTATATATGTTTTAATTGGTCGAGACCGAATATTAAATACCCTAAATTACATATTTATAAAGAAATACTCCGAATTGTTAATTGTTTTACATAAAAATCTTTTGCCATAAAAGTATTTGTATGGGGCGTGTCCATATTAAACCCCTGATATAAACTAAAATTATTCCCAGGCTTGACTGAGCTAAACCACGTCTTCTTGCCAAATTTCATTTAACTAGCTTAACAAGTGCACTCCGTATATCTATAGAAAATAGACAGACAGACTACGGATTGAGAAAGTCATTCTGAGTCAAACTATGTTACATCCATCTGGCCTTAATCACAGGTAGTGTAGGGTATAAAAAGAAATTGCATAAAAATTATATATGAGAAAAATGTTGCATAATAATTTAAGTGCCCATATATTTTTTTATTTACTGCTTTTAAGATAAACGTCAATTACAAAATGAAAGGACTAAATGTTTGAAATTAATTTTATAAATCATTTTAATGAAAACGTAAGACGCAAAAAAACAAATCAACAGATAACTGCTGTCTCCGTGTGCATGAAAAAATGAAGAAAAAATTGAAGAAACTACCAGATTTTTGGTAGACGTGGCAGTTTTTCCTACTTGAGAAAGAAAGACACTATTTTTAATGCCTTCTGTCAAATAAGATTTTGCTTTTATTTATAAAACATTTATCATTTTAGCGTATTTTCTATGAAAAGAACCTAAATTAAAATAAATTGATATCAAAACATGGACCAAAAAAAAAGTACGTAAAAGTTCAATCAGCTTTAACTTTAACAGCAAATTTGCAACACCTTCGTTATTTTGTTTTCCTATTTGAATCGGAAATTTATTAAGTATTAAATAAAGCATTTCAAAATGGTTTTCCATATTCAGTGGTAAATGGCCCGACTTACGTCTAAGAAAAATATTAAAATGTTTTAGTTGATTTGTAACAAAATAATTTAGAAATGCAAAGAACAATTTCTTAAACAGTTTCTTCATTTTATATCAAATATTAATATCAAGTACAAATGGGTTGTAGCTTGTTGCTTCAAGGAGCTTTGATGCCTACAAAAACGGAATTGACCATACTTTTCAATATATTTTTTAATTTTATGGGTAAAAAGAAATTAATCAGACCTTTCAAAACAACAACTATAAATAAAAACCAATCTAAATGTTACAGTCAATGGAGATCACACTTCAGAGGACGGAGGCATAATAAATCGAATCAAAAAGTAATTCTGAGTAAATTGATTCTACAGTGAGCTCTCTGATTATTACACACATACACACAAAACCATAATTTTGCAAAAACTTTGAAATATTACATTACGAGTTTATGCAAAACTGATAAGACTCTGCAAAATTCCTGCTGCTGGCATTACTTTATTATACCAATAACTTGTCAATGTATGAAGCAATTTAAATCAAAAAAAGGAACATTAAGGAACCTTTAACGCAAACAAAATATAGTTCAATATTAACAAGAAGAATTCAAAAAGAAGAAAAAAAGGGAAAGAATTAATAATGTAAAAGGCCATGAACAAGTCAGGCATATGAGAAAATGTGAACACACAATTAATATAACAATCTTAATAACTATTTGTCACGCTATTCCTTAATATTCAGTTCAATTTAATGTTAGGAAAATTTTATACGCTTTTTTAGTCCAACCAACAATAATTTGGGCTTTCTATTTATCGCATGAAAATCTTTTGTCAAGCTACTTAGCAGCAACTTAGAAGAAGAAGCGTCTTCTCTTTAAATCGAAAAATATAGAATATTTATTTACATTAAAAAAAGGAACTAAATCTTTTAAGTGCAATATTCTCAAATTTATTCTCAATTTATTCTATAAATTTCACAACTCGTGTCTTAAGTAAGAAAACAACACCATTCTCGTCTCATATTTTCTATGAGACCAGAATGATGTTCGAATATTTTTAAAATTATGCTTAAGGTAGCTTTTGTCAAATATTTTCCTTATTAATACTACTTATACTGCTTTTATTCTTCTTCTTCTTCTTCTTCTTCTTCTTTTTGTTTGCGTTCTTTTTTTTTGTTTTTTTAATGGCATACGTTAAGGCAAATTACAAGCAGGATACTAGTGTAAATGTACGAGTCTGCCTGTTTGGCTGCCACTAGATTTACCTGCTTGTTATTTTAATAGTTGTTTTATATAAAACGCCCACGAGAGAGTCTTACAATTTTTATATAATATAACTATAAAATTATCCATTCTATTAAGTGAATACATTCCATACCATTCCGTTCTAGCGTGTACTTAAATGCATATATGCATATGCATATTATTATAATAAGCACAGGTGTCTGTCTACAATGAAATATTTCTCTCTCTCTCTCTCTCTCTCTCTCTCTCACGCCATTTCTCACTCATTATACATTTATTGCAAACGCAAAAGTTAGTTAAAGTTTTTCCTCATTAGATCTTATTGTTGCGTTTTATAAAGTTTTAAGTTTTGGAAGTAAAAGACAAATTCTAGTTGTTTTTTTCTTTTTTTTTTTTTTTTGGGTTCTTTACTTAATCATAATCAATACTAATAAACTGTACAGATAAGTTTTGTCTAAGGCCTTATTAATATGAAAAAAGACAATATTTTTGAAATTTTCTTAGTCAACTTGATTTCAAAGCGTTACAATCATTGAAGTTTTCCCTTTAAATTAATAGATATTTATTTGCTTAAAATAAATTGAGATCTTTTCATTCCTGATTAGCTTAGAATATAATGGTAATTAATTTACTATTAAAAGATTATGGATATTAAAAAATTACAAAGAGAATTTTAATTTTCTAATAAATTAATTAATTTCTTAATAATATGATTATATTTTTAATGAATTACAACAATTTTTAGCCAATTACATTTTTTGATCAATTAACTAACTTTTTGCTTTTTCTATTAAATAATTTTTTTTTAGAAAAAAAAATTAAACAATTAGTTAATTAATAAATTTTTAATTAATTAATTATAGCTTTTAATTAACAAATATTTTTTTAATTAGCTAAAAAGTTTTGGAACAAATTAATACTTAATTAATCAATTAATTTTATTAAAATAAATTTTCCATTCATTTATGAAATAAAATTTTAAAATTTATTTTTCTAACACTTAATTAATATTTTAATTAATAGTTAATAATATCATTATTTAATGTATAACATATCAATATTTTTTATACAATAATTTTACTTTCTTCTTCTTATAATTTCATCTGTAATTTTTAGAATAAAGCAAATCTCTCTCTATATAAAAATTCAAAAACTTTATGAGTTAATTCTTCTTTTATATAAGCAATTTCATATTTATAGCCTTTTTTTTTTGTAATATTAAAATAATCCTTATAATTATGAAATTGTTGAGAAGAAAAAAAATCATTAACTGATTTAATGTTTAGTTTTTCTGAAATGTCCACTTACCAATCAAAAGTAATATCAAATGTAAAATACACCAAATAATTTCCTGACTATGAAATGATAAAATAAAATGTTGTTGCTGCTGTTGTTGTTTCTTTTGTTGATGTAATTGTTGCTGATTATGTCGTAATTGTTGATAATTATATTGAATATTATAATAATTACAACAATAATGATAATGATATTTTGAATGATTTAGTATAAAACGCATGATTTTTACTATCAAATACCTTCATGCAGGATTTAAAGAAGTCTCAATTCTTTTTTTTGCACTTATTTAGAAATTTTTATTTTATGAAAAACTTTAATGTTTAATATCAAGTCATCATAATAACTCAAATTTCTTACCGATTTTAAGCTTTTATTTTGATTTTAAAGAGCAAATTACCAGCATATTTTTTATGGACATACCAAATATCCATAAATTTTAAATTTTTATATTGTTTTATATTTTTAAAGAAATCAAGTTTATTCAACATTTTTATGTGAAGAAAGTAATCCGTTTTATATATTTGGTAAGAACAAATTGTTTTAAATTGGCTTTAAATTATATCACTTAGTATTTCTTTGCTTTTAAAAATTTTTACTTATGCTACTAAATATTATTGGGAAATTCTTATTAAGCACTTTCTTAGAAAGATTTGCAAATTCACGGCGGCTATACCAAGCTTCCATTTGGCACTCATCAAATCGATATCATAGATATTCAATCGATATTAAGAATTTTATATTCGTACCAGTAATTTGTAATTGTTTCAATCTAAATTCTTTGTGTATTGAATTTAATTAGATGAAAATGAGAGAAATAATTAAAAATCGATTCGATAAAGTTTTCATTTCTTTCATTTCTAAATGAACTGATACATTTTTTGCACTATTCTCTCGATATTATTTCAACTTGGCTTAACATTATTATATAATTTTCAATTTATTTCACTTAATTTTTTTGCAATTTTAATGAAAGGACATCATATAATAATTTTAAAGGCAATTGTCTGTATCGTCCGTCTTTACCGTAAATTAAATTTACAAGTTTATTCGTGCAAGTAAAATTGAAAACTAAATTGTTGTCTTGGTTTTGATGACTCTTCCATTTAATTTATTCTTCCTATTTACAATTTCCAAAGATCTTTTACAGATGGAAAAAATTTTACATTGTCTAATGATATTTAAAAAGAAAAGTTAAATTTTTCATGATTTCTGATTTTCTGATTTTCTGATTTTCTGATTTTTAAGTAAATTTAAAACTTTCAAGTTATTATTTTAAATTTAATAATGAAGTTTTGTAAAAAATCGACATAACAATTTTAAATCTAAGTTAATAAAAGATATCATAAGGAATATGCTATTAAAAGATCGTTCATAGCTCGAGAGAGATGTTGAATAAATGCTTAATAGTTTTTATAATTGAGAAATATTTTTAACTGTATTTTTCAAAAAGAAAAATACATTCCCCGAAACGCTTAAAAAATGGCCATTTTTAAAGTTGAAATAAATTTTTTACCATTATTATTTTATAAAGTTTGTTCAAAGCCAGTAATGCCATAAAGTATTACCATGAATTTAATAAATAAAAATGTTACATACTTTTAGGCACTCAACTCAACTTTGAAATTATTCTACAATTTCATCTTTTGTCTACAATGTAGGTAACATCACCACACAGTAAAATTCTTTAATAAAACAAAAACATTTCTACACATTTATCTCTATATATCAATTTTTTCATTTAAAGATTCCACTAAACATGGAATGATTTATGTTCACAATGCAAAAACAAACACATTTTGCCTACTGAACTGGAATGAACGAGAATAATTGCTAATATTTTTTCCATTATGTCATAGAGTTCATCATCATAGTCATCATGTGCATTAATAGCATCATCATCATTATCATAAGCATCATTATTATAAATGTAATATATCAACAAGAATATAGAATGAGAATCACAATAATACACAATAAAATGAGCATTAAATCAAACGAATAGTAATAGCAAACGCAAGCATTTAATCATAATAGTTAGATATTGAATATAAGACAATAAACAATAAACATTTTAACTGGCATAAAATATCACTTGAATACATAGACGCAACCATTCATATACATTTGTATTGATAATGGTTTATAATCCACTTAATCCACTTTATATGCATGAATACAAATGAATATATGGGCGTGTATACACTAAAATATAAATCAAGCGATTATTTCAACAGCTTACAATTTATGGCTGTAAGAAGTTTTTACTCCATTCTTTTCACTACTTTTATTTATTTTTTTAATTTTTTTTTTTGTAAAAATGTTTTATTTTTATATATCACAACACATTTTTCAGAGCCATAAACTACTTGAAAATGTATTCAGACTTGATTGTGACTGTTAATGTTAATGAATTATTTGATCATCGAGGCCTTAAAAGACTTTTGATAGCTAACTAATGCTGACAAATTAATTGACCAATTTTTTAGTTCCTTAGTATTTTATGATTGTGCTTATTAAAGTTAAACTTAGCTATGTTATTATTAAATTCTTTTAATGAAAATTATTAATTGTACACACTAAATTTTAATCCAATTATGTCAAAATATTTAACATTTGTTCGTTTGTTAGTTTCTTATTTAATAAAAGACATGATTTACTATGTTCTTCTTAAGAAAAACAATAAGCGACTAATAAAAATATATTGCAACACGTATTATATGCCATTTGGGAGTGCATAAGTGCATTAATACTCAGACCTCATTTTATCCTAATGCAAATCTATGAATTTTAAATACTCTCTTATATTTGAAATGAGAGAATATGAATTTTATGAATTATACTGTGGATAATTTTTAATAGAGCACAATAAGAATTTAACAATACATATAAAGAGACTATAACTTTGAAGAGATATTTTCTGAGCTTTATAGAGCTATAGCGAACATTTTGCTACATTTTGTAGGGGTAAAACTTATTAATCTATTGTCCTCAGAGATTTTAAAATGTAACAAACAGTTTCTTATATTCTCTTACATTTTAAAGAGTAGAGTCAAGCGCCCACTTTCTTGTTGCCCACTCCAGAGAAAGGGATAAATTATATTTTTGACATTTATTTGACGTTTATATCAGTTAAAAAAATTGTTATGTATTAAATCTATTAAATGTTTCCTGTAACTGGTTTACAGCGCATACTAATGATTATTTTCACGTTTCTCTTTATCCCAAATATAATTTTATAAGACAGATATCAAGCATATATCATAACGTACTTTTTTGGAAAATTTTTTAGTTATAACAAATTCATTGTAAAGTTTGTTGAGTCATATAAAAAGTTCTTAAGATAATTGTAAATTTTGATATTAATAAATCTGGCAACACTAGCACGTTTAATTCTCAATAAATGATGACACTTCAAGTAATATTTCATGTGAAGGAAATTGGGAGTGAAGTATCTGCATAAATAAAATATGAAATGCCTTATTTTGTAAGGAGACATAAAATCACTATAAGTGGTTGCCAGGAAAAAGGTTCACCTTCTATTTAGAATATTATGAGTGAACTATGGGCATTAGAGTGTTATGATCAATATTATGTGAAAATGCTGCACAAATGCTTCATAACTCTAAAATAGTAAATTTCTTTTGACTCCATTAAATGTTATGTAAAATTGAGATAGATCCATTCATTATCGCACCGAATGACGAAAATTAATGTCTACCCATATATCTGTCCGTTTGTTGGGTGTCGAAGTAACAAATCGGAATTTTTAATTCAGCGTCATTTAACCTTTGGGTTAAATGACGCTGAGTTAAAATGAAAATGGTTGGCATCGAACAAATTTTGCAATTAGTCCACACATAACGAGTTTCCTTAGAAAGAAAAAGGTCAAAAATACAATTTTTATTTAATTTTTAATAAAAAATTGTCCTTGTTTGGAAATTGCTTGTTTAAGAATTTCATTTGATAGTTGTCGAAACAAAAATATATTAAAGATATTGTCAAAAAAAAAAAAAAACAAGAAGTGAAAATGAAAAAGAAGATATGATATTTTTACTTACTTTCAGTTCAGTCTGGGCAACAAAGAAAAAAAAAACCAATTCATAATAAATCGGTGGAATGAAATTATTATTAAATATTTTATATTTTAGTACAATAATAACATTAATGCCAATTAAACAATCGCTGAAAGCGAATGAGATGGAAAAATATTTGGATAAATATGCTAAATATGTTGTTTATGTGTATGGTCGAAGGAAAAATTTCTATCATTATTGGATTGGTGTGATAGTACAAGATGATATAGTATTAACTGCTTACATTGCTGGTGGAAAATTTAAAAAAAACAAAAACCATTTAGATACAGAATCTGAAAATACCACCTTAATAAAAATGGATAGTTTTATAGACTATGCGCGTGTTATAGCCGGTACTAGAAGATTTGTCATTGTACATGATACACCAAAATTAAGAGGGGCTATAAATATTAGCCCTAGTATTAGACAATTGCCACAACTTAGTGTTGTTAAATTAGAAGAAAAGTTAACATTAAATAAAAAAGCATCAATTGTATCTTTACCAAGCCATAGATATTCCGAAAAGGGCGAATGTATTTCACTTTGTTGGGGTGACAAAAGCCCTGATTATGCACTAATCGCTTACAAAGTGAGACTTGAAGGTTATTGTGGTCATGGCATCATGTGCTTTAAACATTATGTTAGAAATGAAGTGGCTAATCATTGTGGAATATATGCGGGTGGTGAACCGATTTTTTGTTCCGGTAATTATTAACTTTTATTAACTAAAATTTCTCTATTAGAATTTTTTAAAACGTTTGTATGTTACTTTTATTTATTATAGTTTTTATTAACACTTTCAAATTCATTTCTTACGATAATTGATTTGTCGTATTTAGATTCATATACAAATGATTCGCTTCTATTTTCTTTTAGGTACACTTGTTGCCATAGTAAGTTTCCTTGTGAATTGTAATAATACGCAGCCAGCTATGGCTACCAGTGTATATGATAATTTGAAATGGATAAAAGCAGCAATAAAGGATTTAAGTAAATATGATGGAAAATCTGGTTGTAATGTAATTGCCCATATAAATTTATATATTTTCTTTATAATTTATCTATTTATAAAAACCATTTACAATAATATCATTGTACAATAATTTAATTCATATTGTTTGGTTTTTTGTTTTTGGCAAGATTGTATGCACTTTTAATTCATATATGGAAAGGAAAAATGTTTATGGCTAGATCGATTTAATAAGAAAGAAATCATTAAGAAATCATTGAATTTTCCCGTTTTCTATTAATTTCTTTTAACTTTATTTTAGACATTTTTATTTAATCTAAGTTATTAGATCAGAACAGATAGATAAATAGATGGCAAATGAAAATATACTGCCTTCATTTAAGGTAGCACTGAAAACGGGCTAAATTAGTTAAAGAGTAAACACTTAAACCGATTATATTTTTGTTTGGTTATTAAAAAAAAAAAAATAATTTTTACAATCACACGATTTTTTTCGCTTATTGCTTGGAATGTATTATTGCAATATTTAAAAAAAAGGACATTCTTAAATCACTAAATGTTTTAAAAATGTCCTTGAAATAGGACATATTAAATGATGCTGCATGTTGTACCGTCATATGTAAATTAAAAGATTTGTGTTGCATACTTTTGTGCTTTCTAAAAAAATCAAACTGATTTAAATCATATAATCTAATAACGGAGTAGAGCAGGGTATTTAAGAGTTGGCCTTAAACGACTCGTAAGTTCTTGATTTCTTTGTAAAAATATCTCATAAATTTTCATATAAGACCTTTAATCTTAAAAAAGTATCTTTGCACTCTCCATTTAAGTACCGTTTTTACAAAGGAAATTATTCTTAGAGAAATATATGAAAATAAAAATAAATTTGGATCTTAGGAATGGTAACATTTATATTCTATACCACTTATAGTTTAAAGTATTTAAAGTTTTCTGCAGATGTTTGCAAAATCCACTTATTATACCAACCGACCTGGAGTAAATTTCTTAATTGTATTAAGCCTGTTTATCTGTCTGTCGTCAGTTTGATATATTTCCATGCTTGTTTGTTATCAAGTTTTGATATATACATTTTTTGAACTTTGATATGAAGGCGTGTTTTGGAGACGAACTCTTTTGAAAATTGTTAAAATCAGGCCATTTTTTAACGACCACCACCAGCATAACACTTTTTCAAAAAAGTTTAATATATGGACAAAAGTCTTAGTTTTAAATATAGTTTAACAAAAATTGGCATTGCCTTATGTTTTGATATATAAAAAATATGTGTATATGGCTCTATTTTTGAAAACTCCTCTAATATAAAGAACATTTTAAATAAATTAAAAAAGTACAATTTTTTCAATTTTGTTGACTTGTAATTCTCATAGTTGACTTTGATTACATTAAAAGCTGATGTAAAATATAAACTTCTTACTTGTTATATAAAATTTCAACTGTTTAATAATTGTCCTTAAGGAAAAATAAATGAAAAAAATTATCAAATTTCTAAGCAAAACAGTTTTTCGTTTAAAAGATTATATTAAATTTTATAAATTACTTTTATTTATAATTTGACCCAACATGTTTCATATAAATTAGGTGCATTTAGCACTGTGTAAATTATAAGAAAAAAAAATTTATTAAGCAAGCTTTGAAATTTAAGCGAACAATGTAACTTGTTTGTCAAACGAAAAAAGAACGATGTGAAAAGACTCACGTTCTTTATTAAAACTACATTTGCAGCGTTAAGCAAAAAACAGGACAAAAATAAAAGGATCTTGACTTTTTTACCAATGAAAATTATTGAATCGCGCAACAGTTGGTTGGGTACGCCTTGTAACTCTTATCAATTTAAATTTCTCTTTCAATCTAAATTTCGTTGCTTTTTTATAGGCATATTCAGAAATGCTTCTCTTTATCCAAGCATTATCGAATTGCCACCATTGAGGCAATACATTTTCCCGGCAAAACAAAAATTGTTAATCGAAAGGAAATACAAAGAAATAAAAGAAATGGAGAGAAAATTATTGAGTTTTTCGAAAAGGTACTTAGCCAATAGCGGTTAATATTATTATAAAATATACCTGCACATGTAATATTTTCCATAGGAACGACATTGATAAACTTTTATCGCCCACAAGTGATGAATTAGAGAGCACCATGTCAGAAGAATACCATGACGATAAGTGCGATGTGAATTATGAAGGTAAAACATCTGTTAAGGTCACGAATAGGAAATCCCCAACATCACAGCCGTCCATTGCTGTACAAGAGCGTCAGCAACAGAAACAGCAACAACAAGGGCAACAACAATTAACCGATCAAAAAGATCCATCTATTCTAATGATTCAACAATTTGTTGCGAAAATGTCTGCTACGTCATATTTACCAACAGAGCAGGTTACACCAAACGAATCGTTCAATGTAGTCGAACAATCGGGGATATCACCTATTTCTGAGACGCTCATATCTACTACAAGTTATGACTTTGAATTTGTGGATCCCGCCACAACTAAACGAAGGAATATTATTCAAATGCCGAAAAAGTTTGAATGTGAAAATTGTCACAAAATATTCTCTCGACTTTGGGTATTACGCGGACATATGAGAACTCATACAGGAGTTAAGCCGTTTGTTTGCCCTACAGAAATGTGCAATAAACGTTTCGCTGACATGTAACATAAAAAATATGACGAGAGAACTTTTTTTATTTCATTACTTTTGTAATTTTTTTTATACAGCTCCAACTTGAGATCACACCAAAGGTCCAAGAACCACCATGAATGGGAATATAAATGTCCAAATTGCTCCAAACCATTTAGTCAAAAAAAATCGCTAAAACGTCACAATTTGGAAGCCTGTCTCAAATATTCAGGTGCACGCAAATACGATTAATTTATATCATTTCTTAAAATTACCTGTTGTATAATTCATTAATTTCACTAATTGAATTTGATTGCTTATTAATAAATTCCGATTTTATTAAAAGTATATTATTTTTTTTATAGAAACTTTTTTAACAAAATATTATTTATCTTAGACTTCTCTCATCTGATCTTATCTGTACGTTTTCAGTTAAATAACTAAGAACTATTTCTGTCAAATCGTTTTAGAAAACTTAGAAGGTCTATCTAAAATAGCAAAGTGCAACGTGACACTTTCTTAAAAAAATACTTTGTCATTAAGATTTTCAAACAGCACTATAAAAAATCGGTCATAAAAAAAAATCGGTCAACAAAAATTTTCATTAAAACCAACGTGCTCTTAAACGTAAAAGAATAAGCGATTTTATATGTTACGAATAGTTTTTACCCCTTCTAGGAAGCGGCCATTTAAAAGTTGTATTTTGGTTTTGTTAAATTGTTTGTATTGCTAAATTTCTCTATCTTAAAAGTCATTTCAAATTTTCCATTCATTACAACTTTCTTCTACCATTAAGAGCACCCAGCATCATTTGTTATACGACTGTAATGAAAATGCTTCACATTGGATCATTTGCCCTACGCCTATTGAGCATAAAATATCTTATTTTGAAAAGAATCTTTATGTGGAAGAAATTTTAAATTTTTGAAAAAATAGTTAACCAGTTTTTATTTAAACCTAAATACGAATAAGAAGCATTGCCTACATAAGTCCATTTTTAAGACCCCTTTCCATATAACGTATTCTACAAATCATTCAAAAATTATAAATTACAGAATGTCATATATTTAAATATTTTACTTAAGACACAGTTTCAACGTACTTTACGCTTTAACAAAATTTATTTAAATAAATTACTTTTACTTTTTTTTTACAATTTTATTGAAAAACATTTAAAATCACATTTGAATTTGACCCTAAAACCGGAATATGTTCAAATAGTTGATTTAAAGTTTCTTTTACCACAACAATGAAATCAATTTTTACAGTATCAGATTGGCCAAACTGGCCAAAACTTTGGCCATTTACATTAAACCAAAAAGAAACTCTGTACAAAGTACCATTCTTACTTTTACAATGAAATATGAAAATCAAGGATGTGAGTGTAATTACATTACTTTACTTGAACTGAACATTTGTGTACTTAAAAGAAAACCAAAAACAAACGCCTTGATATAACAAATCGAAAAAAGGAAATTTAAAAATTGACAATTGGATTAAACAGAACAAAAAACCAAAAAAAAAAAAAAAAGGAAAAAGAGAAAAACAATGAGAAAAATATAACAAATGGATATAATGTAAATAACAATAACAACAAAGGAGCAAATATGAACTTTTTCCATTGAATGGTAAATCATTGTGCGGTAGAAAGTTTGGCCGCATTTATTTAAATAGCAAACGAAAATAGATTTAGATTGAAACAAAATAAAGCAAAAGTAAAGGCCATAGAATAATGAATTTAAATCAATAGTACAAAAAAAAAACAAAACAAAAAAAACAAAACAAAACACAAACAGAAATAAATGTGAAAAGGAATGTAAGAGAAAGAGTAAAATTAAACAAACCGCAATAATCGAGATTAAGGGAACTCCTGAAATTTTAGTAATTATAACAAATTTATATCCTCCCATTAATTTAATATTGAAAATGAGAATTGTAGAGTAAAAGTGAAACAGAGGAAGGTAAAAAAAGAGAGAAATTATGTAAAAATTTTGCATTGATATTAAAGGACCAAAGGAAAACTAATTCCCAATAAAGAGAGTTATTTCACTTATGGTGCAATGTTTCCCGTTGCTTTTATAAACGACGTGTCACACAATGATTATGGTTTTTACAGAGAGTACTCTGGACCCGATAAAACTTTGAAGTAACTTACACTCAACTATGCGGAATTTACCACGCTTTATACGGCTAAATACGTCTTTCAGTGATAAAGAATGTTAAAGCAAATTGATCTCTCCTTAATGCGATTTTCTACTTTTTCTACTTTCATGGATGAGGAACTGAATATGTTTGAGCAGTAAATTTCACTTAAATATTTTATGAAAGCTCCGTACAAGACGGCGACCAGTCCCGAGAAGCACCTGCTCAACTAGGAATGATTCATGAGATGGTCGTTGATCCGTGGCCATCAGGGTTCATCATGAGTTTCACGAGATCCGATCCAAAGATTTAATTTGGTACCGCGGGATCACCAGTTTTAATATTTGCCCAAGTGGTGATATTGAGGTTGGCTTCCTGGGGGCTGTGGTGCCCATGTCGCGGGCGCATCTCGACTTATGTTTATATTCTGTGTTATACTATATGGCTAGCTGGGTAGGCTTATTGGACTAAGCTAATCTAAGCCGAAGAGTAATTAGAAGGCTCCGAATCCTTATACCAAGGATTAAGCCATGTATATAAGGTGCAATACAGGCTTTAAATTGGAAACTAGTCGTGACGGTAGCATGCACCCTGTGTGTCGTGTCTACCAACGCTAGCGATCATTATTGTACGTTTGTGTACCATGAATTTGAGCCTTCCCGGCAGGTATGCATGTAAAACACTAACAGCACTGCTTTCATGGATAAGTTCATTGTCTTCAGAAGAACACTTCTTCAAATTGTACAAAAGCCATTGTTCAAATTGCTTTTCTAGTTTCTTTAGATTTTCCTAATATTTATAATCTTAACAATTGCAAATGATACCATTTTATTCTCTGAAATGGCATAAATGTTTAATTCGCAAAAATCTTTGGGAATTTGTACTGAATTAAATTGTCTAAGTCTTAGACTACTTCATGACAATTTATCTAATTTTATAGTTTATTTATGCTTATCTATAATGTTTATTTGTCTGTCTGTTTATATGTAAATATAATAAGTAATAATCAATATGCTGGACTTAAATGTATTACAATTTGCATGACTATGGATAATTTTCAATGTATTAGTAAAATGTCCTTAAAATGCTATTCTGCCATAATTTATTGATCCATCTATTTTCATTCTCTTGTCATAATTTGTTATTTTATAATCTCTCTTTTATCTTGTAATTTTGTAATCTTGTAATTTTGTAATATTGTAATCTTTCTATATAAATTTTATATGGTGGCGTAATTTACTGGAACCTTAATTCCTATTTGATAAATCTCATTAAATATTCGCATTCGACAAAGTAAATAACACTCTGTTTAATATAATGACAGCTTTAAATCTCGTTGAGAAAATAAATGTATAAAATTAATGCAAGCAAAAAAGTAAAATAAAAAATTTTTCTATTTATCAATGAAGGTCAATTGAATCTATCTATGGAATGTAATGCAAAGTCTAGAAAAGGTTCAAGAAGAAGCATCAGAGCTTGTCAAAAATTTATATATATTTAAAATCCGCATTAAATTTTGATCTGATTTGATCTGATCTAAATGAAACTATAGCTTTATCTGTTAGTCTTATGGTTTAAGATGAGTTCTTTAAAATTCGAATATTAAAAGTTCTTTCAGACAGATTGGTATGAAAAATAGATCAAATGAGGCTCTACGCCTCATAAAAAAGTTGGTAGAACAATCTAAACTAAGGTTTCTAGGTAGAGAATTTGAATGAACTAGTGAAATCTTCCATTTCTATTTTTGGTTTCTCATTTGTTCTTAATGAATTGTATAAATCGGTCATGACCTTTTACACTGGCACTCTACGTAAATGATGGATAAAGTACTAGTGCATTGATTATGATTTTCATATGAATTATTTAAATGAGCCTTATTTATTAGAAATAGTGCAGCATCTCCATGTTGAATCTAAAAAATTCGATCCACATGAAATATAATTTTCTTACTTGTTTCTATTCGCCATTTTGGTTAACTAATTTTCATTACCAATAATTGCTTTAGGTGAATTTGAAATAGAATATATTATTACTTAAATTAAAACTAACTAAAACTTTCTGACATTTTTTATTTAATCAAATAAAGTAGAAACTTTAAAGAATTTTCAAGGCACCAAAATTTAAGTTTATATTTTCTACATAAATTTTTTGTACTTTAATTTAAACACCCAAAATGCTATCTACCTCTCCCTCTGTCTCTGTTCATCTCTCATTCATCTCTCATTCATCTCTCATTAAATACATATTCAAGTCATGTACTACTCAAGAGATTTGCTGCTCGGTAAAGTGACTTCACAAAGTTCACAAATGACTTTCACTAACTAACTGAATGTTTGTACATGTTGAGTTTCTTGAAAATGTTTACTTAAAAATATCTGTAAGTATGTTGGTCTCTAGAAAGTGCAAAATATAAGGCACGTGTTTTTACATGCGTTTTTACATAATTTAGCATTTAGTCTACTTATTGTTGTGGTTAAAATCTTTGTACACTTTTCAAGGTTTCTTTACATTTAAGATATTTTATATATTTATGTATTAAACAACAAATATTTTCTTTATCTCCTTAAAAAGTTCTTTAAAATGTTAAGCACTAAAACATTAAAATGAATATGAATATGCATTCTCTTTTTGAGGAGGGATTCTACAATATTTCAAAATAATTCGTTATTGTGTTTTAATTGAAACTTTCTTTTTGATTTCATCATCATAATTTATTGTCATTTTCTTCCAAGGTTAACATTTAATTGGAATGTCAATTTAGATTACATTAAATTTATGTATAGAAATTAGAATGTTAATATTTCTTTTAATAAATTTTTATACTCTAAGCCACTTGTGTTACAAAGTATAATTAATTATTGTAAATGTTTGTAACATCTAAGCGGTCCACAACTTTTATTGTACCGATTCATTTAGCATCGCTTTTTGAATGTATATAAGATTCTCAAGCGCCCGTGACTGTCTGTCTATAAATTGCCTGTAAATTGGTTATCAAAATATGGCCTGAAATTTTAAAGTTTTCGTATCAGAACTTGCTTGCTGGTTGTACCAGAATTGAAAAATTTTTTAAATAACTTTTCTTTTACTGCTTTAATTCGAGAAAAGTCTTCATGTAAAAGTAAAAGTTCCTCAATAATTCATAAGCAAAACGTATCTAAAATTTCGTAAAACTTTAAAAAAAGTAAATTTAGAAACAATTGTACTTCAAATGATTGACTTAAAAGTTCTTAATTGTACTCTAAAAGATTGAAAAGAAAAAAAACTTTTAAGGTAAAATAGAAGAACTCTTTATAATAATTACCTAGCGGTTTAAAATTCATTCTGTATTAAAAAATATTCTGAATTCACTTAACCATATTTGCCCTAAATTACCAAACTTTGCCTAGAAATTTTAGACAGTGAGTTAAAGTTAATAATTTTTAAAGGAAAAAAACTAACTTATCATTGCGATTCTTAAATTCTAGAGCTTTTGATTATGTTTTAAGACAAAGGTCTCATTTAAAATATCGGTTAATTAAATAAATTTCAGATATGAAATATCTTTTTGTGTTGCATTTTAAAAATTATTTTATTTTCATTTCCATTTCCATTTCCATTTAAATCATTTATTATTACACTTGTGGCTCACGCAAAGCACTTTACAATTATGTAATTTATGCAAAAAATATATATAATTTTAAGTAGCAGAGTATTATATATATTAAAGGGGTACCCTACAATATGTTATGATGACTACACTTTATTGATAAAGCATGTAAAATTGGGCCAATTCCTAAATAGTTGTAGACACTTAAATCTTCTTATTTAATAAGATCAAAACGTAAAGAAAAGAAATTACAAGTTAAGAGTCTTGAAAATTGATTGATTTGTTAAGCTTGTCTAAAAGCGAACCTAAAAAAATTCGGCCTAAAAAATTTCTTTAATAAAGTAACCTAACATTAAATTTAATAAAAAATTTAAATAATTTATAATTAAGTTTCATATATAAAATTTTTTTTTCAAAATGGCTCAGCGCAAAAGTTCAATTTTCGTTTTTATAGTAATTCTCGATGCATTTTCAAGTGTTGTCTATTTTATCATAAATGAATTATTTTTAAAATCAGTACGGATAAAAATCCAAATATCTTCTTAGTTTTTCTAGCAGTTAAAAACTTTCTTATGACTTTGAAAAGTTTCTCTTGAATACATGCATTATTTTTAATTATTATATGAATAATATTATTAATAATTTAATTTAATTTGAAAAGAATTTCCAAGTGTGAATAATTTTATGGTAATATCAAATGTAAAGATAAATGAAAAGTCTTTTGGACATTTGGAATTTTCTATATTTCAAAAAAAAACCGAATTTTATATTAAAATCGTACAAAGACAAGGAATATTGATACTTTCTCCCTTTTAACAGCGTAGCTAGTAGCTATTTTGAAAACAATAACAATTGCTCTGAAATATTGTGCATTTTGTTTATCAATCTCTAGAGATAGTGAAACTGTGTAACTTACCTTAAAAAAAGACAATTTGAAAAATTATCTTATCTCTGAAACACATATAGTCTGGGTGTATGAACATTTTGGTATATGGTTTAATAAAAATGTTGTCTGTAAGGACTACAAGGACTATAAGGAGCTCCATTAACATTAAAATAATTTATAATGATGCTTTTTGTAAAATTCGAGAGGGGGAACTCAACGAGTGGAACGCAAGTTACACTGAATTATAATAAAGTTATTTACTAAGTCGTCACAACTGATAAAGAATGTTTCTCGTTTATAATTTTCTCTTTGGCCATTTCCAATTCACGCCAGTGATTTTCATGAATTTTTAATTTAGATTATGAAGCATTTAATATTTTGCAAATATTTAAAGTGTACACATTTTAATAAAAAATTTATAATATAAAATAAATGTATACCGGGATTTATTTGTGCACATTTATGGTCTCATTTATTTTTCTATTCTCGTAAATTCGTTTGTAATTTTCTATTTATTTATTTATTTATTTGCTGGAACGCGACACAATTTTACCAACTAAATCTTTATTAAACATGTAATTAAATGGTTTTTATAATATAAATATATATATATATATATATATATATATATATATATATATATATAAATGTATGTGTATATGTATCATACGCCATGGTGTTCACATCTGTCGACAATTGTTAGTTAATTATATTTAAATTAATGATATTTATAAACATTCAGATCATTTTGCATAGAATAGCAAGAGTAAAAATAAAAAGCCTCTTTTTCCATTGAATTCAGTTTATTAGATACTTTTCAAAAAAAATGCAAAACTAACAGAAAATCATTTTGTGAAATTGAAGTTCATCTTTCATTTCATATACATTTCATTTGCGTTTTAAAATTTTTTCAGCAACTAATTTGAATTTCTAAGCATGAGGTTCAAATTCCAAACATACTGTCTTGTTCGCAGACAGGCGAATGGCCACACATATTTAACTCATAACAATAACTGATTCTGAATCCATATGTACAATCAAAGTTAGATACATTTGTAGACTTTCTCTGAGTGAAAAATGATGTAGAGTGCACAAAAACAACTACAAATATTCAAAATATTCCAATATATGAACTAAAATTGAAAATACATAAGGAAAAAGTAGTAGCAACCACCAGATGAATTTGCACATACATATATAATTCAGAGAGCTCTTTTAAGGCTATGTGTGTGTGTGTGTATGTGTGCATGTGTGCCTGTGTAGTCGCCTAATCAACTTACTCACTTATTGATTATATTCATTTGAAGATCTAGAAATAAATTTCTAATTTATTTCTGTAGTTTATTTCACATTGAAAATAGTTGTGATGCAACTTTCCTTTTTGCCATTAACAGATAAAAATATTACAATTGGTTAAATGCGTCTTTTAAATACTTTATACAATTAAAAAATCAATGTAGATAAATTGCAAATAGCAAATGGTGTTGGGAATGGGGGTTTACAAAATATTTATCTCTCTTGATGCAACGGTCGCGTTTTAATGACCCCTCATTCATTTTTAGTCTCTAACACGCCCACTTTCATAATGACACATATACATCTCTAAAATTAGGATCCATCTAATAAAAAAATTTACGTGAACAAACACCAAAGAGATAGTTAATTAAGTCAATTTAAATAGTAATTCTCGGTATTTGAAAAGATCTCAAACTTTCCCGGTTACCAGAAGTTTAGGGATGAACCAAAGCTTTTCCTCTATTTTCTATTTTCTCAGTCTTCTTAAACATTCTCACATCTATAAAGTTTTTTTTAAATATTTTTCCAAAAATATGTGTCAAATGCAATATGCAAGAAAGGGAATACGAAATTTTCTTAGACCTTTAAATCCCACGTGATTTGCATAGAAAAAAAAAGATTCTTCAAGATTGAATCCGTAAATTGCGCTACAAATAAAATACATTTGTAGATTATGCTAGAAAATAAATTAAATTAGGCTTATTTATTAATCTTTTATAGACTTGAGCCCGTTAAGGCCATACAGTGCTTTCAGTTGATTATTTAACGTGTTGTAATATTAACAAAAACAGCAACAATAGCAAAGGCAAACAATAACTTTCTACACACTACCTTAAACTTTTTTTAACATAATTCTTGACATGTTT
This sequence comes from Melophagus ovinus, assembly GCA_023089585.1. Lineage (NCBI taxonomy): Eukaryota > Metazoa > Arthropoda > Insecta > Diptera > Hippoboscidae > Melophagus > Melophagus ovinus. The sequence goes on from JAKKIB010000252.1 coordinate 12,840,101, forward strand.
ACATATACACGTACATATATATCTACATAAACAAACATAGTTGGGTGGATAAAAATTCAAAGTTGAAAATAGAATAGAGCGAACACAAGATGGAATAAAAATAAATGAAATGAGGAGAAATGAAAATCTGTCTACATATGAAAGAAGTCAATCAATCACGTTGATGATAAAATTGTTTACTTGTGATTTCTTTGCCATCCAATTTGCCCATTTTCCCATAAATTGTTGGATGGTGTTGTTTAAATTAAAACCAAATTTCTTTAGTTGTTATTTTTTTTTTTTGCTCGTATTTTGTAAAATATGACTTCGCTGACTTTTCAACATTCTTATTGTACAGTGATTTTAATCAGATCACTTGAAGCGGCTTAAAGGAATGATAAGCCTGAAGCCATATGAAAAATGTTATGCTTACATTAAAATGTTCATTAAGATGCGCCTCCTATCAAACTTATTATCATTCATTAAAGAATCTTTAAAGAATTTGTATAAGGCTCTACCTAGATGAACTACAAATTGAACCAAAATTGAAAAAAGTTTCCGAGCATGTAATGCTTGCTTGGAATTAAGACATCAAAAACGAAAACGTAATATACTAATCCAAAGCAATGTTGTCTCGGTTTGTCCCATTTATCAAGGTTCCTATTCATGGAATATGATCATGAAAAGAATTTTGACACAATTACCATTACAAAAATATGTATAATTAAAGGTGAACTTTTTCATTAATCAAAATCAAAAGAGAACAAATTTTTTGCACAGTTTGTTTCGATCATTTTGTAAAAATTTTACAAAATGATCGATTTTTGCAAAATATAGAATAATCTAAAAAATCACAGGCTACGGTACTAGCAACGACCATCTCGTGAACTACTCCCAGTTGCGTTCGTGCTTCTCGACACTGATTGCCATCAATAAAGTTGGTACATGGTAAAGGCAGTAATGCCAACTTTTAGATGACCTACTTATACAACTTTCCAACAACGTTTATTATAAGTACTCATTACATATAACTTGAACATTTACTGCCTTCATATTATGGAGACTGGGAGAACTTGAGTAATTAAAGTGGAGTTTTTAAAAACCCCACCTTAATTATTGATTTCTTCAATGATTCTTTATTTGAAGTTTATTTCCAATCATTTCAGAGTTGAAAGTCAATGTGAAAAGGACCGTCGCCCTTATATAGTTGTTGTCATATCTCTAGAGAATTGTTTTACCTTACATAATTTTTACAAAATGTTACAAATACTCGCTTAAACTTTGTTTACCTGTTATTTTAAAGAGTGTAGCATATTAAATTGAATTTTTTTATTGTGGATATGAATCGTTTATTTTGTAAAAATTCTTTTTCAATAATTGCAATTAATTAATTGGTATAATATTGATGAACTGTAATATGATGAATAAATAAATTTATTTTCATAAATTATACACATTTTTCTTTCATAATTTTGTATGCATTGTTCGTGCAATATTTATAACATTAATTAATTTAATTTATGTATGCTAAAAGGTGTAGAAATCGCCTTAACGTATGGCACTCAATGCTCATAAATAATTTATCATATATTATTGGAAACAAAGTGCCATAAAATTAAATATATATATATATATATATAAGAGATTTATAATTTTAATACTTTAACAAAACAAAATGAAGCTCAAATTTGTAAGTCAAGTTAATGCATGGGGCTATCTATTAAAAAATCTTTATTTATATTACTGCATTTTTAAAATATAAATTTATCTCGCATTAAATTAAAGTTTCCTTAAAAAAATTCTTTATTTGTCAATTTTCTAAGAATTAATGAAATCGTAAACAGAAATCGTTTCGCAGATGATTGGAAATTATTCTAAAGATACACTTTTTTAATACGATGTGTCACGTTTTAATGAATATTTTCTAAAGTTCAATTACAAGAATCGGTGTATTGATTGAAGGCGAGTTAAGCTTTCTTTCTATTGTTGTATTATTAATTACTTAAATATAATTATTTCATTTCTAAAAACTTACCATTAGTATACTGCAAAAAATTTGGTATTTTCTTTTTATTTGCACTGTTCTCTTATCCTAGAGACCGTTTTTCTATGCGCTGCGTTTTTTTTTTTTTTTTGCTTCATTTTACTTTTTTTTGATATCTTATTTTCACCCTAAGTCCAGCTGTCTTAAGGTTTGATCGACCAAAGGTTTCGTTAAATAATCTTATCTACCGTTACAAAACGTTAAGAGTTTCGATAAATGTATCATATTTTTATTAAACGAAATTGATCTCATAAAGTGCAATGAGTTCAAAAATTTCATCTCAAGTAATTCGACTTTGAAAAGTTTATGAATTTATAGTCATCATCATTTAAATTGAATGACATTTATTCCAAAAGTTTTTAGAAAGTAATTAAATTTTCCATTTCAGATTTTTGATTCATTTCAAAATTCATTTCAACTTTGAGTTAAAAATGAAAGCAATTTCATTTCACATGTGAAATGAATGAACAAAAGAATGAATAAAATGATATTTGTCTACTTAAATAAAGGTAAACACAAAACTTTAATCAAGATAAATTTCATTGTGCAAACTATATGTATGTACTTTTAAATGTATGTGGCAGTATAAGATTTCCAACAATACAAAGATAAATATAAGGGATTTTCAACATTTTTTCCTCTCTTTGTGAAATCCATCATTTTTCCTGATTTAATTAAATGCTGCCATTAAAATCGTAAAATATTTCGTATAGTATGAACAAAGGAGAATGAATGAGAGAGCATAAGTTTACTTAGTTTCATCATAGACACTTAAAATAAGTGAAAAATATCTTTTGGCACGACGAAAAGTTTAACATTTCACTTAAAATTTTAAAAAATCTTGTTTAACGTTTATTTTTAAATATAAATTAAAAAATTAATTACACTCTACGTAATAAAAAATTAACATTAATTATAATATATTATAATATATCATTTAGTTAATTGTCTAACTTTCAATGTGATCGGAAAACATTAATTTTTCTATGAAGTTAATTTAATTAACACTCATACGCCATGCATGCCCAAATAGATGACATATGAAATATTTATGAAGGAATGAGTTTAAAAAAAACAAAATGCTATGAACAGGAGACACTTATTTGGTTCAAATGAAAACATGTAAAAGTTTCAAAAAAAAAAGTAACACTTTCAATGAAGTAAAAATGTGTAACAAATATAAAAAAAGTGATGCACTTGATATAAACCAATGATAGAATGATGAATGGAAAGAATGAATGTTTGACTAGACGGAATTAATGTATGCTGGAAATGACTAACATTACATAACTTAAAATGATTTTTATTTACATTTCGTTCTCGTATTTTGCTTTGGTTATCGAGGTTTTTGCCATTGTGATATTTTCTTTTGATTCTTCGATAATTATGTCTATTCTTTAGCTATTTTACACAGTATCGCATATCAATAACCATATGAATCAACTTCAATTATGTTTGCAGTTGGTTGTAATACAATAGTGGTAGAACTAATAAATATTTATTGAACGCGATATCAAATTTTTTTCAATGCATTCAAATAATTCAATTTACATGAACATTTCATGTTATTTACATTTGAAATCTATATTTAAAATAAACCAAATGAAATGAAAAATTCCATACAATAATATATAGATGATTGTTCAATGATGTTTTAATAAAATGTTTAATTCTTTAATGAAATTTCATACTTTATTCAGAGAAATGACTTGGAAAGTAATCTTTACTTTGATTATCTTGTTCATAAAGATAATGATAATAAAGTTTCAGCTTCATTTAATTTTCGAAAATTCTAAATATATGAGAATTTAAAAGAATTTACACATTTGTAAATTGTTTTAGAAAATATAATCACTCTAATATTTAAATTATTCGTCCTTGCTCAATATGTGATCCCTTCATTTTTTTTCCTTGAGTTTTTGCTACGTTTTTCATCTAAAACGTTAAGAAATGCTCAAGTAAAACTAAAGTTAAATGTAATATCCTTGAACCGATCCATGGCTTTTATCTTCAAGTATAGCGGAGCATAAGAAATTTTACATATAAAAGATTTTGTACAATGCATGAAACCAAAATTTATGAATTCGTATAAACATCTGTTAACTTTCATATTACATTTTACTTTTTATCTTTATCCGTTTAGTTATCTATTTCTTTACCTTCTCTCCTTTCTGTTTCCTACAATAAATTGGACCAAATAAGCCAAGAGGTTTTACTAACCAGAAAGAAAAGCAAATATTAACCCTCATATCTGTTTATGTTTAAGGTAAATTATTTCTGTAATTCAAAATGACAAAAATTCTACTTTTTCCTTTGCCATCTTCTAACTCTCTTTGACGTAAAATGCACCAGCATAGTTTAATTTATACTGAATCCCCGAAATACGCTGGCGCATTTAATGAATAAATTCAGAATGTCTTTCTTAAATCAATTTGGACTTATCTGTCTCTATATCTATGTAGACTTCAAAAAAAAGCTCCATCGAGAGTAAATAAAGTCGGTGCGAAATGTTACTGGTAAATATCTTAAGTGATATAAAATTAGTGCAAGCGATTTAAACAAACTCATGTGAAACTATCTCTTTGTAAATTAAAGCCCTGAAATGTTTGGCACTTTATATGGCAAGAGAGGAAGCTTAGTCAACAGTTATGATGTAAATTATTACCAAGGCTCGTTTTTTAAAATACGCTATATTTGAATTGGATTGCCTTGTTATTTAAACTTTAACCCCAATAATGATTATGAAGAACAATATCCTTGAACAATAAGTTAGAAATTTTTAACAGAAAATAGAAATTATAGAAATTAATCCGAAAAGTTGATATGAGTAAAAGTTTGATATAAAAAAAATCGAGTCTCTTAAGGTGCTAAACTTTTTCCCATATACTTTGAACTCCAAGAATGGAATAATCAGATTGGATGATTCTATATCTCAATTCCTTATATAGGAAAGATTCAAATGTTCCTTATATGGAGGAAAGGTTCAAAAAATGAACCTAAATAATTCTTCTAAAATTATTCTTTAGTCAAAACAAGAGACAATGCCATTTTTTGCTAAAATAATTTCAACAGTTAAGCTTATTTACGACTTTCTTCGAAGAAGGCGTTATATGGGAAGTAGCCGTAAAAATGGACCGATCTGTACTAAATTTGATACACCTGTTTATTACATAAAATTTCAATTTAATAAATTACTTTTAAAATTATAACTTTTTTCTAAAACATAACTTGATTTTTTTTTAATAATGGGATAAGATCTTAAAAGTGGACCGCTATTAAACCATTTTAAATAGATTTCACTTCTGGGCTAAGGCACACCTATGCACAAAATATTAATAAAAATAAAATATCTTAAAAATTACGATCTGTGGATTGATAACAAATTTACATGGACAAACATCGGTGTAATAAAAAATGGATCTATCTTAACTTCTTTTGTTGTTGTTGTTGTTGTTGTTGTTACAAACATGTGCACAAATTTATAATACCCAGTAAGACAATTGGTGTAGGGTATAAATGTCAACTTACTACTATCTAACAATCGCCTGCTGATGCTACTAGTTTAATGTTATTCATCAGTTTTGTGTTATTGTCTGTTTTGTTGATGCTGCTAATCGTGTTACATAAAATAATAACAAATGATGATGATATTAATGATAATGATTATTGTAGGAATGATAATGATACAAATAACTCCTGACAGTTATACGATAATGTACTTAATTTGTTCTTTCATGTAAATTTTATGAGTGTGTCCATGAATAGTGCAAATAGGCACGTGTATGTGTGTATGTGTCCATGAATAGTGCATGTAATAGTTATGTGTATGTGTATGTGTATGTGTATGTGTGTGTGTATGTGTATGTGGTTGTATGTGTTCATGAATGGATATTCATTATATAATCTATGACAAATTGTTGTCACAGATTTTTTTATTATAAATTGTTCTCTGGTTGTTTATTACCTTTATTTACATAATTTTTTTTTCATAATTTACTCACCCACGTAAGTGATATGTGATTGTAAATGCAAATGTGTTTATTTGTAAAAAGTCTTTCATTTTGATAAATAGCTTTAGTGCTACAAAATTGATTTTATTACATGAAATATTATTATTCTACTATTTTTTCAAGCACTCAATATACACAATATAATATACACATGGCAACCCTATTGATATGATTAAATAATTTTTAAATAGTATGAACCTTCAAATATCAGGTGTAACCTTTTCAATGCATTTCGTTTGCATTTTTTCAAGGTATAATAATTTTAACGTCAACAATTTTGAAAATGTCAAAATAATGAACAGAAAAAGAGAAGTTTTTTATTAAGAATTTTGTAGTGGTTAAGCACAAAGGATACTCCAATCATATGCTAAATCCAAAAGCAATTGTTCAAACATCGAAAATATTAATCGTTCTAGTTTCTTTAAGGTGATTTTTGATAAAAGAAAAATTCTTTGAGTTCTTGAGAAATTTTTATACATGTTTTGCCTTAATATTTTAAATATCTCAACAATTTTTAATAATTTTTTACAACAAATGCGTAAATGCAGAATGCACAAATTTTCAAAGAAACAAGTTCCACTCTCACTGCATCGAAAATCACAATCTATTGATGCTACATATTTTTGCTTAATTTGGTAGTTTATCAAACGAAATTCTAGGAATCTAAAGGTATAAAAATATATCGGTAGGAATTACAAAGTATTTTTAAATCAATTGAGCATAGAAATTAAGGAAATAATAGTTTGTAAATTTGCAACATTTTTTTTAATAAGTCCTTGGCAAAGTCGCACTTTGAATCTCTTGTTATTCATCGTCCTTTATATTTAATACAAAATTCACATGGTCTTTTTATTTTATTAAGATTTTTGTTAAGTATTTATTTTAAGAAGTTGATGATGGAGTTTTATCGAAATTACGTTCAACATAAATTAAAATCTCAGCTGGTCTTTCTGGTCGTCCACATTCATAAGAAGATTTCGCTTAATTTCTTATGCTTTAAATTCTTGTGAAAAATTTTTGTATTTCTTTACAATTTTATTTTAAAATATCCTAGCAAATTTATTGACCATTTTTGCAAAGAGAAAATCACTTCACTAATAATAAAGCAATATGAGCAGAGATGGCCTGAAAATGGTGTAGAAACTTTAAAGATTTTAAAAACATTTTAATTTTTATATGGAATTTTATCCTTTTTTTTAAACATACGCACACTGTTCTAAATATATCAAAACAAAACAGTGTAACAAACCTCATTTAAAAAGTCTTTTTCATTATAAAAATCATGCTTGTTTTAAAAAAATATTATAAAGAAAATGTAGAGAAAAACTTTCTAATCTAGCTTTTTGTAAAGGTCTTGTTTAGAATATTCTGAAAATTCGAAGAATATTAATGAACTAATTCATGAACTTTTATAGAATTAATTCTTATAAAAAAATTAAGAAAAATGAAATGATTTTCTTAATCTTAAAGTTCATTTAATATGCGGACGCCTTCATCCTAAAATTTCCAATAAATTTACTTGAAATAAATCAAAGGAAGTAAGAAGCAATGACAAAACAATTGAAAGTGTTCTAATCAATGAAAACTAATTGAAAAATGTCTCTCATCACTTCAATTGTTTTTTAGTAGTGTGAACTAAAATGTCAAAATTTTTCTAAGGATTCTTGCTAAATGATATTTGATAATTTTTGGGTGCAGTTTCGTAGAAATATCCACAAAAATTTCTACTTATAGATGGTTCATAACGCGGAAGAACCTATTTCCAAATAATGGCCGAACAAATGAGTAAATAAATTTATATCTGTAAATAATTAGTTAAAGTTCTTTAGAGGAATATTCATTCGTATTACTTTGCTATATTTTATAAGGCATTTTTAAAGTAAGGTAAAATTTAACTTACTACAAAACTTTGTTGTACTTTCTAACTTTGTAAATTAAGGCTATCGATTGAAGAGAGCTTAAAATCATTCAAAACATTGCTTCATGTTTTTCATGGCAAATCCTTAAATGTGTTGAATATGAAACAAACTTCATAGAAGTTTGGAGAAATATTGACCACAGTCATACAATTAATTCATTATTGAATGCGAAACATGAAAGTAAAATAAAACAAAAGCAAATAAATTGTACTAGTGAAAAGATTAAGGAACAAAGACTGTGACAGTTCAATGGAAAATAATTAAATATCGTTAATGAATTGTAAAAAGGTATTAAAGTACGTTCTTTTCTGTTAAGGTTATTTTTCTTTTAAAATAAATGACGAACTCTGCTTTGCATTGAAAAGCAGAAATTTATTTAATTGAAGTTGAGCAATATTAGTCATTTGGACATTGAATCCAATGCCATTTAAAGTTATGCAATTATAAAATTTGTTCTGTAAAGTTCATCGTAAATTGTGTTTTATATTCTACATAAAAATTTGATTTGTTAAAGATAAATATGGATAAAATTCCCGTCACGTTCTATTTAATTCAATTCATCAATTTCATCTTAACATTTATTTATGTCACATTATTTATCACCCATTAATCGTTCCTCTCTTGATTAATTTTTGCACTCTACTTTATTCTTTGGATATTATGAGTTTCAGTGCAATTTTGTAACATGCTGGTTGATGAAGAATCTTCTTCTGATTCAATTTAAGCTTGTTAGTCAGTGAAATATTGTTATCAAAATAAAAGCCATATTTAAGAAAAAGCTTAATGAAAATTGGCCCAAAAATCAACCCTATTAAAAAAGGTTAAAAATGGCCCACACTCCATGGCATGTTCCGAATGGCAACATCCGATTTTAAACCTCCTCTCATAAAACGAAATCACTGGCATATTAAATCTTTTTATTTTTTTTATTAATCGCCGTTTTTTTTTTTTTTTTTGGTTTAAGCAAAGCAATGTAGAGAACTTAAAAGTCGACCTCAGTCGCCTTAGTTTACTGTAGAATGAAGAAGAAACGAATAAATGAAATAATTTAATCAGCTCTATTTTCACTTTGTTTTTCATTTTCTTGTCTTGTTGTTTAAGTTCTTTGCACCATTTCTTATTATCTAAACTTATTTTTCTTCATTTTATAAATGTCCTACAAAACATTGAAGGGCACTGTGCAATATATAGTGTCCTTGTATACAATTTTCTTATAGTTCAAAAAAAAAATTTTTTTTAAATTAAAGTAACAAACAACAATTTTCAATGTTTTGCCGTTTGTTTTCCTCTGAGCGAGATAATTAAATTTTACTAAACGAAATTAGTGGTTTTATGTTGAGTTTGTTTCATTCATTCTTCCATTTCTATGTTCCAGACAATTTTCTTGTTCGCATTAAAATAATTCTTTGCTTTTGACTGGTTCATGTAATGCAACATTGAGTCACAAAAATATCTGGATTTATCTCTTTTTCAGCAACTAATAATAATATAAAAAAATCTTTAAAAGAAGAAATGGCAATATGACATTTCAACTGAGGTTAAAATCTTTCAAGTAAATACTGGATGCTGGATGTAAAAAGAATGGCAAAATCTTTCCTACTTGAGAAAAATAAAATTTTCAATAAAGAGAATATTCTCAAAATGAGTGGCAGTTTAGAGAGAATAATTGAAATCTTTTAAGTCTAATTCATAAGTCTCCAGTTCGATCGATAATATTTTTAGAATTCCATTTGTCAATCATAAATTTTTCTTATTTAAAATAGTCCATCAAGAAAATGCCATCACTTTGCTAAATAATTTTTGATGTTCTAATTATTATTATTATTATTATTTTGCCCTATTTCTTCTCCGCTAGTGAGAAATGCCTTTAAGAAATAGCGCCTTGTGCTTTAAGATATTTGATTGATAGAATGAAAAGTTACAATTAACTTGTACGAAAATCATGATTGTTTAAGTTCTGTAAACCGAATTCTAATCTTTTTAAATAATTTAGATAACTTACTTTAGACAACAGTACAATAATCATCTTGTCAATATATTTGCCAAATGATTTCATCTCAAGTGAAATCTCTCTGAAATCTATTTTCTATTTAAATAGATTTCGTAAAAAAAATTTTCTTATTTGCTTCGGCAATAATGATAATTATTGTAATAATAATAGTTAAGAGCAAAATTTTACAATAATACTTAATAAATCTTTGGTATCTTCGACATAAATAAATGATTTGAAGTAATTAATGAACAAAAGTGTTTATTATTGCTTTATTAAAATGTACAATTTATATTGATACAATGATACAATGTATATAAATTTGTTTATATAGATGCATTTATTTACAAAAAGGTAAAGATATTGCTCTTAGGTAATTAGAAAAAGGGGATCAATAGAAGTGAGAAATTTTCGTATTGCATCTTTTTAAGTTGACTTAATGAATGTAATAAATAATTTATATTAAGATGTGAAATATTTAACGCATGATAGAAATTTACATTTTATTTATTCAAAGAAATATTTCAAAATATATTTTATGTACTTTGATTTTTTCATCATTAAAAATTGATACTTTAATTACAATGTAAAGAAAATTAATCTTAAATATTTTTTGGAATATTGGAGTACAATATTGAATTGCGAAGGGAAATATTTCTTAAAATGATTAAGTAACAATCTTAGTGTTTATATTTTTATATAGATTAATAAAATAAACCACAATTAAATAAATAAATATTCTAAAATATTGTGAGATATTTGCAAACCAAAAAAATAAAAAAAAACCTAAAAATAATCACGTATTAATTTTTTTTATATAAAATAAAGTCTTTAAGTTTGACTTAAGAAATTTTCATTTTCTTTAAAAAAAATCATTATTCAAAATATTAATGAAATTTGAAAATTTTCTGAGCATCACTCATTCAAGATTTTTCTAAAAATTTATTACAAATTTTCCTTAAAATTCATAGATTGAAGAGAGCAAACCAACATCGAATTTTTAATAACGTTCGTTTGACTAAAATATTTTAGAAATTTCATTATTGGAAGTTTAGATAGATCGACTTTTTCATAAAAACTCGTTCTTAAATGAATGACCATCTGAAAAATGTATTCTAATTATTCTAAATATTCTTTTTTGACTTGTAATTTACAATATATTAAATTTTGTATGATTGATCGATTCGAATCATCAATTTTAAAACGCTGCCTAAATCTTGTCTAGTTTTTTATGATTCTGCCTTTCTCTCTGCTGACTATGTCATTAAACGCAATTTTCCAAATCAAATATTTTAAGGATTTATTAAATGGACAACGCGGAGCCATATTCATGAGCTCTTCCCATATAACGACTTTTTCAAACAGAGAAATCAATCTATAAACAACTAAAGTCGATCGGAGTCGTTTATTAAATATTCTGCCAAACTTTACTTAATGTCCATAAATTGTAAGTAAAAATTGAAAGTAAAATGTTGAACTGATTCGGAATGCAAACAAAGCTTCAAAAAAAGTTTAGTTGGAGACAAATAAGATCGATGAGTAAGTTTTGAATTTGATTTCTCTATATGAATAAAGATAAATCTGCTTCGGGTAATGCTAAAATTAGTTCTTTATAGTGAACCGATTTATTCTACAAATTTAGATCATATCAAGTACTATTTTTGGACTCTATCTCAAAAGAAAAAATTTCATCATATTTTTCAAATTTTTATGCTTCGATTTTTCGTTCGTACTCTGAACTGTAAAATTTCCATTATAGTCCACTCCAAAAAAAAAAAAAAAATTTATTTACGGAAAACTTTATTCAGTTTTCTTCTTCATTGCTTCTTCGTCCTGTTTTGTTGAAGAAAAATTTTTACTTACAAATATTAAGTTTGCATTTTGCTTGCTATTTTTACATTTTTACATATTTCTTCTTATCTCTATTTCTATCATATGGTGTAAACTTTAAATTTTACATTAAATTGTAAACTAAGTAATTTTCTATTATGTGTAAAATTTTGGGGTAAAAATAAATTGGGCATTCGAGTGTTATTAATAAAATGTTTAGAAAACTAAGATGAAAGGAAAAGAAAGGAAAGGATTAAATAGATTGAATGTTTAATAAGACAAATTCAAACCAAAAAGGGGTAAACAGCAACAAACTATATTTGTTGTTGACACTTCTTTTTCTTTCCTTATTTTAAATTGTCTGAATCGAAAAAATAATTAGAGTTTTCATTTGCTTTTTATTTTAACTTTCATTTCACTTCACTTTTAGATGAAACTTCAAAGTAAACTATTTTATTATTGTGTCTTACAGTTCATTTAAGCTTTTGGTGAAATGAAGTCTTAATATAAAAAATTATTTGATAATATTTTATATATTTCAATAAATAATTTTATTTACCGTATTACAGTGGTTAGCTTTTTTTTCTTGTACAAGCAAAACAAAAGTAGATTATTACGCATTTTCTTCTGTTTGGATAATAATAATCTTCCTTTCAGTTTGTATTTCTCTGTCAATTCATCTTTCTTAATCTCTTTGTATTCCATTCATTTGATCATAGATTTTTCTTGCTGATGTTGCTTCAGTTGCTTGACATAACTATTACTGTCAGCGCTTCCAAGTCAATACTGACTATAAATATTTTAGTTACAGGTGTGAATATTTTTTTTTTGAGTAGTTCTTCATTTTAAAAAATAATTTACACTTGACTGCTTAAATATTTTACACAATACTACGCATTTCCTTAATACAAATAAATATCCTTTATCTTATTTTCTATGCTGTTTTATATTATGGCATGAATTTTTTAATTTATCTTTTCCCCAATAACAAACAATTCAATTCACTTTTAATATAACAATTTTTCACCAAACTCTCGACTTCTCTAGAGAGAGATAGTTCCTTATCTTCTAAATCTGTTTCTGATGTAGGGTACTTGAGATAGTCTTTATTACACCAATCAATTCAGAATTTGGTATAGTTTTTCGAATTAATTTACTCCTGATTTGAATTTGGATTGAAATGGTTTACAAAAATTTGCTAAACGGATTTGATATAAATATTTGTCTGTACATCTGTCTACTTAACCATGAAAAATACTAACTTTAAGTAAAACAAAAAAGAAAAAGGTATTACTTAGATAGATTATACCGATCCATACCGATTAAATTACAATATAAAATATAAAATGAAGAGATCTCTAATTTTTTACGGACTTTTGGTCATCACAAAACCTGCCTTGAAATTTTTTATATGCTTTTTAGATATACCTAGAAGTTATTTGTTATATCGCTTTAGCTGTGCAAAATTTTACTAACTCCTACTTTTATTTTTTTTTTTCTATTTCCCTTCCATTTCTTTATTATTTTAAGTTTACCAATCAATTTTCAGCATTTTCTCTGCCTTAATACAACACTTTGTTATCATTCTATTAATGTCAAATAATTGTCATGTCTGTCTAAGAAACGAACACATTTATCAAGTATTGCCCGGAATGTTAGATTTATTATGTCGTTTCGTACCTTATTATCTTACATTTACGCTACATATTTGTACACAATAAGTGCGTATGACAATTTTTCACTTATAATACCAAATGTCACATAAATGAAGAATAAAAAGAAGAAAAACAATAAAAAAAAAGGAACTAGTGGAACTAGTTGAGTTAAGATAATGCCTAAATGCAGGTGATTTATCTTGTTATTTTATACACAAATTTAAACGATATAAAATTTTTGACAGAATTTACTTTTGATGTTTGAAGAAAAGGTAAAGAAAACATTACATTTATTCATGGTTTTCCTTGTGATTTTAACAATTTAATTTTAGCAAAAGATAAGATTATTTAAAGCATTTTGTGTATTTTTTCTAAGCAAATTCTTATAACTTCATATTTTGAGAAATATCAGGGTGAATAATTCACTAAGTTTAATGCGACTGCATTTATAAAAAATAAAATTTTGTATAATCAAAATTTCTAAACAAATATATGATTACGGCGGCAGATTACAATTTATGCTTAATGGGATGAAAAAAAATCAAAAAACTAAAGTATTGGTATTTTTTTGAATGATTTGAAAAAGTTCAGTCTAAACTAAATTTAATACACTTATTGCGTAAACACGATCTTTTTCAAAAACTATTCAAAATTGTATAGTTTTTCCTATTTTTCAGAATAAAGCGTCTTACGGGACGTAATAACATTTTCTAGAAAGCTTCTTCTTTGATTTATTCATTTATATATTTCAAAAATTATAAAATACAGTTTGTATTGGTAAACATCAGGCGGACAAACAGATTTCAGAAAATAATTTTGCGTTGAATCGTATAACAAAAAGTAGATCGATTTAAAACCCTTAAAACTCCTTCTAAAGCACACTTTTCAAAATAACCTTCAAGAACTTTACTTCATATAACGGAATATTTAACAGAGCTCATGCTCATACAAGAAAATAAAAGCCCTATAAATTCCGTTTAGACCACGATTAATGTTGTCTAATTTTCAGATTTCTTGATCAGTTAAAATTATAAAATTAGCACAAGTTCGTCATTTATCAACACTTTGTTTATAATTTATAAAAATTTATTTCTATAGGTCGTATCTTCAATTTTAAGTCGATCATTTCCATTAGATAATTTCATCAAATCTAATCCCATTCTAGATCTTTTAAAATGCATGCCATCTTCAATATGAAAAACGTTGAACCGAAATTGAATCGCTGTACCTTTTTCCGTACAATTCGACTAAAATTTTAATTGCATACAGAGAATTTTCGCCTTTTCTATAAAATTTTTATTTAAAAGAATAACCACCAAAAAGTTTTAGATAAAATTAATTGAAGTGCCTGCGAAACAATACATTTGAAAAACAACTTTGATGGAATGAACGATCTAAAGTAAAGCGCTTAATTCTTTGAAGAACCAATTAAATCATATGAAGCAAAATTGAAATTATTTTAAGACTTTTATGAAGAGTTTCTCTATCGTTTTTATTATAAAAAACACCACTAAAATTATAGCTTTTTTAAAAAATATTTTCCTTTGATTGTGCCATCATTTTCCTCCAATTGCTTTTTACATAGAATCTGTTGTATTAAAAATTGACTCAGTTATCCTCAAATGTATCAAGCAATCAATGTATCAATAAATTTATACATTTATTTGTTGTTCTCTTCATCTTATTTACTTTATTTGAATATTGTTATTATTTGATGTATGGCTGGAAACGTGTCATCCATGTATCCACTATTTTTACATATAAAAGGCATACACAAAAATAATGGCAACAAATGATGCTAAAACAAAACAAAACAAAGCAAAATATGCTCAATTTAAATATTCATACAAACAAACACACACACAGACACACACAAACACCCACATTTATAAATACTTAGTGGAAAAATATTAGTTAGTTTTGTTGAGGCTGAAACTATCAAATTAAATTATATGAAAATATAAATGATTTTATTTATTTTGTTACACTTTATCTGTAACATTGATATGCAAAAATGAAACAGCAATAACAACAAAACGTGATTGTTTTTCATTACAAAATATTTGTGAATAACCTCAATGAATAATCGTGTAGAAAAACAATGAAAATGAAAATCAACAAAATCATTGCAATTAGAATGGATTGAACACCCAAATGAAATTCTATATAAATAAATGTTTGAGGGTCTAATGTCATCATTTCAGTTTTGTTTTTCCCTTTTTCCATTTTTCAACTTATTACAACTTATTTTACAATAGTTGCATTAGAAAGTAAGCCAGAAAAGCTAGACCTACTTTTTGATTTTATCAATCGATTCAGAATCATTAATCTTTCTATCTTTCTCTGCCTCTATTTCTCTTTGCGACTAAGAATAATTTTTTTTTAAAAATATTAATGAGATTTCATAAATAGACGTACTTGGAATGTAAACAAAAACTGAATTCCATTTGCTAGACGTTTTCCCAAGAAAGCAGACTTATTTTGAAAAATTTTCTTTTACAAAGAAAATTTTTGATATTAGTTTGTCTTTCTAATACCAAATAATGAAAAATCCAGGTTTATAGAAATTTCAAGTCCATATAGAATAGTTTAAAGCATACTGTTCTATTTATTGGATCATCTTCTCTTGCAGAGAACACTTTAGACGAACTACTGACTTTACTTTTCGTAGTCTTCACTGCCAAATTATTCAAATCGAGGCAGGCATTTATGAGTTTGTAAAAATTTAAGCCCATAATCGCTTATTCCTTAAGAAATGAAAGCATTTTTGTATTTTCTTAGTAAACATTTAGCAAATAGCGCTAGAAAAATTCATTTGGTCAGCTTAAGGCAATTTGTTGAATTTTTCATGCCGACATTTTTCATAAATGGATTTGCATGCAAATTACATGCCAAATAAATAAACAAAAATGCTTCTTTATTTACTTTGTCTTTTCAAGGCATTTATTTTTCATCAAACATCAAACATGATAACATTTTTTATTTTCCGCATCTCTTGTTATTTGTTTCTTCTTGACTTTTCTTGTTTCTTGTTTCATATTTCAAATTTGTTTCTTTTCTGCATTTCTTTTAAAATTTTGTTAGTTTACACTTTTTTCTTGGCCTGAAAGAATTAACACAGATTTATATCCTTAAGGTGTTTTTTTAGTTGTTTTTATATATACAAAACACAAATAAGAAAATTGGATTTAATTGAGTTTCTTGAAGTCAAGAAAAAAAAAGCATTTTTTTTTTTTTGTTAATTCTTAACGCATAATTTTTCATGTCTTTACATGTCTTCTTTGTGACTTTTCTTTCTTCATTTAATCGATTTTCTTTCATTTAAATGCTAAATTCTAGATTCTTCTCTTATCGCTTCTTCAAAAAAAAAAAAAAAAAAAAAAATTGTATAAAAAAAATTAAGATCCTTTTATGAAATGGAAAAAAAAAACTTTCATAAAAAATTAATTTTTAGATAAAAGTTCTGAATTCAAAACGAAATAGATTGCGAAGATTGGGAAATTAAGCAGATTTTCAAAGTTAAAGGTAAATATGTCAAAGTTGCTGTAGATTCAATCAAATTTTAGGAAATCTACAGTTACTTGCCTTACGTTCTTGATTTAAACTCTATTTTCTTAACTTCTTCTGTCAAATTAAACGAAGCAATGCAGAGTCTTCAAGATTCGATACTGACCAACCCTTCTCAGATAAGAGTATGAAATTTGATTTATATCCGCTAAGATTTTAAGCCTTTTTCACTGAGCAGACCATTTCAAATCATGTGAAACTTTAAGTTGTTTGCTTTAATTTCTTGATTTGTAATTCATTTCCTTTGATTTTTTAAGAGAATCAAAAAAACTAATCCAGAATATTTAGGAGTCGATCTCTATCAACTTTAGCTTTATTTGTTGTTTTCAAGAAAAGTTTATATATTTTCAATAGGACATTTTGATTTATGAGAAAGAAATTCTCCAAAAAAAAAAACAAAAAACCAAGAAGAAATTTTCCATTATAAATTGATGCTTTAAAAAACAAAGCATTTTTTTCATATTGTAAAATTTTTCTTCAATTGAATTATTTTTTTATTTTTACTTTTTTTTTTTATTATTTTTTGTCAATCAATCACATTCACTCCTTAGAACTTTAAAGGATAACTATCACAATTAATTGACGTATTCTTTCACTTAAAGCAACAAATGAGATGAAATTGTATTATTGAATTGTTGTGATATCTTAGAAACTTCTAATAAGAAAATTTAATCACACACAATTATGAATATTGAAATAAAAATATTTGATTTAAAATCTACATCTAAAATATACATTTAGCAAAATTTTCTAAATAGATTTAAATCTCTCAGTTTAAGGATTTTATTATCAAGTTACAAATTACAAGTTTTTGTTATTTTTGTTTATATTTTAAAATATAAAAATATTTTTGTCCAAAGTTAAATTCCAGTAAATAAGAAGCTGGATTATAATGGGTAAATAATTAAGTCAGTTTTACAAATACTTTTTAAGTGGCTGTTTTTATTTTTTCTGTTACGTAGAAAAAGATCTACTGCTCTGAATAAGTTTTGACAAATCAAATCAATCTTTTAACAACTTTTTTTTACATGAAAATTTTTGAAGGAACAATTCTCTTTTTCTCTTTAATAGTTCTTAGAATTTTTACCTGCAGATTATTGATTTGTTATTCTAAATGTTCTAAAATGTGTTTCATATGAAATGTTTCTCGTTATGCTTTGAATTCTAATACAATTGTCTTCATAATTCTATTGAAAAACAAGATTTTGACGATTTCTAAATTCACATCTAGTTACATCTAGTTTAGTTCTTTATTTAATTTTCTACAAAATTTTCAAAATTAATTTTTTTAAGGGCGTGGCATGTTCACTTTATAGAAACATATGTCCCGAAAGAACTCACATTTAAAGAGAACGAACAATATTGTTGTATGCATGATGTCGTCGGCATTATAAGTCTTCTCAAGCACTATTTTAATATCTAAGATGCTCTAAAGTAATTTCTCTTGGAAAATAAATCTTTAGAGAAGTTTAACTACGGTAAGTTTAAATTAAAAGTGTGGCCCTTAGAAAATTTCTACCAAGTCTGTAGAAATGTGTGAAGTAAATAAAGTAACACACCCACCACCAAGAAATTGGTTTTATATTTAGTTTGTAATTATGTTTGTAACACCTAAAATTAAGCGTTGGATATATTATGAAGATATCCAACGCTTGACGCTTGATCAGCATCAAATTCTGAATCGATTTATATATATCTGGCCGGCTGTCGGTTGTAAACATTCTGCTAATCATAAAATTTTAGATATCCAGCTCAAATTTAGCAAATTCATTGGAAGTTCTTACATGCCAGTTGGTATTAAAAATGGGCTAAATCAATTGAGAAACACGCCTACAGTACAACATTATTTAAGAACACCTCATATTTTTTTAAGCAAAATTTTGTAGTTTTTTGCTCATCCTTTAGAAACTGTAAAAAATAGAAAACTGAAGTTTTACACAAGTAGGGAAGCAATGTTGAGTCTACAATGTTTACCCAAATTTCATGCAAATCGGGTACACCCACGCGAAATTATATAATAATATTTTTAATGCTTACGTTTTCACTTTACTCATAAAAAACAGAACCAGATTCTGAATAATAATAGCATTGTTATTATTGTTGGTGAGTATCCAATATTTGGCACCAACTTAATACAATTATCTAACTTGTTATGGTTCAAAAGAGTTATATAGAAATGGAAAGCAGCAATAAAATACAATGAACATAAACAAAAACTAAAGTAAGACGCGCTACAAATATACGTGATTTTGTTATAAAAAAAATTTATTGCTGTAACTGCAACAATATGAAAAATGTATATACTAACACATTTTCCATCACAAGTTAGTGGGTGAGTAAGTGCGCCAATAAAAAGAAGTTAAAAAAAGCAAAACAAAAAAGAATAAAACAAAAAATTGAAAAACTAAACCAATTGTACTAGAAAAAAAATTCAATAAAAGTGACTAAAAGAGTAAATCGTTGGAAAAATTATTCAAAGAAGAAGAAAAGAAAAAATTTTGCATTTAGCATAAAGTAGTGACAATACCAACACCCATTAAAGTAAAACAAAGGCACCCAAAGAAAAAGAAGAGTAGGAAATTAAGATAGAAATTACAGCAAGCTATACCAGATGATCTTTGCCTCAAGTTTTTCAAATTAGATTGAGCGCTTTCGTATTAGTTTGGACGCTTTAATTTTCTTTCAAATAAGAAAGCAATGTTCAAGTACTTTTAATGGCCTTGCCTTGACAATTAAGTATTGAACGCTCCACATTTTATAACACTAACTAAATTGATTCTAAATTTTAGATCATAATCGAAAGACTCCCCAAAACTATTTTCGTACTGTGACAAAATTTCTAATAAATCGATAATATTTTTAACTCCCGACATGTTAACTTGAGTAGTATTTGAAAAGGGAGAACTATTGATTGGACAAGTCCTAACAGAGGAATAAACCGTAATAACAAGAAACTGGAGAGACTTGTGTAGAGCAACATGAACAGAAATACGAATACAACAATTTTCAAAAGTAAAAGCATAATGGAACAATGCTTAAAAACATTAAGAGCGATATTTTAAAACGTTGATGAAAAATGTAAACGGTCCACCTTAGATTTCTCTAAGGTTTCACCTTAGGGAAGAAAAATTCCGTCACAAAAGTGTAAATAAAAAGTAAAATGCATAAAAAATATAAATTTTTTTAATAATATTCAAATTTCTTTATCTGACAGATAATCTAAAAATTGGGTCGATGAAATCAAAATAGATTTTACGCCAAAAAAATTTTACGCCAATAAAATCATTGTTTCCAAAATAAATCATTTAATAATAAACGGTCACATATAATGCCCCATGTCTCTTTGGCAATCAAAGAGATTGCCATAAGCATAAGTAATATACACTTGTGCCCCATAAGCCCCAGTAATATACGGGGACCCGTACACGCTTACATAACAATTTTCAACAAAATATCTGCAACATGTATATGGATGTATATAAAAAAATAGTTGAGTGAATTCTAAAAATAATTCCATGCCAAATTTTCGATTAACTTAAAAAGGATTTTTATATGTGAAGAAGTCCAATTTATTAGTAATTTTATGCCGATTTTGAAACATAGATTCTTAGAATACTACTCTACGTAAAATTTCCACTAAAAACTTACTTCCGATGAAAACTTTTCTTAGAATAAATCATTTAATAGAGAGTGATCATCAATATTATCCGTTATCTCATTAAGCCGATGTACGCTTGAATAAAAAATTTCATTAAAATATGGACAGAGAAACTTAACTCGTTTTAAACAGTAATTCCACTTCAATTCATTTAATAAACGCATTTAACCACACTTCTTTGCTCACTTTACGCAGTGTCCTTCGCCAAAAATTGTGTAGACTTCAAAAAAATTTGTAGTGCAATTTGACTACCACTACGGACACTTACACTTATCGAGTTTATTTCCATGAATTCGTGAATATGTTGTACATGAAAAAAAAAGAAATAAATCAAAATGAAACAAATCTCTATGACACATAAAACTCTTGGGGCTCGCAAAGTGTTGTATTCTTTCACTTTCGTGGTTATGTTTTCCTTTATTTTTCTTAAAAAGTTTCATTTTTATTATACACAAAAATTCATGTCACTCGGCATAAATATATGTAATTTACAAATTTTGTAAATTTTGTATTAATAGCTTGATAATGACATTACATGTTTGAGCATAGTTAAAAGTGGTCCGGAACTTAACCTCACACATTTAATTATGAGTATTGTTAAAATATGTACTGAACTTTATCTATTTGTTCAAACCATTTTCTCTTATCCTTCTTTATCATTTTCTAATTTATTAAATTTTATCATTTTTCAAAATGTATGAAAAATGTGTCATGTATTAATTAATAATGTCGGCTTTAAAAAAGGAACTGAAGCAGATCAATCCTGACCAACAGATTTTTGTTAAAGAAAAAGTAATATTTAATAAAATGACAGTTTTAAATCAGAAAAGTGATTACCTTTTTATCTTAAATCAGAGAAATTATTATATAAATGATGCAAAGCATCCAGTAAATATTTTTACTCTCATTGAACGAATGTAATGAACCCATTTTTAATTTGTAGACTTGGCTAAACTTCAAATTGACTTCAAACAGACTGTTTGAACTGCTAATCGTTTTAAGCCAATGATTCTTAATGATTTAAATTGATTGAATTGATCGAAATCTTTGTCTAACTTAAAGTCTTTAAAGTTGTAATGTCTAAATATATTTTATCCTTATTTTGTCCTTTAACTTACTCTGTTTTATACAAAACAGAAAATTGTTAATAAAACTTACAATTAAGTGTGGAATAAGCAAATATAATAAATAATTTTTAAATCAGAAAAACCTATCAAAACCGAGAAGAAAAATCGAATTGAAATTCATTTCCTTTATTAAAACTAATTTTCATACTTTAAAATTCAATGATATGAAAAACGATATAAGGAATTTATGAGTAAGAACTTAAGATTTGCCTGAAAACATGAAACTTTTAAACGCTTTTAATAGACATTTTTTTAATTGATATTTTTTAAAGTGAATCCAAAAATTCCAAAAATTTTTTTCGTATGCTTTTTCTTTGAAAACTTGCTCCCTTTAATTCCTTATTTTATTTTATAATGAATTGTTTACCTGATAACCGTTATTTGACATGCCGGAAGTGTAGTAAATGTAAAAAATTGTAAACTATTATAGTTTTTAGGTTAAAAGTGTCATTTGGAATTACTTCATGTATTCTCGTTATTTATCGATCGATTTCATTTCATTTTTGTTATTGATGATAAACTTATGACATTATTGCCCTCAAATAATAATCGTTTATTTGAAACATTCTTAATTTTGTTTTGTTTTCCTTTTTATTATGTGAAAAGTTCAATAAGCATGAACTTTTTTGATTTATTATCCTCAATAATTATCATGAAGTGGTTGAGGGCAATTGCTGAAAATATAATAGAATTTTTTTGTGAAACATTAAAATTGTAAGGAAATTAAAACATTTACCAATTAAAGGTAGCTTGTAATTCATATAAAAAAAGTTATTGAGTGTAACAAAAAAAAAAAAAAACAAATGCCAACATTACATTAGATTGAGGCCGTCCTTTTAATACCTTGTACGTATATACTTAGGGCTATAAATTTACTAAAATAAGTAAGTAAAAAAATTGCATATTTCTAATAATATCAAAACTTCGAGATTCACTAGAAAAATATTCGAAATTATAATTTTATTTAATAAATTGATTTTTCTGATTCTTAGTCATGTACAATAAAATTCATCTTTGAATGAAAACATGGATAGATTTTATCAAAATATAAAATTATAATACTTTAATAGTAAATTTATATGGACGGACATTAAAGAAATGGGCAAAAATGAGATTCTAAGTAGATCAGAGGAGTCTTGGATGGCCTAATTAAAACTGAATCCATTTCAAGCTTCTTTGCCTGAATCAAAATTAATGGTTTCATCATAAATTTTATTCTATAAGAATTAAGCTCTTTTTCCAAATTGCCTGAATTGTTACTCCTCAGATTCCATTAACCAAAAGGTTGATGGTGCACTCTTTTCATCATTCTCTGCTTCATCAAATTCTGGATCGACTTAGACAAGTCTATCTGTCTTTCCGTCTGTCCGTCTTATTAACATTCTTTTACCAGTAAAAATTGAGATATTAAACTCGAATTTAGCAGCAGCATTTTAAAGTTGTATGCAAATTGGTATTGAAAATAGGTATACTTGGTCAAATAACACGCTTACAGTGCAAGGTCAACTAAGAACTTTTCTCTTTTAAAAACAAAATTTGGAAATTTTTTGTTCATTATTCGCTTACCGCAAAAAAAGGAAAATTTAAAATGTTGTTAAAATAATAAGGCCATTGGTCTACAATGGCAAAATGGTTATGTTAAAAAGTCGCTTACGAAACTATAAAATACCAAAATTTTCATTTTTATGTTTACAATTTCTATGAGTCAAGAACTCAAACAATCTCTGTTTCGCAATGTTATGATATTTGTGTGGTGAGATTTCAAGATTTTCTCACTTGTTTTAAACTTACAATTATTTTTATAAATTTTCAATGATACGAGACTTTTCAAAGCCCCCAATTATTCATTAGATGAATTATGAAATTTACGCTCTTGTTCTTGTTTTAATGTTCGCATTAGAATCTTTCTTCCCTTTTTTTAGAGAATAAAATTTATTGTACATTAATATTTGATGTAAAGGAAAATCAACATTCGCTTTAAGATCATCATCATCATCATCATCATCATCATCATCATCATCATCATCACGTATATAAATTCCTTATGATTAACCATTGTGCATTATCACACATGAACCATTTAAATTATGAAAAATTTTATAGTGCATCTATAAAATTGTGCATGACAATACAATTTTACTGGCATAAGATTGTTCTGCTGTTTCTACAATGAATAATGCAACACAAAACAATAATGCAACATGAACAATAAACACTTTCTCTTCCTGGCTATATGAAAGTCAAACTGTCAGACCATAACAATACAACAGGATTTAAATTGTAGAAGATAAAAAATGTGTGTATTTTGCATTATTGATTGTATACATATGTATGTATGTATGTTTGTATATGTATGTACATACATTTATATGTAATTATTGAATTTCAGTTTTGTTCTTTTTTTTTCTTTTTTTTTTTTTGTTTTGTTTTTTATAGTCATTTTCTTTGAGTGCTGCACGAGTGTTTACAAACCTTCAAATGTGCTAGAGCTGCCACCTCCCATTGTGTTATTAAATATAAATGATATTTGTTATTATTGTTGGTATTGTATGATTGCTTGTAATGATTGTTGCATGCCATAAATTTTATATAACAAAATCAACATCTCAAACTCTGAAATGAATCTGCTGATCCAGTAGAAATTTAGCAAAATAAGAACAAAAAAAAATTGCTCTTGTAGTGTAAATAAAAGAAAAAAATAAGGGAATGAGGAATGTAAATCTGCCTATACAAATGTCTGTCCGCATGTTACACAACATGCCTATAAAAGAAACAGAAACTTATGGTATGGTATAAATTTTTTTTTGCGGTACATCACTTTTACTTCAAAAGTATCATAAATTCATGCAGAAGGGTTTGAGAAAGAGCAAGTTTTGAATAAAATCGATGGACATAGAATAACGGTCTGATATCGATTTAGGCCAGTCCGCTCATTCCAACGTTCTAATATGCCAGCATTTGCTGTTTATTATTGTTGAAGAGGCCGTGAATTTGATGCGTTTTTGATATCTTTCATTAAGATGAAGCTACTTTTGCGGCCACTTCCACGAATACGCTCTATTTTGAAAAAAACTTCTTGTATAATGTTTGCTTAAAAACTAATTGAAAGTTTCTCTTTTCTACTGCATAATTAAACTTCAAAAAGTGCTTTAAGATATTTAAAAGTTGACTTCTAACGTCCATAACATTTTTACTAATTTTTTTAAGGTAAAAACTTACTTTTGTGATATTTTACTTCTTTAAAATGTTTATTTATATTGGCTTCATTTTATTTCTATCAGAAATAAAATGATTCATCCGGTTATTATGGAAACTATCCATTCTTTTTATTATAATTGTTGTCCTACACTTATCTACAAATCTTTACAAATATTTTTTTTCATATTTTGTCAAGAAAGGGAAATTTATAAAATGTATAAATATTTTCGATAACTTTAAGTGGTAGAACAAATTTTTTCTAAGAAATTCTAAAGACATTTTCATATCACGATGGAACTTTAATTTTATCCTTTAATGCATTTTAAATTGATTTAGGAAAGTTCCATTTTTTTTAATGAGAATAAGTTTCTGATCGGTTTAACGTCAGTCTACACATCCATCCGCTTGTTTGTCCAATGTCTGTTCATAATTATTTGTCTTCAACTTTCAGGTCCTAACTTATTAGATTTTTTAATAAAATTAGAAATGTCCTGGTCCAAAAGTATCCCCCCTTATATTAAAATCTATAATTTTTTTTAATGAAAAACCGTTCAAACTTTTTATTTGATATAAGTCCACAAAATTTGTTCAAAATTTTGATTATTTTTTAGATCCTTTCCTATATAATAAATTTTTTAAAGCACTCAGTTTAAGTAAAGTGATAAGTAAGACTGTGTCTCGACATTTAATAAGGGCTTTATTTTCTTGGATTTGAAATAATTTGCAACCAGAGTTGATTAATGCAATCTATTTTTACTTATTATTAAGTAATGAGTAAACTTAATGCTTCTTTTTTTTTCATTAAAATATGGACAATATTTAGACCCTACACCATCAGTTTGTGCAGATATATGGAACATATGCAGAAAAAGTTGAGATAGATCCAGGTTTCACTTCTTCCATCGACTTGCGCCTGTCCCACTGACTGTCTGTCCGCCTGATATCTGTTCATGGAAATTTGTTATGAAACAATAGGATGGTATTTTTTATTAAATTTAGTACATAGTTTAGTTTTTTACCAGAGGCGAACGTTATTAAAGTCAGATACCTTTTAGGACCACGACCCATATAATGCCCCATATAATTTTTTTATTAAAAAAAGTTGTTATATGAAAAATAATGAGTGTTGGCAACCCTAAATTATGACATATCAAATATGTGTCCTGGATTTGATTCAGATCGATCCATTTTTTGAATCATATCCCACATAATCCCATTCGAATAATTTTCAGCCACAAATTATTGTACTTCTTTGACTTTCTTAGTCATTTTAGGCAAAGTGCCTTAGAATAAATGAGAGTCAGCCCTGACTGACTGTACAGTTCTTACTTGTTTTCGCATATTTCGACCAACATAAACGTTGTTCATTAGAATTAAAGTCGAGTTGACTAAATCTGGTAAAATAAACAATCGAATAAACGAATGAACAGGAAATCAAACATAAAGTTGTTTCCATTTATGGAGTCACGTTCAAACTATGAGAATGTAAAAAATAGTGTAATATTGAAATTGTTATAAATAGAAGCTTAAAAGTTACCTAAAACGGATCATAAATATTGAACAATTTGAACCTTTTTCGATAGGGCTTTTATTTGGGCCAAAGCCAAATTCTGAGCTACAACTTTAAACAACTTATAAAGACAGGCATCAGAAAGACGGACATAAATAGTCCAAATTATAAAAAGTGCAATTAATGCATTCATTTCTATTTTATAATAAACATAAAACATTTATTTACTTAATGTAAAGCGAGATGAATACAAAACGAAGTAAACACAAATTTATCATGATCATCATTATCATTCTCTCTTACATAACAACCGAAAAGGAAAGTAAACATAACCTATAAATAAGTCAACCAAATAATCAAAGCAATAATAGAGCAATAGCATTAACAAAATTTTGTCACAATAGTCATAAATTGAGTAATAACAACAATAAACAAAATATCATTACAATGTTTATCCTGTGATGTATCATGGATACGTTTACACATAAGTAATCATCTAATTTTATTCGATGAAACATCATGATGTTACATCGAAACCATTACATCTGTAACCATAATATTCATTTGCATGCACATTAAGATAAATTTAAATAAAGCGATTAGATCAACAGTCATAAATTGATGAGTAAGTCATAAATTATGCTAAATATAATTGAACCAAATGGTCGATATTTATGATTCTGCTTTAGCTTATTTATGCAAGCTTTTAAAATACTTCTTAGACCATTTCTATGTGAGTAAAAATTATGAGACGTTAAGAGAGGAAAAAGGATTCATCATGGAAAAATTAAACATTTAAATTTACCTTTTACTGGGTTTAAAAAAATTATTTATAAATTAATTTTTTCTATCGTTAGAAACTAACACGCTAACTGCAATTATTTTTATTTTGATTTTAAAAATTTTACTAGTTTTACCGATAAAACGTTTTTCTCAAATATTCAATTAATAAAAATTCTCTTATGAGTCACTCATAAAATTTAAGTGTAACAATAACATCTCAACGCGATTTTAATGGAAAAAGAAGGAGTTTATAAGCTTCGCCTTTAAAATTATAATGAGATGATATCAAAACAACGTGAAAGTCACTAAAAAAATTTAGTTGATCTTATCTGCGCTACATTTTTCCTTTTTATTCTAATTATTGAAATTTTTTGTTTGCCTAATTTTCTTAAATATTTAAAACATCAAGTTTAGCTTTGAATTTCTCAAAAAAAAAAACAATAAATTAAATAAATTAAATTGTTACAGTTTAAGAGAAGTGTAAGACAAAGAGATTCATAAACTATAACAACAAAAGGTGTCAAATGTTTTACATAGATAAAATTTTTGGAAATTCTCAGAATGTTATTAATTGTTACATGAAGTAAATATTTGTCGCTCTTCTTTATGCCAGTAACATTATTATTTACATAACAGAAAAGATAACTGTAACTGTAACAATTTCCGGGGTTGTTAAATTATCCTAGTACCTTAATATAAAGAGTAACAACATTTACAATAAATAGTCTTTTAGTTCTCTTAAGCGCTTAATTACAATATAAAATTTTCAGGGGAACTTATATATTCCTTGTAAACAATAAGCTAAAGAGAATTAATTGTTGCATAAGCAAGCAGCGAGATATTTAATTTGTTATCTAAAGAGATCTTTTTTAATATGTTAATAAATAACTGAGGCAAAAAGTTTCAACAATAAAATTTATTCTCTCCTGATTTAAATGTCGTATGAGTATTCTATTAAATTACGCCAGAACGCGATAAGCTTTACTTTAATTATACTGATAAAATCTTACACAGCAAATATAAACCTTTTAAAATTTATAAAGTCGTGTTTAATATTAAAAGTTTTAGTTTCTATTCTCTGACGCCACTAATTAAGTTATTTAGGGGAAATAAAATTCTCTTTACAAATAAATAGCGAAAGAGTTTTTATAGAAAATTGTGTAATTGACGAATTTTTGTGTGATAAAGTTAGGCGTTTAAGTGTAACATGCAAATAATATTTCAATGGGTTAATGTTATAACTTTTTTCTTTAAAATTATTATTATTTAATAAAATTTTCATGAAAGAGGCTTTTCATTAAGAAAATAACGTAAAAATTATTAATTATTAATTATTACTTATAAAAATTATCCTGCCCTTGATTATTATTAGGCATTTTTAAGCCATCGTTGAAATTGCTTACAAAAGTGATTTTAAGTTGATCGGTATAAACAACTTTCAAAGTGTTACAAACATCTGTTCAAATCTATTCTATGAATCAATGATGTAGTGTACATTTACAAAAATTATATAAACCTTTTTAGTTTGTTTGAAGTAAATAAATAAAAAACGAAAAACTTTGAAAAAAAAAATTTTAATTAAACTTAATAAAGTACAGACCTTTATAATTATTCAAAATAATGTTTAGTGTTAATCGTTCAAAATTATAGAAACAACAACAAATTATTATCCTTTAGAAATGTAAATGATTATATAAATTACAACAAAACAGATAAATACAAAGCATCATAAGGGTGGTAGCAGCAACAATATTGAGCAACAACAACAACAACAGAGAATAAAACTAATTATTCAATAAAGTTTTTCTTTTGAAAGAACTTTCTCAAAAAATGAACCAGTAAAAGTACTGTTGTCTGCTAGAGCCGTCCTCTACATACCCTACACTATTTCACGTAACATAAATGAAAATGAAAAAAAGTATTATGCGTGAAAATTAAGGTAAATATTCTCTTTATGAAAGAAGTATCTTGGAAATAAATTTATCTGATTCAGCATTTGAAAATCTACTTTCAAATGACTTTTTTGCATCAAAATTTCATGGGAAAAGAGAAAAAAAGATTCGGATCGCAATACCCAGAGATATTTAAATAAAATTTTAGCCTAAAGATGAATTTAAATAGTTAGAATTGAAATTCAAAGGCCGCTTTTCAAAGAGCAAAACAATTTGACAATTTTGAATGTTTTTGAATAAAAATCGATTAAAAATTATGTTTTAACCAACTTTGCCTCCATTCGGTCTGTCATTTAGATCTTTTCCTATTAAATTACTTGAAAACTTTAATATTTTGTTATACTTTAAAAATTATTTTTATGATTTTTTAGCTAGAATAAGTAAAGTTGATTTGGGCTCTTAAGGTATGGCCTTCCACCGATTATAAAATTTTTATTTCTTCCTGTTTAGTAAAAATAATTCGAGACACATGATCTGATTCGAAGAAAACAGAAGTTTAAGCAAAAACAAGTTCGCGTAATAACGAAACCAAAATTTTAGCAGGTAGTTTCAAAAATTTATGCCACACAAACCAAAAAAAGAGTAAAGAAAATATTTCAAAACAAAACAAACAACAAACGAAAGAATAAACTTTTTCCATTCAAATTAATGGAAATTATGATAAAAATTGAAGAGCAGGAAGGGAAAAGAAAAAAAATTAAAGTAAAAAAAGTGCAAACAAACGAAAATAAAGCGGAAAAGTTAATATAAATAGAAAAATTGAAAAAGCGTAAAATTAAAAAGTTTACATACAAAAAAAAATGTTGAAAATGAAAGTGACTTAAAAAATGCTTGCTCAAATTTTGCTTTGGGGTCACAAATTTAAAAAAAAAAATTCGTAGCTTATTAATACTGAAGTCATCGTCCAATTGCTAATGGGCCGAAATCCAAAGAATTATCGATTGTTTTGAATTTACTCAAAATATTTTAGTTATATCGGAATATTGATCCAAAACAGTAACCGCTTTTAAAAATTTGAACTTTAATAATATTCGTTATGAAGTGCCATATAATTTTGATTTTATTTCAAATAATCAAATAATCTGGTTGAAATATTTTTCAGTTAATAAAATTCAAAAAAAAAAGGATGGTCAGTAAACATCTTTAAGGATTTAAGGATAATATTTATTTCTAATTAGATGGCCATTTTTTTAATTGGGAAACATATTAATCTCCAATAAAAGTTCAGTAAAAAGTTAATGATAATCACAAATATCCAATTTTGATGTCCTCATTTAGATAATACAGTATTCAGTAAAGGGAAATTTCTAGAAAATTAAAATTTCTTTAAATTTCCTCCTAAATAAAAATTTCTTTTAGAACCGTGATTAAATTTTTTTTAAGAAGCGCTTTTGATTCAAAAATTTAACAAAGTCACTTTATTTTTAATAATTATTTGGAATTCTTTTTTATATTTGGTTTCTTTAATTTCTTTTTCCTACAAGTTTGAAGTTTACAAACTTCAATTTAGATGAAACATTTAGCTATCTATCTCATTTGTTGACCTGACCATTATATGCCATAAGAAAAAGTTGCTTTCACTTTATGATTTAGATGGTTTGAAAGTGTTTCCTTAATGAATTTTGTCCTGGCATGGCATAACACATTATGACGCAAATGGCTATCTATGAAATATAAAAATTATTACACTTTACAATTTACACTTTACCCTACTTGTGGTATACTACACGTGGTTTGTACATGGTCTTTGTAATACCAAAAAAAAAAAAAAAAAAATATGAGATAAATCCAACCTTTCATAACGATCAAGCTAAGAGTGTTTTCGGAATCAACTGAAAAGAGCTTCTAGTCGTTCGAAGCTTGTTCAAGGCAATTTTTAAGATATTTGTAAAAAGAATTTATCGAATCGAAGCCTTGTTAGGATCACTCCTTATACAACGCCTCTTTCAGAGAAAAAAATTTTTAAATGAAATGAATGAAAAGAATTTACAATTTTTTCATTTAAAAATTAAACATAAATAAATATTTCAACATTTCAAAAATATTTGCCAAATTTTGTGTAGATTGGTCATTTGGCCTACACCTTTCATATAAAAAAAATTTTTATAGCCTTAATTTATCAAATATTATCTTAAAATTTCAATTGAATGAAAGAAAATTTATGTAAAATTTTAAAGGCCGACCTTAACTGAATAGAATTCTTTCACTTGTTTCTATTAACTTTTTATCGCTATTTGGTAACAATTTACTTGTTTAGTTAATATAACTGTGCAAAATTTTTATATGGAAAGTTCAGCACATTATTAATAAAATCGCCAGATTGCTATAATTGTAAAATGCCCATTGAAACATTATTATTTTAAATTATTTACAGTCACGAACAGATAGCAGTTGTTTTTAAGTATTCGAAAGTAAAATTTTTCATAATGTTACAAAATAAATGGTTACTTTTAATAATAAGTAATAAATAGCAGACGGCTTACAATATTTCAAGAACCTAAATGAAAAGATAACATTTCAGAAATGGCAAAAATTAAATAAATTGGCATCTTCTTCAACATGAAGATCTCTTTTTTTTTTTTAAAAAAGAGCCCTAAGATCCTAAGAAAATGAAATTTATATAAGAAAAAAAGTATGGCAAAAATTTGCAAAATTGATTTTAAGAAACACTCTGCTTTATTCTGTATTCTCATATATTTATCTAAAATTTCTCAATTTCTATCCAGTAAAAGCGACTTGAGTAAATTTTATTAGACCATTCAATTTGTAAAAGCGAATTTTTAATTCTGTCAAATTTCATTTGACATTTGATTCAAATTTTAAGGTTGCACTTAAGAAAAAACTTCAATTGAACTTTGCTACGATTACTTGAAATTAATATGTTAAATGTAATAGCTGCATATATTCATTAAAATAATGGATACATTAAAACAATGGATACATACTTTATTCTCTTTAATGTTCATGTTACCCCAATTAATTACATAATTATTTTCATTTAATTTCATTTCATTATCTTTACAATAATAGATATTATCAGTCAATCTAATTTCTATGTAACTAAATAGATGACAAACATGCGATATATACACGCATCTACATATACATATAATGAACAAACAATAGAATTATGTTGTGACATAAAACATTACAGATAAACAACGTTTGTGCGTTTAAATATCTTTTAACTGTTTAGTACGTGTCAGGAGAATGTGCGCTATTTGTATAAACATGCAATTTATAATATCTATAGAAAATTTTACACTAATAGCAAATAGACAGTTGAAACTGATCCTAAAAAGCCCTACATGGCATTATTTATTTTGATTAATAAATAAACAAAATGATTCGCACATCAAGAAAGTAAAAAGGAAAAACTAAAGGGCCCCTGAATTTCCTTGAATTTTTGAAAAGTTTGTTATATGAAAGGTGAGCCTTAAGTTAAAATGGGGCTCCCAGTCACAAACTTAGATAATGGTACTCTTTCTGGAATTATTGTAATTATTACGTCAGGAAAATTATCCTTGTTGTAGCTTAAAGTGTCCCTCAAGAGGTTCCCGTTCTCAGTCTAAATCGTTCATGTTCGAACCTCCTAGAATTTTGTATAATGTCCGCGTACACTTATTCTTAACCATGCATGACTTTGTATGGAGTGTGGCCCTACAAATATCATAAATAAATTTACAAGGACACAAACATGTTTCAAACCATTCAATTGGTTAAATAAAACTTAAGTCCATCTCTAAACTTTTCTGAATGGAATAAAAGTTTTCACAAGGTAATAACACCTTCAACCACAAGTGAAGCACCATATAAAATTGTATGTCTTGTTTTTTTGAAATATCGTAATATTTAAAGTGAAGGGTTATAAGTATTTGTAATGGGCTCACGATGTCCAGCTAATTATAATAATCATTCATCACGTTTCTCTAAGGTAGATCAAAAGTATAATTAACAATTTTCAATCAAATGATCTAAGGCTATGGTTTGAATTTAGAATCTTTTCAAATAAAAGGCGTGACAAATAATTGAAATGAATTACAGAGCCTTACGAATTTAGAGGAATCTTTTCAAACTGATTTAGGACTTTTTATAGAATAAAAGTAGCAGCAACCACCACTTATATCTAGAAGTATAATTTTGTTTTTTATCGGAAAGGATGTGACAATGTAGCAGTTTTTTTCTTCAAATTTCTCGAAGAATAAATTTGTCACGCAACAAAAGACAAATTGATAATATTTCTAAGTAATGATAAAAAAGTCTTAGGCCAAATGTTGGTGTTACCTTATTGCTCATCTATCTCTACCGCCTTTCTCTTTCACACAACTATACTCGTACTTTCAGAAGTCTTTAATATTTGCCTGGTACTCCATTAAACCTAAACACAACTAAATCGATGGGGAATTATTTCATGTTTTTTTTTTTGCATTTCATCCTTTCCAATTTAATACTTCTACTACTGCTTCACCCAAGCATTTAGTTTTGTATCCTTCTAAAGTAAAAAGAAAAAGAAAAACGAACACAAACTTAAGCATTTGTTTACATTCGCTTATATACTCCGTTTATATTATGCTAAGTTTATTAGAAATGAAATGTTGCGTGCTTTTATTATATTTCTTTTTCTTTTTATGCTCTTGAGCTTTTGTTTTGATGTTTCATAATATTTATTTATCTATTTGATCTTCACACCATACTTGGCTGATGTTTTCCATGAGTTATGTATACCATCAAAGGGACGATGCTCAAATTGTACGAGTTAAGAATTTTTAATTAAACAAAACAATATTCTAAATATATTTATTTAGTTAAGAATTATCTCATAATATTTGTTGAAGTGAGAGACTTGTTTAGCATTTTACTTAAACACTTTAAAAGGCAATTTTTTATCGGTTTTGTGTAAATTGTGATTCGATAGCAACTTTTGATAATTTCATCATATGAAAATTTATTTACTTTTGAGAAATTATGATTTGACCTTTATATGTAGCAATTTTGTAATTGATTTTTTTTTAAAGCAAAATATTTATTATTTGATAGTTATTTACACAAAAATTTTCTAAGATTTTTCCATCATTTTTCAATACTTTAGTAATTTTTTTCATGAAATTTGCACTTTGTTAATTAATACTAATTTCAGTTTACAAATTTTAAGTGTTAATTTTATAATGTTCCTAAAAATTTTCAGCAAGCAAAATTTTATTAGAAATGATCCTCTTAGACAAATCCAGTGATAAATGGGAAATACCGCAGATTTCTTTTGCAGAAATTCCCGATAACTAGGCCATTTTTATTTAATAATTATATAACAGTTTAATGAATCCTCAAAAAGGTTGCTTACCATGATTTTTTGTTCAATCTGTTTTCATCAAGTATTTTTGTACTTGCTTTTTGATTTGAGATACTTTAAAATGCTAAATTTTTCAAGTAGGCTTTGAAATTTTTGTCAATTTTTGTAGGCATTTTGTCAAACCATAAAAAAACTACCGCATTATATGAAAAAATTTCATTCTTTGCTGAAACTGCATTCGAAGCCTTAATCCAGCAATTAAATAAGAGATAAAAAAAATGTTGTGTGGCAGTTTTTCGCCAGTGATAGCTATTGAATCGTGCAGCAGTTGGTTGGGTACGCCTTGTAACTCTTATCAATTTAAATTTCTCTTTCAATCTAAATTTCTTTTTTTCTTAAAGACGTATTCGGCAATGCTTCTATTTATTCAAA
Source organism: Melophagus ovinus (assembly GCA_023089585.1). Lineage (NCBI taxonomy): Eukaryota > Metazoa > Arthropoda > Insecta > Diptera > Hippoboscidae > Melophagus > Melophagus ovinus. The sequence goes on from JAKKIB010000252.1 coordinate 12,875,042, forward strand.
CATTATCGAAGTGCCACCATTGAGGCAATACATTTTCCCGGCAAAACAAAAATTGTTAATCGAAAGGAAATACAAAGAAATAAAAGAAATGGAGAGAAAATTATTGAGTTTTTCGAAAAGGTACTTGGCCAATAGCGGTTAATATTATTATAAAATATACCTGCACATGTAATATTTTCCATAGGAACGACATTGATAAACTTTTATCGCCCACAAGTGATGAATTAGAGAGCACCATGTCAGAAGAATACCATGACGATAAGTGCGATGTGAATTATGAAGGTAAAACATCTGTTAAGGTCACGAATAGGAAATCCCCAACATCACAGCCGTCCATTGCTGTACAAGAGCGTCAGCAACAGAAACAGCAACAACAAGGGCAACAACAATTAACCGATCAAAAAGATCCATCTATTCTAATGATTCAACAATTTGTTGCGAAAATGTCTGCCACGTCATATTTACCAACAGAGCAGGCTACACCAAACGAATCGTTCAATGTAGTCGAACAATCGGGGATATCACCTATTTCTGAGACGCTCATATCTACTACAAGTTATGACTTTGAATTTGTGGATCCCGCCACAACTAAACGAAGGAATATTATTCAAATGCCGAAAAAGTTTGAATGTGAAAATTGTCACAAAATATTCTCTCGACTTTGGGTATTACGCGGACATATGAGAACTCATACAGGAGTTAAGCCGTTTGTTTGCCCTACAGAAATGTGCAATAAACGTTTCGCTGACATGTAACATAAAAAATATGACGAGAGAACTTTTTTTATTTCATTACTTTTGTAATTTTTTTTATACAGCTCCAACTTGAGATCACACCAAAGGTCCAAGAACCACCATGAATGGGAATATAAATGTCCAAATTGCTCCAAACCATTTAGTCAAAAAAAATCGCTAAAACGTCACAATTTGGAAGCCTGTCTCAAATATTCAGGTGCACGAAAATACGATTAATTTATTTCATCTAGTAAAATTAATACATTAATTTCAATAATTAAATTTTGTGGTTTATTAATTTCACTAATTAATTTTTATGTTTATTAATAAACTGGAATTATATTGAAAATATATTTTCTTGTCAATTCTCTCACCTGATTTTATTACTACGTTTCCATTCAGTCAACTAACTAACACTTACGTCTTTTAAAACAAAGAAGTCTATTCCAAATAAGCTTTAGCCAATTTTGGTGATGCGTAAAAAATTTAGAGAAATTAAAACTTTAATAACAGACTTAAATGTTGCATCCACAGAATTGCGTTCAATTAATATTGATAGCCAGGAAAGGCATCGTATATTTTTATGATCAAAACGTAGATCAAAATGTTTTTGACAATTTAAGGGAACATTACAATAAAATTTATTAAAAGCAGATGAGGCCGATTCATTTTTCCACTCTGCCACGTAAAATATGAGGCAATTTTCTAACTCTACAACAATTCTGATGCAAATGTTTGTAAAAGTTTAAAATTATAATCATTATTTTATTATACTGGTCAACTAAAAATCACCTTTTGAATTGATTTAAGTCGGCATTTTCGACTGTCCTTCTGTCCATCTGATATGCCCATGTAAATTTGTTATTATTCAATAGACGGAAGTATTACGAATGTTACTACGCAAATGTCTTTTAAAGCAAAAGGCGCGTACTATTAAAAATAATTAGAAACGGACCATATATACGGCCAATCCTCATATAAAGGCTCTTTTTTGAAAAATTCATTGCATGAAAAAAACTTTACTATTTAGAAGATTTTTTAATATAACCCAGCTCAACGTTCATACTTTCCTATACTTTGATCCCTATTAGTCCATATTTTGGACTGCCTAGCATATAACGAACTAATAAAGTTTTTTAAAATTTAATATTTTTAAAGTTCTTTAATTTAGGTGTTTGAATTTCTTGCCCCTTTCTTTTATTTATATTTAATTGATGTACATTATTAAAAAATAAGTCCTACTTAACTTTTCCATGTATTCAAAATAAATTTCCAGCTCAATTCTGCCTTAACTTTATTTATACATAAAAATTCAATTCAGAATAAATTGAATAATTGAATTAAGTATTTTGTCAATATAATCAGAAAATGTGACAATAATTTTCAATTCAAAATTTTTTTAACAAATTGTTAGTACTTATTTTTCAGCTCGCTCAAAAAAAAAAATAGAATAAAAAAATTGGAAAAATGAATTTTCTATTAAATATTTTATATTTTAGTATAATCGGGCAATTCTGTTTGAGTCAACCGGTCAATACAATAGACGCGCAAGTGGTCGTGAATAAATATGCAAAATATATGGTTTACATATTTGGAAAAACAGAAGAATTTCAACAATTTTGGGCCGGTGTTATTTTAAAAGAGGATATTATCTTAACTTTCTTCATTGATGATGGAACCAGCAAGGAAAATGAGCGTATCTATGACGAACAATTTCAAAATCATAATATAGGCTCATTCTTGGATTATGGTAGTGCGGTAGCCGGTCACGTCCGGTCTAGCAGTGAAATTACTACGTTCAATTTAAAAAAAGCTGTTAATTTAAGGCCAGGCATTGCAAAAATTCCTCAACTAAGCCTTGTTAAATTGACGGATAAGTTAACTTTAAATGATAATGTATCAATTGTGCCTTTACCAAATCACCGACATCATATGGATGATGTTTGTGTTACTCTAAGTTGGGGTTCCAATGGCACTGATAATGTATTAACAGCTCATCAAGTAACCATCCTAGATGATTGCGGTAGTGGCATCATTTGCTTTGAACTGAGTCAAGAAAATCAAAGCCTAGATCATTGTGATGTATTTGCGGGTGGTGAACCAATTTTTTGTGCTGGTAATTATCAATCTCTTCATGAATTCATAATATCATTTTTAAGATACATTTATTCACTCTTAAAATAGATAGATTTTTTATTAAACTTTTAAAACCCAGGCAATCTTTTAAGCCTAAAAAGGTTATTTTGAAGTTATTTAGATAAGTTCGTTTTAATAATTTTCAGATACACTTGTTGGTTCGGTAAGTTACAGTTTTGATTGTGATGAGACGGAGCCAGCTAGGGCTACTAGCATCTATGATTATTTACAATGGATCCAATTATGGATGGCTGAGTTCGATGAGTATGATGAATAAGCAAAATCTGATTGTGATAAAATTTTATATAGAAATTTGCACATAATTTTTTTTTAAAAATGTTTTTATAATTTTATTTTTATGTGATAATAAAAATTCTTAAAGAAGTGTTTAGTCCATCTCATGGAGATGATAAGTACATAGCATTGTTAAAAGGCAACTTTAAAGAATTTTATATTAATCAAAAATTATATAAATTTCTGCGTTTCTTTCATTTTAAATATTACAAAAACTTAAGCAAATTATATTGGTCGACTAGAGTTTGGGGAACAGTTTGCCTTGTGGTTGTAATTAAATTAATTTTGTAAAGTGATGCCAAATGCCAAAAAAAAATTAGACTCGATCTATGAATAACAAAGGAAAAAGAATAATTGTGAAAAAGAAAAAGAAGAGTAAGAAAAAAACCAATAAAAAACTACAATAAAACAAAGACATTAAAAGTAAACAATAAATTTTCTACACAATTATAAACCATTTTCTGTTTAGAAAGTTTCTCTACGTTTAGTTAAATGGCATTTGAATGTAAATTTAAATTATAAAAAAAAAAAAAATTATGTAGGCAAAATGGCAAAATACTAGGCAAATCAAATCCAAAAAAAAATATGAAACAAATGAAAGAAAAATTTAAACAAGCCGCAATAAACGAGATTAAGTAAAACCCAAAGGGCTAAAAAATTTCAATAAATTATTGATGGCTGCCATTAAGAATTGATATTGGACATTGACGACTAAAAGAATAATTATCGAAACGGGAGTGGCGAATAGACAAATGTAAAAGGAAAAGATAGAAAGTTAGAAAATAATTTACATATTATAAATCGTAAAAATAATGCTTTTTGAAAAAAAAATATAACGAAAAATTTTAAGAATTAAAGTCTAATGAATCGAGAGAGTACAGCAAGTATAATAAATTGTATCATAAGTTAAGCAAACCTTTCCATTATATGGAAAGGTTTGCTTAACTTAATATGGCTTAATATGGCCACAATAATTTGAGGTAAATAGCTGAATAAAAATAATAGAACAAGGCAAATACCAAGAAGAAGATATTAGACGTATTGTTAACATAATACTTTCTTCATCTTTTATAGAGTCTTTGCCTCCAAACTCTTGAGCTTGGAGGCAAATTTTAATTTTCTGTGCATTTGATTCTCCTTCTTCTTATAATTTTCATATTTGTTCATATTAGTTTCTAACAATAATGTTAGAGCAAACATCAACATTGTTATTGGTATTTTTCAGGAATTTTGTATATTAACATTTACAATCCTTAAGCACATTTTACTTTTTGTATTTAACTATTTATTATCGGTTATCTCAGTTATACATATTTAGCATTTGATGGGGCTTTCAAAGTAAACAACGAAACATCATTATCATCATTATTTATCTTAGTTATTATCAGTGATATTAAAATATTTAAATGTTTGATTGTATGGCAAAATATTCTTATAACTCCATAATCTTTTTACTTCTTTTGAATTTAATTGTAGGTTTATTTATATATTTATTAATTTGTAGCTTATTTAAATTTCTTTAAAATTAAGTTATTAATTATTAATATAATTTTATTACTTGATACAGAAAAAGAAGTAAGGAAGCGACTCTAGAAATTAACAAAGCCCTTTTTTCACGTTTCAAAGTAAGAAAGATTTTTCGCCTGCATAGAGAAGTAGAAAGTGAGGGACATGTAAAGGAAGCAACGTGTATTATTGTTAGGTATAAATTTTGGAGTTGCCTACAACTTTCTTTTTTGTTAAGCCCTTGAAAACTAAGTGGAATATTGCTTCTTTGCATTGTTTTAGCCAGCACTTATTAATACAATTTTGATTAAGACATTTTGTATTGAAATGAAATAAAAGAGTACGAGCGCCCTTTGGATATTTAAACATGACTTTCTATTCAAGTTTGTATGGTAGAATATTTGACTGCATCTTTTTATTTAATGGTTTGTTGTTGGCGGCAGTTTAGTCAACACTCAGCCATTCTCATTTATTGCAATCCACTAAATTTTGTTATTCACAAGAAATTTACACTGCAAGACATTTGTGTAAACTCCTTTTTTTATTTGCTTGTGGTTGCTGACTAAATGCACAATGTGAACTAATGAACTAATGAACTAATGAATGAATGAACGAATGAAATTCTGATGTGATATGACGGAACTAAAAATTGATGATATCTTCATTAGTTCGATTATGTTGATGATACGTGAGGTTCTCCTATTTATGTAGATTGCTTGAAAATATGTGATTTGAAATGATGCCATCTTTTAATTCGCTATTGTAATGTACTTTTCAATCACATTTATTTGCCCACACTGATGAGGAAGGGGAGCAGAGACATTGGCGTATTTTGTTATTTCATTAATTGGGCTTCTTTCCAAGCAAAGGAAAAAATACAAATGAAAAGCATAAAGAGTAATATTCAAATTATATGAAATTTGCAAAGAAAAAAAGACGTAGCACTCAGTAGTAATCATGATGTTCAGATAAACGGATTTTAATTTATGGACCTAAAAAGTTTTGCAAATTGTCCATACTTTGCTTTTTAATAATTTTTGGATTTTTTACAATTGTGGTCGTGGCAATTTCCAAATGTCTGCCATGTTACATGGTTAACATTTCAAGTGTACACTCTCCCGTTGATCTTAAAATGTTTTTAAATAACTTCATTTGGGAGCGCAACTTTCACTCTGTAATTATTTATTAAAACAATCGAAAAATCATTTAATTATAATTTTTTTGAAATATCAAAAGCTGGTGTAATCCTTTCACTCGTAGTTGAAGTTAATGATGCTTAGGACTGCTCATTTATATAATTGATTGAAAGAACATATAAAAACGAAAATACTTACCGACCAAAAAAATATTTTTTTTTGTATGTTTAAACTTTACAAGAGGAGTCTCTCTTTATTATGAATGAATTATTAAAAAAATTCTAGAAACTACCTTAAATTGTTGCTACTCACAGTAAAATTTCACAATTCTTGTGAATTTAAGCAATTTCTTCATAGGCATCTAAATTTGGCCTAACACAATTTTTTCAATGGCGTTAAAACGGTGCATTTTTTGTGCCATTCCAATATTCACAATATATTCATAATATTCTTTGTTTTTCTTGTAATATCCTGTTATATTCAAGCTAAGCGTCATGAAATTTCTCTATTGTGTTTATTTGGATTTATAGTTTTTGTTGTATATGTAAAATTCACTTCAATATATCATTTCTTTTATGTCTACGTTCATTCTCTTTTTTATTTATAGAGATGCCATTTATTCTGCAGGTCTGCTTTTATTAAAACTTCTTTTTGAAATTTTTTTTCTTACATCAATGTTTCCATCTTTCTATTTAATCTGCGTTGTTATTTTGTAATTTTTTATAGGGCAGATAGATTAGTTACTATTTTTACGTTTTTCGTTTATGCAAATTGCGTCAATTTATATTTAATTATTCTATTTAGATCTTAACTTAGCGCTCTAACTAAGAGATATTAAGTTAGACGAATATTCTTTATCTCTTACTGGGGTTTTTAAGTTTTAGCACATTTTTAAAATTAATTGCCAAACTATACAAATGATTCTTTTTTTCAAAATCATGAAACACATTGTACTTAACTAGTCGGATTTTTTATTCCTCCTTCAATACCATGTACTGACAGCAATTAGTGTAAATAAAATGAAATTATTTGTTACAGTTGGCAACCCTTTTATAATAATAGAAAATAAAATTGTAAGACAAGCGACGCAATAAGAATAACATAACGAATATATATAACCAATAAATATCATTAGTAATTTTCAGTTTGCCGTGTGAAGAGCTTGTAGGAGGTTTGTTAATAGTTTTGACGCACTTACTATGGGATCTTAAGTTGATTTTTTGTCTTTTGAAAATTGAAATTTTGCTTCAATTATTTGCTGCTAAGGAATGGAAAAAATATTATAATTTCTTACAAACGTAAGCAGAAGTGAAGGATCTCTTGAAATACATTTGAAAGGTCTTTTGAATTTTTGTATGCACAGAAATTACCATTTTTCTTGCACGTCCAACATCCATCAATATATCAATTAGTTCCAATTTTGTGCACATTGGTTTAATGGGTTTTTTATATTTCAATACTTTAGCCCAGTTGTTACTGTTTTTCGATTGCGGGTTATTTTATATATTTTCTTCTACTTCTAGCTTTTTCTACTTAACGTCTCAATTTGCGATAGAACGTCGGTTTATTAATTTTGCATAGCGCCCAGTTAAATGTTGTATGTCTGTGGACCATTATTATTTCCAATTATTAATTTTACGCCAAATGGCGACCATGGAAATTTTGTTAATCCTGGTGATATCGCTTAATGTCTGGAGTTTTTTCATCATGTTTGTATTCATCCTCTGATTTGCTCACTATTTTTTATATTTGCTTGCTTTGCTGAGCATTATTTGCGATTCTAGTTACTGTTGTTGTCATCATTCCTGGCATTAATTCATGGACATGGATGTGTCCAAAATGGAGTCATGTCTCAACGTTTAATATCCTTAAAAAAGGTAAAGGAAAATTATAGAACCTTCTCAACAATTTCTGGCAGAAATTCTTCAATGTGTCATTTTTTAGTGCATGCTCCGCAATATAATAATAAATTACTTGAGCTCGCTTGGAGTAAAACTAAGTTTCTTCCCGTCGCCCATCTTTCATCGCATTTTTCCCTCCACAAGTTTGTTTTCTTCTATTTTTCAATTTTGACCAATTTTTAGGCAATTTCGGCCAATTTCAGGTGGTTTTGGGCAATTTCGTATATTTTCAGTACAATTTCCAGGGGTTTTGGCAATTTCAGGCGATTTTGCGATGTTTTAGGCCATGCTGCCTTTCTATGCAAAAGATTCGGCATCTTCAATAATCGGCAATTAATTACGCCAATATATGTGGTAGATCAGATAGCCCCACAAGAATACACCATAATTTAGTAATTTAATATGCAGCATAGGATATGCATCTGAAGGATATTTATTAGTGAGCTACTTTAAAAATAATTTTAACTCTCAGAAATTATATTTAGAATTTGAAAAATATTTTGTTCTCTATGTTGAAATGTGGATCTGGAGTATAAGTTTGGGGTAAATATAAATTTGCCATAATTTTGAAAAGTTGCAGGGAAAGGCCGTAGAAGTACCCATCTGGGGTCCGTCGTGAACGATTTACATTAAAGCATTTGTATATTTGGCTCCAAAAATGCACTATACTCTCCCATCTCGTCAAACGACTGGAATATAAAATTTGTAAAAACCTGACCAATGGAACTGATTTCATAATATTTTCTATGTTCTCGTTTTAAAACAATCGCTTCATTTTCCTTTACTTTGCATCTAATTTTTGTTTGAGTACATTGTTAAATGTTTCATCCTTGAAATAAGTGCATAGTCAATTGTTAAATAAGTAGAAAGTAAAAGTGAAGAACTCAGGACGGTATCTATATAAAGTTAAATCGTTGGATAATTTGCTAAATTGGCCAAAATATCATCTAACTCTTTGTATAGAGGTGAGGGAATTTACAATTGTCTGCACAATATAGAGACATTATCATTAATGTAGATAGACAAGAAATAGAAGGAGAATCAGTGATAGTTACATGTAGCAATTAGGCTTTAAATTTATTTAGCAAAATTAAAATGTTCTTCTTATGCACGTGTTAAGAACTTCTTTAAAGATTTTGTTTCAATAACAATTACAAATTCAAAAAGAAAAAAAGAATGGGACGCTATCTTGTGAAATTTGTTGAATTATTTAAATGGGTTGGAGTGGTTAGAGGGAGTATTAATTTCTTATGAAGCTAAATTTTTTTGTCACAAAACCGCAACGTAGTATTTTCTCTAAACTGCTAAACTTTCATAAGATCACAATAACAAATCACTGCGATAGATATGCTTTGATCAATATAGACATAGAAGAGCTTAAGGCGCACTATTTAGGTCATTTAAAAATTATTTGTCAACTTGTCAACTGAGTGGTCATATGAAAGGTCACGCCCATAATGAAAATTTTTAAAGGCTTATCTATATTTGTGGAATTCTCATGAGGCTTTCTATATTTTGTATAAGTGGACCAAGCTATCAAAGAAATAGCATTCCATTTGCAATATTTGTGGTACTCGCTATATTTTTAGTATTTGTGATATTTCTTGTGAAGCAAATATTGCAATATTTTTTGAAGAAACTTGCACTTGAATTTAAATGAATATTTTTTTTTAAGTTAACTAATAAAACTTTATTTGAGAATATTTCATTCCTTTGAAATTTATTTAAAATTATAAATCAAATATTAAGGGTATACTTCTAATAAAATTCAATTCAAATCTTAAATTTAGTAATATTATTTATTAAATTTAATAACAATGAAGGTAATATAAATATTAAACAACTATTACAACAAACTGCTCCATACTTAGAGTAGTATTGATAGCAAGTAGGCGCATTGTATGAGTTTTACATGTATATAAATGTATGCACTTTTTTCGTGATTTGTGCGTGACATCAATGTAAACAAAATGACATTTAAATTGACCTTTTTGTAATAATTCGCCATAAATTATAAACGGACCATTTTTATAACGTTTCACATTTTCATTCACAATTTTTTTTATTTTTTTTTTGTCAATTCTTAATTGTTTACTTTTATTTTTTGTTACCAGTTTTATATTTAATTTTTATTTATTACGTTATTTTGTTTAAAGGTCATCAACAGTCTCATGGCTGGTGTGCATGACAAAGTTATCCAGTCACGTGTTGAACGTGTCGCTTGTTTGCTTTTTCTCTTCATCTCTTATTTTTTTTTTTTTTTGGCAAACATTTGGACACATCGCACAAACTTTTAATCGTATGATAAGAACAACGAGAAGCTAAAACATAAAGCAGATTGCCAGAACCAAACAATACGCCAACCTCAGAAAATGCGTTTTCTTTTTGGTTTTTTGATTTCTTCCATTTTTAGTTAAAACTACTCGTAATAGTTTCGGTTAGTTATGGTGAATGAAATCGAAGGTGAATTATGGTCAATATTTGTAATTATTTTTAGTTTTAACGTGACTGGAGAGATTAACTATTTCATATTAGATTGCTTTGAGGATGAGAAAGAAAAAAAATAAGAGGGGCAGAAAGAAAGTGATTGTAATAGAGATTGAGAAATAAATAAATTATAACTGACATTGTGAAAATAAATTATTAATTTTATTATATTGCTTGCCAGTATAAGGCACGTATGGAGTATAGGACTTAAAAGATTTATGGAGTAAATATATTACAAAAAATCTCGATTAAATTCGTTGAAAAAGTTTAATATTTAAGGTTCACTAATTTTACTTAATGTCACGTTAATTTGGTTCTATTATAAATTGTACAACCAAATAACAGAGATTTTCCTAAATCTATATAATAATAATTTTATTTCTAAGACTTGCAATTTTCGACCTCGCGCTCGAGTCTCTTACTTCCTTCGTCACTTTACTTTCAAGTCGAGAAATGCCTTTTTCTTCTTCCCCTTATACTTTTCTAGAGCAGATCAAAAAGCATGGTCCAGGGACGTTAGATACATATTGATGTGATAAGGTCAAAATGGCATGGCCATTTTTCTTCCTTAAAAGTTTAAGATTAAAATTAAAGCCATTTGGCACAATAAACATGTTCACCTTTTAATAATCAAAATTCTAAATTTTCAAAGCGTTTTCTCCTTTCCTCAATTTAGAACTATGTTTTTAGCTGGGGAGAAAAAAATGACAACCTGCCTAGAAAGGAATTTCCGATTAATTTGCCTACTTAAAGAAAATTTCTATAAGTTTTGATCTTTTTTAACTTTTTTTAGTTTAAATGTTTAAAATCTTTCAAAAAGGCAAAGGATAATTAAGTTATCTTAAGTAAAGGAAAAATAGGGAAGTATGTTAATCAAAAATTGGCCAACTGTAATTAACCCTGCCTTAATTTTACCTATAAACCTAAATTTATAACCTAATATTTCGTTATTTTAGCAAAGATTTTCTCTTTGGAATAAATAATTTTTATAAAGAAAAATATCATTTTTAAGGCCATAATTTTCCAGAAGATGGCAAATTAATTTTGCATGAAATTTTTACAATTTCTAATTTTCTTCTGCGGAATTAGACAATTTTATTATTAAGGAAGAGTTTTGTTATAGAAATTTCGATAAATTTAAAAACGCGCTAAATGGTTTCTTTTGATGTTTAAGAAATAAATAGAAATTGTATAATTTCATTTAGGCATAATGCAAATAATTTTTATTACTTTGACAAAATTAATTTCCAATTAGAATTTATTTCTATGTACTAAGAATTTTTTATAATTAAAATCTTATACTTAATACATAAGATGACAAACATGTGTAACATGTTCTTTAATTAGTTTTCTTTGGCATTGATCAAGTTGATGAGTTTTTATTTAAATTCTGCATAATAAGAACATTTTTTCACATTTATTTGTGAAAATTGTCATAAAAATTTACAAAATCTGTGTACGCATTTAGAGCATAAATAAATCTCAACCAATTGAAAGATTATTTAAAAATAGAAAAGTAGATAATAAAAGAGGATAAAACGTGAAGGACATATATTGAATGAATCGTGGATTGATACAAGTTAAGCATTAAGAAGATACGTAAAAAAATAATCGTAATCAGCCTTAAAAATTCTTATTTTGCTATTTGTCTAGTTTTTTTGTTTTTTTTTTAATTTAACATCCGCTTTAAATTAAATAATAATGTTCCCGTGTCATTGAAAAGAAATCAAATAAGAAAATGTTAACATGTAAACATTTTTACATTGTCCAAATGTGGCCCCATAAAGTTCTCGCCTTCTCTCTCACTTAAATCAGTTGCCTCTAGCATTTTAAGATTTTCTTTCTTTTTTTTTTTTTTTTTGTCAAAGATGTCAAAGTCCGGCCACACATCCTTCATCATAGTTAAGCAGCGTCCAGTTGACATCAGCTGCAATCCATTCATTCATTATTTGCTGAATTATTTTACATTGAATGATGAACAAGCAAAAGTGCTCGCTTTTCCTTTGGAACATAATCTATATCCTTCAAATATTTGTACATACATAAATATTTTGATAGACATTCATATCGTCATCATGTATGAGATTTTATATGATAAACAAGTGCGCATTGAAAATAAGCAAACAAGAGTGCAGGAGCATTAAAGTTATTGTTGATGGTTTTGGATGGTTGCCAAATTGAAGCCAAAGGATTCCAATGTGAAGCTAAATGATCTTTTACTGTATATACACACATACACACATACATACTTACATACGTACTTACATATAATTTTATATGATATGATAAGAAACGAAATCTTTTGAATAACAAGTCAAAACATTGAAATTTTTTGTAGGCGACTTTTAAATACTTTACTTGATTTTGCTTAAATTTAAATTTTATGTGATTTGAAAAGTTTTTTATATGGAGGAAGGCTCAAAAAATGGATCCACATGAATTAAACGTAGTACATGTATTCACCAAGTTAAATTCCTACAATTTGTAATTTATTTATTTATTTAAAAATTTTCTTGTAAGCAGTGATTGTAAAATTGTCCCTTCTAATTCAAAGTTAATCCCGGTGGCGTTTAAGTTAACCTTATAAATTTTTTATATTTGCTATTTGCACTTTTATTTTAGATTTCCATGAACGGATGGCGGAAGTGCAAGCGGCCAAAGAGACAGCAAACAAACAGACGGCTTCATATAAAATGCAAGTATTATGGTTAGGTGTTTCCAAAAGCAACAAAATTTCAAAGATGATTTCAAAGAGAATCCAAAAAAAAAAAGAAGAAACGAAATGTACATTTAAAGCCTTCACTTTTTTATATAAATCTTTAAAGGAATTAGGCTGTTTGCATTGAAATTAGATCCCTTGTTAAATTTAACTTTTAGATGCTTTCTTCTTAGCAGTCTGTATGTCCGTCCATTTAGATATTTTCATGATATTTTTGTTGGATAAATTTTTCAATTAAAAATTCTATTCAAAATTCCTTTAAGCTGATTACTTTTAGCAACACTCCTCTCGGGGAGCGCTCCTTTTTTTTTTTTTATAAAATTATTAAAAGAATATAACAATTGAATTGAATTCCCTACAAATAATTAACAATTTTTTGGTTTGCTTGTAGAAAATTCTCATTAAAGTCATGTGATAGTTTTTTACTTAACTTCTGCTTCTAACGTTATTTGTTACACAACTTTGACGGACAAGCATAATAATGATTTTGTGATGGAACAAATATCAGGGTAAATGATGCAGATTTCGTTTCGTGAATGTCGTTTATAATCACCAACCAGAAATTAAAGATGCAAGAATTTTATAAAAACATTTACAAAATGCAGAAGGAAGCAGAGATTTAAATTAATCTAGATTTGTTTGGTTGTCCGTCTTTATATAAAAAATTTTCATCTATGTCTTTCAAAAACTATGAAAATTCTTGCATGAAAATTTTTATTCAAAATAGGCTAAATTGGTCCAATGGCCTCTTTCCTCTTTTTTTTTTTTTTAAAAAAATATCGTATTTTTTTTAGTTAGTTTTGGTAAATGGCCAAAGGCAGATTATGAGTCTAGAATATCTAAACAAAAATTCATGTCTCCTTTAAATTTTATGTATTTCTTTCTCAAAAATTAATTGTACCGATTTTACTGATTTTACGTTAATTTTTTATTTTTATCTATAATCCATAAAAAAACGATCCGCCCCTAAGTTATGACGCTTGTTGGTGGGTATCAAAAATTTCGCTTTAACTTTAATAAAATTTTCATATATGCTTTTTTCTTTTGGTTTTTTCTACCACAATGCACATGCAGACGTTAATATAAACAGTTGGACAGACAGACCCACATATTCATGGACAGTTTTCACCAAGAACATACCGGCTAATTTATTTGGTTCGTTTAAGCTAATTGATTCTTGTTGTTTGATGTTCAAGTTGAGTGAAATTTCGTATACGCAATGAAAATGGCTCAAAAAAAAAAAAAAAGAAAAACAAATTTTAAAAGAATCGAAAGAAGATTATAATAAGAAGATACACAGTTGGAATGTTTTCAGTTTGTTTTGTGAAAATGAGTTATTACAAATTCTTATTTATTTATTTCATTGTTTATTCTAATAATACTTTTTTAACCTTTATTTTTTTTTTACCACTCAATTTTCTCGTTTTATCAAACAGTTATAAAAAAAAAACATTAATTTTATTAAAAATATTTATACTGGTTTATTTAAAAATAAAGGTTAATATAACCCTTGAGAAGATAAGAAGATAAGAAAACGAATTGATAGGATCTAAATCTCGCAATTAATAAAAGTATTATTTTTATCGTGTTTGAGGGAAATAAAAATCATCCAAAGAAAATGAAAATCATATAAGATTTTATTATATTTCTTTATAAAAATTTTAAAAGTAAAGATAGTTAAGTCTTAAATTTTAATGAACTCTCAACGATTATGGAAATATATTACAATTGTTCTCTATACAAATTAGAGTATAAAAAATTTGTACAGAAAGGCAGAAAAGCTTGAGATAGAACAATCTTTTATTTTATTAATGGAATTTAATTCTATATAGAACTGTCTGTCCATCTAATTGTTTGCCTAATGTCCGTCCATATAAATGTTTTACGTTAACGTGGCATTACATTAATGTGGCAGAACTTTGGACTAAAGATATTTGAAGAAAAATGCGGTCACGGTCGCAATTTTTTTCAGGATTTTTCTCATATCAAGCTCTTTTTAAATAAAAACAAAAAAAAGTAGTTATATGAAAATGGCTTTACAATTTTTTGTTATATAAATCGATGCAGTAAGATTATTTAGCAGGCTTAATAAATGTGGCAAATTTGGTCTAAATTGATTAATTTTTGTAATCCCCTTTTTTTATAACGAAATCCTTTAGTCTCTTGACTTGCAATTCATTGTCATGACTTTTTTAATAACATCAGGAAAAATTGATAAATTGATGTAGGGTATTTACAAATTCATTGCAATCGGCTAAAAAATTTTCAATTGCTTTTAAAACAGTTTAAGGTTTAAGGCTTCATGTCATAAAATTAACTCAAGTCAGATGATTTTACTTTCTCCCTTTTACGTACATATATATGTATGTAATTATGTATGTGTGTGTGTAGATATGTATGTGTGTATATGTAAATAGCTTTGTCATAACATAAAAGAATATGCTTATTAAGTTTTGTAATATAAAATTATTTCAAAACTTTTACACGATGCCATTCAATTTGTTGTCTCATTGTCAATTGTTGTCAATTAATAAGATTCGGTTATACAAATTTTTATATGAATGTGTATGTGTACATGATTATATATGTGTGTGTATGTTTATGTAAAATTCAACCCCATAATATGTACTCAACGACAATCATTTCCAAGTTATTAACACCAACAAAATAATTAAAGATAATGGAAGGAAAGAAATGGAAAAGAAAGAGTGAAAAATAATAATCAAATAATTATGCATGTTATTATGGCATTTGAATACATACACATACATACACACATACTCACATAGCATAACATGAAAATGTGTGTGCGTGAAGTTGCTTCATGTTTTATTTTGGAAATTTACTTTGATTGCTTATTTTAAGTTGGCGCAATGCGATGTAATGCTTTGTAATGTAATGGGTTGTGTTTGTCGGCAACATTTCCTCTGTACTTTTTTTAATTCATTTTTTTTTTATTGCATTTAAACAAACAGTTTGTAACGAGATTGAATAAGACAGACAAAGGGAAAACTATTCTGCATGCAATGTTTAAAAGTTTTTAAATTTTCTTTATAGTTTTGCAAAATTTAGTCATTTAAAACTCAGATGCGAATATAAAAATATTCGAAAATAGACCAATTTAAGAAAATTGTAAAGTATAGAAATGGATCCCTAAAAATTTAATCATTTAATCATAATTCTATTCATTGATTTGGATATTTTTGTTCAAATTTTCTGAAGTATTCTTCATGTTAGAAGTGGCCGGTATTTTTAGCAGGCCCTAAAAGAAACTTCAAACTTTACGTTCGTGCCGTTGCTTTGAACAATTTAAAATGTTTAACTGTGTAAATTATGCGACTTTTAGTTCGATTTTAGAAAAGTGCAATGTAAAGTTTTTTAAACTTAAAGACCTTCAAGTTTCTTCAACTGCCATTTATTTTACATTCAAAATTTTTTTTTTGCTTTGAACTTTCATATCTTTCGAAAATTTCACATTTTTTACTTTTCCTTTAATTTCTTGCGTTTTAAGCGAATTAATTGAGATACAGCATGGAGGAGTCGAACACGATCTGAACCTTAAAGTTGTCTTGTTCCTTTTTTTAGAATTTCCTTTTTGGATCAAAAAACTTTACAAATAAATCATTCAAATTTTGTTAAGGTTCATCCATTACTCAAAGGTTTCCAAGCTTCAAGATCGGTACTTTATTTTATATACTTATTTATACTTGGATTAATTTTTAATTAGACCTCAGTTTTATATGATTAAATTGGGCATTTAAATTGGATTTAATTTGATAATCTATCGAAATTTTTATATTCATTTAAAGTTTGCAAAACAATTAGCCAATTTTTGGCCTGAAATTTATTCATAATTCTTGAATAACGGTTCAAGGTTAAAGAAATTTTCGATTTAGTATCAAGAGTAGTTCTGGCATTTGCTTTAACTAGACTTCCTACATGGCAGACATTTTCAACTGTCGATTCAGAATGAAAACGATTTTCCTTTATTTTAATTAATATTTACAAAAAAAAAAAATACTTCTCTGATTTTTTCTATTAAAAATAATACCAGACATTAAGTGTAAGCCCGTTTAAGTGTAAACATTATCTCTGAATTCAAATTTTTATAATAGAAATTATAAGGCAAGACAAACATGCAATTAACTTTTTACGTTTTGTTTCATATTTATAAAAAATTCTATAAATGACTTCCTGATTTAAACGTTAATTCATTGAATTTATGGTATTTTAATTAAATTACAATTCGAATTAAAAGTTATACAATCTATAATACATAGATCAATAAGTCATTAATTTGATTAAAATTTCAAATGCAATCGTTCTACGAAAATTATTAAGCAAAGTATCATAAATCAAATAGCTTTTGCCATATTGTTCAATTAACTGTTGACGATTTCCATGCTAATTTATAATAAAGGTTGAAATGAGAAATTATTCGAATGTTAGTTAAACATTTCTGAAGAAGTCTCTGAATCATTAAATCATAAATTGTGTTGGAACATGAACAAATTTGCTATCTATTTGGTTATGTTAGCTAAAATTTCTATACAAAAGTTTAACCACACAAGTTTTTGGGCAATTTCACTTGGGTAAAGTTTTTTCAAAAACCTAAAAACATTTTTCATTCTACTGCAAAATTTATTATTTTTGAATTTTTTACTTTTGAATTTTTTAGCAGCTTTTTAATATAACTTTACCATTAAAAGATTTTTTGATCTATATGCTTATGCATAATTAATTTTTTGAAATTACCATAAAATAATGTTGTAAATTAACAATAACAACAACAACAACAACAACAAAAAGTACAATTACCAAATAAAAATATGCAAAAAGAAATTACAAATTTAAATGACACGCGCAAATTAAAAACATTAATTCGAAAAATTATTGAATACGAATTCCATATAAGTAGTTGATCACGAATCGAAATTTCAACAAAAATTATATTAACTAAAATACATTAAACATTATTACACGAAATATTAAAAAAAAAATGATTCTAAACTTAAATGAAAATCTCAAAAAACAAAAAATTTGCAAAATGTCAGTTTCTCTGAAATGATAAAACTTTTCCAAATTTCTAAGTTCGTTTTTTAAAAGGCTTTTTTTATTTATATGGAAGATGTCTTGTTCTTTGTCTTGAAATTGTGTACAGTTATTCATAAAATCTAACCCACGTGAGAGACTATTTAATTTTTGTTAAAATTTCTCAATTTCAAAAACATGATTCCTTGAAAAATGTCACATTTAATCATTGAACAATAGAAAAACTTGTTAAACTTCCATCTGTAGTCAAATAACTCCCTGCTGAAGGCAATGAGATACTGAGGAAGGACAATTTAGTTTTGTTAAAAAGGACATTCAAAATTTAAGTCGGTTTTCAAGAGCAAGCAACTTAAAACTAGAAATTTTATTAAAAAAGGTGATGTTGAATTGAAAACTTTTAGCGGAAGCTTTTTCCTTTAGAAAACAATTTCCAGTTTGTGGAACATGGAAATTGTGTTGACATAAAACATATCAGAAGAACAATCAATCGATCAAGTAATCGCAAAATAGAGACTTTTTATTTTCTTCTTCAAAGCAAATCATTTCTTGATCCTACCTTGATATCAATTTTTGATATTAATTTTTCAGTTGCCGGAAGAATGAATGCATTTTAGTTAAAAGGTCATTCAAATTAACTGATAAATATATTTTTCTTATTGCGTATAATTTGTAAACCAAAATCACAAATTTGTGGTTCAAAAAAAAAAGACTCACAAATTTATGTTTTATTTTGAAATCAAGTTCATTAAGAGAAAATTCGTATGACAGAACTTTTCATAATGAAATAAGAAGAAGTTAAAAATATTTCTCCTGTATATTTCTAAAGAAAAGTATAAATTATAAAATAAAAATTAAATCAAATATATAAAGAAAGTTTCTAGTTGATTATTTTAGTATTTAAACATGAAGAATGTAAAAAATTAATGACTTAAACCAAAAATTAAGAAACTTCATTAAGTTCATTAAGAGAAATTGGAAACAAAATGTAAATTATTATTTTCTAATATAAAAAGTTTTAGTTATACATTTTTAGTAAAAGTCTCTCATGTAAAGGTTGTGAAATCATGCAAATCATAAATGAAAAAAAAGAAAAAAAATCTATATAAGTTTATAATTTTATTTAAAAGAAAAAATTTTAATTTTTTTCTAACTAAAAACTAGCAAAAGAATTGAGTAAAACAAAACGAAGAAGTATCAAAAATTTTTTTTTAAAGAGACATTATGAAACTGCAGGAGTTTTCAACTTTTTCGATTACACTAATAAAACTTAAATCTCTTTCTTAATTGTTCATTTTACATTACAAAACGGAAATTAAATCTCTTTCATTGAATTTTCATGAAGAAAAAACTCTTTTAGAAATCAAGATGATTCTTTTTCTTCATCATTTAACGTTTATTTTATTTCCTAAATTAGTTTCTTATTCTTCGTTGACATTTCTTTTTTTTAAGTTAATTTTTTCAATTTGAAATAAAATCGTGACATTTTTTAAAATATTAAAAAAATTTTCTAAAATTTATATGAAAATTCAAAATAGTTATTATAAAATTTTTCATTAATTATTCATTTACTGAGTATGAATTTACTTGATTTAATTGATTTTAGGAAAAGCCGCTCCATAATCTATTGACATTTTGAAGAATAAAAGTTTTATTTAAAAAATTGATGATTATGATTTTTCATGAAAGAACCACGAAGTATATATGTCTTAAATGTTTTCAATTTAAACAGACTTTCAATTAATTTTAAAAAAATTTACTCTTAACATTTGACGTAATAACTAAAGTATTCTTAAAACATTTAAAAGTTTCACTACACATATTTAACTCAAATTGCGTGTGTTTGTACAAAACTGAGATGAAAATTAAGCATAGAGATCTTTAAAGCAAAGTTTAATTAAAAATTATTTTATAGCAAATAGAAAAGCAGCAATAAGAGCATACAATTTACCCTAAGTCATCAAATTTTTAGCCTAAATTTTAGAAGAAATAATTATAATTAATTATAAGCAAAAATTATAATTAATTACAATAAAAATATAATTAATTATAAAAGGATTGTAATTAATTATAAAAATTGTAATCAATTAAAAGAATCATAATTAATTAATTGATTTAAAAATTGACACTTTCAAATGTTAAATTAGATTTTTAATAAACCAAAATTAAAAGCTTCAGATTTATTGGAATTAAAAACTTTATTTCAAATTATTTGATTTTAGAATATTACAGAACTGATTTAATTTGCACAGTTTTCTTTTATAAATATCTTTAAACACAAGCTTTACATACCGTTTCAAACTTATGATCCACTTGAAATTTGTTAAAACTCTTTGTTTTAAAAATGACTGAATGAAGAAGTAAATCAATTTTAAGTTGAACGTTTTGAATGAATGAATGATTGCAATAATGTTTGCTTTTTAAATAAAGATAAACATAAAACTTTAATTAATATATAGTTATAAAAACTGAATATATGTATTTACATATGAATGGAATAGCGTAAAATTTTCAAACAAAGCAGTTTTCTTTGTGAAATTCATAATTTTTTGGTTTAATTCAAAATATTGCCATTAAAGTCAATATTGCCATTATATAATTTAAGTATTAAGAGCAATGTGGAGAAGAATAAAAAATGAAATTAAATTTTTTTTGCTTTATGTAATATTTTTGGAAATGCAAGAAATATTTTTTGGTCTAAGCTTACAATTTTAAAGAAAATTTCGCAAATTTATATATAAAAATGGAATTTAAAGCAACAAGTGCAAGCAATTTGTATTGAAAAATCCAAGTAGTTACTCTTATAGTTACAAAAAAAAAATTTCATTTTATTATTTTCTGTTTAATCGTTCTATTTTATAAGAATTAAATATCGGACCATATATATGAACTTAAATTATATAACACTCATACGCCTCGTATGACCAAATGGTATAAAGGAATATTTATCATTCATATGTGAGATGCATATAATTGCCACTGGCTGTAAGTTTAGTTTTATTTATTGTTACGCTAATGCTCTTATGATTATTGCTAGCAGCATTTATATTTATGTCTTTGAAGTACGGTTTAGCTTATGAAATGTGCATGCAACACATTTCATTTGTAAAATATGCTTCTATTTGATTTTCGATTGCCGCGAACTATCCCTTGGACATTTTAGTGTCATTATAAAGCGAGGTATTGTTACAAAGGTAGTTCATATCCATTATACACTGACAATTTTTTATTTATATATGTATGTATGTAATAGTACAAATGATTTTAGACAGTTTTTGATAAATATATCCCTCGTTAAAAATCAAAATTGATTGATATTTTATGAAATATTGTTATATTTTTTCTGCTCAATTTGTTGTTACCTATAATATATGTCAACAAGTTGCCGATTTGTAGCATAATAAAATATTAGTTTGCGGAAAAAAAATCAAGTTTTATAAAAATCTAAGTTTTCTTTTTTAGTTTAAAAAGATTTTTAAAAGTGCTTTCCATAGAACTTATAAATCGAAACTTCTTTTCTCAAAACAGATTTCAAGCTAAGTTTGTGCAATTCAGAAGCAAAATATCCAAAATCTTATTTGTTATTCTACAATTTTTTTTTAATAAAAAGAAAAGTAGAAAGCAACAACAAATAAAATAAATTTGATAGATTTATTTCTTTTATTTTTCATATTTCTATAAAAAATTTACGGTAATTTGTTATAATTTTCAAGAAATTTAATCAACAAGTCGATCTTAGGCTAAAATATTTTGCTTTAAACGCATTAAATTTGAAAGAAATATCTCTCCAAGAATTTCTACCAAATTTTGATTTAACAAATTTTTTCTTATTATTAATTCTGATAAAAGTGTTGGGTGCATTAAACGGACTTATCCATATTTTTGTTTTTATTATTTTTAGTTTAACCAAAGAGTGTTTTTTTTCCACAAAAAGCATATCGCTGCATTTTTGCATATTTCTCAATTCATGATTTTAAATTGAAAGAAAATTTGTGTTTGCGTTATTGAAAATTTTGCATGAGGCGTGTTGCGTTTGAATAAATGACCGTCAGAACAAGTTTAACATGAAAAAAAATTTGTTCCGCTTTTTACTTTCCCCCTTCAAATATTTTTTTTGCAAAAATTTACTTATGTTTCATGTAAATTCAGATATACTTCAGAGAGATTCATTTTCAGAAACACTTCTCTTCTAAATAAATTTAAATCTCTCTGTACGTTTTCTCGTTCATTACCTGCCCATATAAATTTCTTTATTCAGCTACAGGTCGCAACACATCTATTCTTGATATATTTTGATAGAATTTGATAAATGGGCATATCTGGCGAGACCATGTCCGAAACTAATAGTGAATAAGATTGGACAACTTTTACGTATATTTTCGCGAGAGGTATTTTACAATTTTGAATATTTTGTTTTGAAAATTAGTTCCAGAAAATCTACATTGATCTATTTTTTGAACCTCTTTCTATAGAACAAACATTTCAAATGATTTGTATTCTTTTTGACTTGTTTTTCTATTTAATTGAGTTCAGCAAAATGATGAAGAATATTTAAGAGTCGCCTCAAATCGTTGATATTTCCATTAATTTTTTCATTTCTATTTTACTTTTAATAGAGTCCTATGTGAGGAAATAGCATCCTCTAGTGTGATAACAAACACTTTTAGTGTGGCGTTATTGCTCTAAACAAAAGTGTAAAAAAGAAGAAAAAAGTCTTAATCTGATTTCATGCATTCATTAAAAGTCTATCTTGTTGTGTTTGTGCGAAATGAGTTAATATAACTTTAAATTGACAAAGTAAAATTTTAAACGTTTAAACGTTTAATTTTTCAACTATTTGTGAAAGTTGCTTAAAATTTCTATGTGAAAAAATTTAAATAAATTCAAACAAATTTTATTACTTTACATGCAAAAACTTCAAAAATTATGAATGAAAAATTATACGTAGACTATAAGTAAATTTTTGCAAAGATCGGTGTTTTTAAATTTTTTTGAAATGTGAAATTTCAATTCTCAAGGAAAATGAAATTCATAGAAATAAAAATGTTTTATTCATTTTAAATTTATTTTGCCATTAAAAATTTATTAACCATTTTATAATTGTTTTTTAAAAATATAGAAAAATTGGAAAAATACTTTCAAAAAAGTAAATGAATGTTAAATAAATATATTGCACAGTTTTGCCAGAATTGTTTCATAGAAATGGGAAATATGTTTTTATTTAACTTAATTTGCCTTTTCAATTTTCAAATACATAGCATTACTTATCTTCTTGCTTGTATTCTTCAGAGCGATTTAATGATCTCCTTTCATTGTAAATATTTAATTACAAAGAAACTTTTTTTATTGATAAAATTCAATCAATGTAAAGCAATTACTTTAGCGCTTAAGGAAAGTGGCACAGTTAAAGATTTTGTTGTAAATTATCGCCAACTTATCAAGTATTTATTACAAAATTAAATGCGATTACATTTAAAGCAAAGAATTTTTTAGTAGTTTTAATCAAAATCATGAATTTGAACTCTGTTTGAATAAAGATTTTAAATCCTTTACTTTGGACATGCTTTTGTATTAAGATGACCAAAATTAATATAATAATAAAATTAATTTCCACTTGGCTCATTTTCTCTTTGTTTTAGACTCACCATACTAAACCATAAAGCTTTATATTTTTGGTCACGTATAAATGTAAATAATTATGAATACACTCGCATAATGTACATTAGTTCTTTATTTGTCCATAACTCAAGCTCATACAAAAAAGTTTAGCTAAAACGAGTTTAAGAAAAAAATAGACAAATTTTCTCTAGATGGCATTCATTTTGCTTTTGGTCTTCTCTTCCTACCAAAAAAAACTGTTGCATACTTTGCTAGAAAGCCCCCTTTTCTTTATTCTCATCATTTGATTAAAAGCTTAAATATACAAATATCTTCGTGCTTGGCAGTTTATACCCCAAAAAATAAAAAAGGGATGAAGAAAAAGGAGCAAGAGGCAAAAGTAAATAAGCGACACGTGCAACACGTAATAAGACAACTTTATCAGACCGTAGCACATAGATTGGGCAAAGTAGCCTTCTGTTTTGATGATGACCTTTAAAAGCCAGGCAATAAATAAAAAATTAACTATAAAACAGAAATCAAATAAGAAAATAAACTAAAAAGTTGAGTATGAGAATGAAGGTATCGTTCATGATTTATGACAAAATTTTCTGAAAGGTCAAATTAAATGACAGTTGGCATTTCGGGAAATGAGATGTAGAAAAGTAAGAACGTACATAAACACGCACTCACAAAAATATGATATTTCATAAAATTGTAAAGGGCAGTTTTATTTTATGACCGTGAAACGTGCGAATGGAGAACATTTACAGGGAGATAGAAATAATTTATTAAGTTTTTTAAATGCTTATGAAGTAATTATCACGCCCATTTCTGAATTTTTTATTTAATTTTAAACAAAAAGTCTGTTACAAAAAAAGCTGTAACTAAAATTTAAGAACTTTGAAAGAATACTATCAAAATTTATTATAAGTGCCACGCCGTAATTTTTTTTAAGTTACATTTTCCTACTTTTTTCTTTTTAAAATAATAAAATATAATATTCAATATATACATTCAAAAATATACATCAATATTTTGTATAAATTGTTTAATTCTTATGAAACATAAGAATTTTTTAAAGTGTCTTGAAAAATTTGAACGTTAACAAAGTTGTATAAGTGAAGTAAAAACAATTCACCTTTGTCCTATTTGATATTTTTGCCTCCTACTAAAATTGTATTGCAACTAAATGTAAACATTAGAAGAAGCGCTGTGCGTAATATGTTACATAATTATGGTGGCAATAAGAGGAAAAATTACACAAATCTCGATAATTATTGACAAAAGTATTGAATGAAATATTTGAAAAAGGGAATTTGATTTTCTATAATGCCAAACATTGTAATATAATGCATTCATATATTCATTGCATCATTTATTCATTTCATCATTAATCATTCGTTTTATATTATTTTCACTTTACGGCTTCTTTTACATCACTTTAAAAATATTATTGATAATGCTTTTGCATTTAAAATTCATAATTTTACGTTTACTATTTTTGATAATGTTGTTGGTATTATTGTTGATTTTATTTTTACTATTGCTATTATACTCAACAAGCTCATTAATATTCTGGCAACAAGTATAAAATTTCATATTTAGCATAATTTTATTTTTGGGTCTACATGGCGTATGAGTGTTATGCCATAAAATTTAATTACATGATATTTGTTTTGATAACGTTTTAATAAATGTACATACATAGAATTTTTAATGACAAATACTACATGTTTCTTTAATGTATCTGAAATTATCTGAAATTATTTTACCATTTTCCTCTTTTCACCATTTTTTATTAAGCTAAAACGGTGCCACAATTTTTTATAAAATCAGTCAAATCACTAATAATATTTTATTCAAAAAAACTCTTTTGAATAAAGAGTGAGTGAAATATTTATTTGAAACATAAGAAAAACTTATTTATAAAATATATTTCCATTATATTAGGTTGGCAATTAAGTTATTGCGAATGTAAAAATAATGGGACTTTCAATTTTAAATTAACGTTTCTTGTTTGTACGAGTTTTATATCGTTAAGCAGTTTTATATGGCCATAACTAATTTCAATGGTTAACTCATTTTACAGTGAAAGTTTTTTCTAAAATTATTTAACCAATGCCATTTGTGCTGCAAGGCTTCACTTTCTCTCACTAAATTTTAAGTTGAAAGTTATGAGAGCGTTAAAGATTTAAAAAGCATGTTTTAATGCCATTAATTGCCATACCAATATTCTTATTGCATTTAATTCGTTTGATATTTATGCAACGCATTCTATCTACTGTTTCAGTCTTATCAGCAACATTTTATCAGATTTCATTTACTTTTTTCCTTTCATTTCTCTGATTTTTGCATCATTTTTAAGATTATTCACATGATTATTTGGCAAAGTAATTGATATGCAAACATTGATATTAAAATGTATTTAAATATATAAATAAACAAATAATTATATAGACAGACGGATAGACAAACAGACAGACAAACAAATAGATAAATACATCTAACAACGTAGAATAAATCGAAAAATGCAGATGGAGAACCCTTAATAAAAGTGAAAAAATCCATTAGCATTAAATCCAACACCCTTTTGAATGAGATTAAAAGAAACCAGGAAAAGAAAGAACAAGTCAATTATAATAGAATTGAAAATGAAGGCAACAAACATTAAAATGTTTTGATCACACAGTAAAGAAATAGAAAGATAGAAAAACCACAGAACAGACAGAGATGACATTTTAAGTAAAAAGGCAAACAAACTTTCCAAATTTTCAAATTGGACAAGAAATAAATTCCTATAAATTTTATAAAAGCTCTTTTGCATTTGCCAGCAAATAAAATCAACCAGCAACCAATCAGAGACGCATAACTCACACCGAAAACATGTTCCATTCTGATACCAACCAGTTGCAATTCAGTTGTTTGATACAAAAGATGATATTCATACAATATCAATATCAATATCAATATCAATATCAATATTCCCATCAATATATGTAGAAGATTCAATTATCGCATGGCGTATTGAAAAAGCTTTCTTTATACGTTTACACATTGGTCATGAAAGTAAAAAGGAAAGTAAAAAGCTTGATGGCAAATTGAAGAGTGAGAGAGACAGAGAGAGTGAGAAAATTTATTGTGTAACAATAATTTTTCAATTACAAATAATATTTATTTAGGGAAATTTACTATTCGAGCATACTTTCACAACTGACGACAAATAACTTCAGTTGCAATTCTTGCTTCACTTGAATGTCTCTTTTGTCTCTAACGTTTTCCCAACATTTTATCAAAAGTAGAATGTATTTGCCATTTCTATTGATAATCCCTTTAAATATTATATAAACATAGTAAATAAGTACATAAATAATGAAATTTATACAAGAAAGAAGAAAAAAAATGTTGCAATCGTTAGAGTCGACTTTTAAATATTCTACATCACTTTATTTATGATGATTCAAAAATTAAATAGTTAATAAAGAAATTTGTAATATTGGGAATCGAAAAAATGGACTAATATAATTTAAATTTTTCATTCATATAAAAAATATCAACAATTTTTATTAAAAATTTTCTGGAAGAAAATTGTTTACTAAATAAATACTTTTTTTTTTTTAAATTTATGCATGAAAATGATACAATTCTAACTGGGCCAAGCATCTACACAATTTCATCAAAATATCTTAAAAGTTATGTCTTGCAATTTGATAACGAATTTACTTGGACAGACATTAAACGAAAATGCAGAGAGACCTAAACTGAAATAGAAATTGATTCTGAATGTATAAGAAACATAAAAAGTTCATTCATTTGAAACTTTCTTGCCTCTTAGACACGTATAAGGAAATTTTAATATGTTGTGCCAAGAATGTAGATACAGAGTATAATGAAATTATGGGCATGGTCAAATACATTTTTAGTTATATGCAGTACAATTAATTATACATTTCATATGAAGTTAAAGAAAATTCTCATTTTTATGTGGCCACGTATAAATTTTCACAAATTTTTGAAATTTTTTTATTATGAAAAAAAAAGCTGAATTTTTTACACAAAAATATATAACAAAATTAATAAAAGCGTGTAATTATAAACAGAATATTACACTTTTCCATAAAGGGGAAAGAAAATAATGTTCTGTTGTTATTACTTTGAAATCGTATACTTCAACTGGCAGTGAAACAATTCATTACAAAGAGATTCATAATAATTAAAATTATTTTATTTATATATATTTAAATCATTAATATTTAAGTAAATATGTTTTAATTTATAAATAATTTATGTAAAAAATTCATCAAACTCTTTCCAATTATTCTTAAACAAAAATTCATTCTATATCATTTAGTTTTTAAAATTTTTCTAGTTAAGCAATTTAGAAGGAATTTTTTTTTTAATTACTAATATTATTCGTTTGCCAACCCAACATATTTTACTTTGAAGAAAATAAGAAAGAATTTGTAAGTAGCAAGAGATAAAATAGGAAATTTTCTAAAAGAACTAATGTCAATAAAGAATTTTTCTTGTTGCTGTTACTTTGAGTAAATAATTTGAAGTACAGAACTAGAAAGGCAAAGAAAAGAAAAAAATCCAGCAATAATGGAAAGTTAATTTCTTTTTTAAAATAATCTTAAAAACTTGAAATTTATTTACATAATTTTTTTTTTCTTGAAAACTATTTTTCTGTGTATTCTGAATTACTGTTTCTTTGTGGCAACAAAAATTATAGTTTTCATTTCATATAAGAATTTCATATAAAATATAATTTTTTTTAAAAAGGTCATTGTAAACTTTAATTATTGCTTGCTTATAATCCGTTAATAATATTACGAAAATTTAATAATAATAACGAAAAAATTACTTTAATTTAATGAATAATTTAATTATAATTTAATTAATTATTTATAAATTATTTATTTCTTTTTATTGTAAAATATTATATTTAATTATACGCAATTAATTAATGTCATAATTAATTAATAAATAATTAATATTATAATTAATAAATTGAAATGTTTAATTTTTTTGTATTTTTAACTTAATTTAGATGTTTTAAAAAAAAAATAACTTGTATCCGAGGCCTTAAAAGAGGTGACAGCTAATTCGATTCAATTATCTTAAGTAAAGTGAAAAATAACCTTTAGGGTCTTACATCCAATAATTAACACTAATCCATAGGTTTTTACCAGAGCTATGACATTCTTACGGTCTTTATAGTCTTTATAGTTAGTAGCCGTAGTTAGCTTTTCCCAAAAATTGAAACTTTTTTGCTTTAAATCAAGCCAGAAAGTAAAAGTGCGGAGTAATATTCCCCCATGATCACTTTAACATTTTCAGGGCACTAGGTCTAAGTAACGTTGTGCCCATCAAAAAAAAAAAA
This sequence comes from Melophagus ovinus, assembly GCA_023089585.1. Lineage (NCBI taxonomy): Eukaryota > Metazoa > Arthropoda > Insecta > Diptera > Hippoboscidae > Melophagus > Melophagus ovinus. The sequence continues at coordinate 12,903,985 of JAKKIB010000252.1, forward strand.
ATTGTGGGCGTGTCATTATCCAGTTTGACTTTCTTTAGGTCACGTTCATCCGATTATAATTTTTTTCAGATTTACTGTGATAGTCACAGAACTTTACATAAGTAATAAAGTAACGAAAGGTTGGTCTGAATGCGATTGCATGTTCATAAAACTCCTTTTATTATGAAAAACTTAAACGAGTAATTTTCATTAAAATTTATTTCACTCAAATAAAATTGCATTTGAATGAAATAAACGGAAACGTCATTTAAATTTACATAAACTGCTGGAATATAAAGAAGAATTTATTGCAAATTAATAGCAATTGCATTGATTTAAATTTAAAAATTGGTATAAAGCTAAATCGTTTAACTTTGTAATTGAGTTGATTTTCTGCATCATATGTAGAAGAACAAAAAAAAAACGCAATAACATTAAAATTAACGTATTACAATAAACATTCAGCGATAGTAAAATGAATTGTATACAGAAAATAAATGATTTTATGTACTTAACATTTTTTTCTCCATTTTACTCAAATTCGTATTCATTTCTCTTTCCAATTTTATATTCTTCCTTTTCCTTTTTTTTTTTTTAGTTTTCCTTTTCCATTTGTTTGTTCTGTTTATCTCATGTTTTGTTTTTATTGTTCTAATACTGTTCTGTGCACTCTTTAGGAATGGAGCACATATATGTTGTTGATGTTATTCCATCGTCCTTCCATTTTGTATATTTTAGTGAAAGTACTTTAGTGAAAGTTGTAAGCTCTATTTATTATTTAGAGTGACTTGAAGAGTATTTTTTATAGCGATTGATTAAAAATCATTTTATGAATCTTTATAAAACTATTTACCTGCTCATGAGAGTTACCAAACATAAATTAAAAGTACAAGTCATGTGGTATGTGAGTTCTACGAAACCAGATAAAAAATTTAATTTGATGCCAAGTAATCACAAATTTTAATGGCCATAGAGGCTTATTCAAATATGTTCGTCAACTAGGGATTATTTTCTTTAGTAGAGTTTTTACTACAAAGTCTATCAGAGAAGCCTTGCTATTACAAAAGGCTTATGTGGCTTCTCTTTTATTAAAAAGTCTTCTCCGGTTTTTATTAAAAAGGCTTTAAGGTTTACACCTTAAAATGATGAAGTGGGAAATTGTTAGTAAGCTTCACATCTTTGTTTGCGAAATCGGTCCAATGTATTCATTTAAATTTTAAAACATCGCCATTGTAATTGATATATTTTTTTCTTGTAAAAGTTATAATCACCTAACAGAAGATGTATTGATGGAACTCTCTTAAACAAAACAAATTTAACTAAAATGATTTCACTTTTTATGATAACTATTTCCCTTTGTAATCATATCCATTTGCAATTTACTGACTTAAGGAATAGTCACTTCGATATAAAGTAAAAGAAGTTACTGAGATGGCCAATACCGTGCCTTGGAATAAATTATTATAGATGTTTAAAGCTTTTAATGCAGATTTTAAAATATAAAGAAAAGGAATGAGTTTATCATGTGGGGCAATTAAAAGGTCATGCTTATTTATCTTTACACTTTCCTTAAGTTACCAGGCACCTGACTTTAGCGCGACACATCTGACTTACTAGCATGTCTATATATTTTTATTTTGATTACCTGGCATTCTTCGTAGTTTTTTTCTAAACTTAATTGACTATAGCAATGAGAAAAAGCTAGTTTCCTTTTTTATTTTTCAATAAAAAAAATGTTCAAATTTAAATACCAACAAACTGTTATAGAAGATTTCGTATTACATTTAGTTTCAGTTGATGAAAAATCAGAAAAATGAGAAATGAGAATAAAAGTAGGAAGAGCAAGTTACATTAAATGTTTATTTATTTATATTATGAATATATTTCTTAATGCCAGGTTACATTAGCTGCTAAAGATTACGTAATCATAAACTTTATCCATATCTATCTCTGTTACTCTTTAACACTGCTTTTATATAGCAACTAAGAAATTTTTAAGTGAGAATAATTCATAAGTTTCTTGTCTGAGAAAGTCACGTTTCTGTTTTTGTACTTAAAATTTTTCTAAAATGATAAATTTATTTTTAAATTATTATATGGCAAAAGTTAAAAGTAAGATCGTATCCTTAAGACACACACACACACACACAAGCGCACACTAACCAATTATTTATCATTTTTATGAAAAAAAATATAAAAGAAAACTGGAATAAACTTATCTTTTGTTGTTTTTATTTCAATATTTCTTCTATTGCGGTCTCACAACTGCACACAACTGTTTTCGATATTTTGTTTTAATCTCTTTTATTATAGTTTGATAAACAAATGTACACTGTACACACAGCACACACACACACACACATACACACACAACACTTTTAAAGATATTATTTATAGAAATAAATGAAAAATTTTATATCAAGTTTCGTACAACTCGAAAGTTTAAATATACAAAGGAAAAAAAAATTTCAAAACTTTTAAATAATCATTATCAATAAATATCAAGAAAGATAAAAATTTTAAGCGCAACAAAACTAATTTCATCCTTTTTTTCGTATGAAATACTTTCATATATTTGTATATTTTAGAACTTTAGCAGAGATTAAAATAGTGATATTAAGTACAGTAAATTCTAAATGGCAGTGACAGTGACAGTGAAGGTGGCAGTGCTTGTGGTAGTAGCACTGATAATAATAGTAACAGAGGCAGTGACAGCAGCAGTGGCAGTGAAAGTGACACTGCTTGTGATAGATGTGCAGTAGCAGTGGCAGTGGCAGTAGCAGTGGCAGTAGATGTAGCAGTGGCAGTAGATGTAGCAGTGGCAGTAGATGTAGCAGTGGCAGTGAAAGTGACACTGCTTGTTATAGAAGTGCAGTAGCAGTGGCAGTGGCAATAGCAATGGCAGTATCAGTAGCAGTGGCAGTAGCAGTGGCAGCAGTAGTAGCAGTGGCAGTGAAAGTGACATTGCTTGTTATAGAAGTGCAGTAGCAGTGGCAGTGGCAGCAGCAGTGGTAGTGAAAGTGACACTGCTTGTTATAGAAATGCATTAGCAGTGGCAGTGGCAGTAGCAGTGGCAATGGCAGCAGCAGTGGCAGTGGCAGTGGCAGTAGCAGTAGCAGTGGCAGTGAAAATGACACTGCTTTTGATAGAAGTGCAGTAGCAGTGGCAGTAGCAGTAGCAATGGCAGTAGCAGTAGCAATGGCAGTAGCAGTAGCAATGGCAGTGGCAGTAGCAGTGGCAGTAGCAGTGGCAATAGCAGTGGCAGTAGCAGTAGCAGTGGCAGTGAAAGTGACACTGCTTGTTATAGAAGTGCAGTAGCAGTGGCAGTAACGGTGACAGTGGCAGCAGCAGTGACAGTGAGAGTGACACTGCTTTTGATAGAAATGCCGTAGCAGTGGCAGTGGCAGGTGCAGAAGCACTGACAATAAAAGTGACAGTAGCGGTGACAATGGAATTAGCAGGGATAGTGGAAGTGATAGTAACAGTGCTAGCGGCAGTGGCAATTAAATCATTGATAACAATTTATCCGGTTTAAATTTTAAGACGGGCTTAAATAAGTACAAAATATCTTTTTTTTTTCTAAATTTTTACTGAATTTTATTGGAACTTATTAATCACAATTTATTGTGCTAATTCTATATGTCATTTATCGCAAATTTATATTTAATTTACATTTATCGCTATCGTACAATCGGATTGATAAGAATATTAATATCCTTAATAAAAATAAATGAAAATAAAAAGAAATAACAAAAACAATAATTTAATAGTGTCACGTAATTTAGTATTTTGGTAAAATAGCAATTTCATTTTTATTGTTATGTATAAATTAAAACTGTCCAGTTTTCATTTGTGATTTTAAAGATTTGCATATAAAACTATGACATTATGTGAGGCCTGTTTGAAATAACGCTAAAAGTTTATATTTAGCTGATGTTAAAATCAAAATGGAACAAGTAAATATATAAACGATCGAGACCTAAGTTTGAATATATTGCCACACTTAATTTAATGTAATTAAAAAGGCAAAAAAATAAATACAATATAATTTTGAATTGCTTTGAAGGGTTCTTTTTACAGGATGAAGTTTAAAATGCGAAGCCAACTGGACTAATTAATAAAAATACATATGAACCGATTTTTGTTGAAAACCCTAGGAACTTTTTAATTTTTTTTTTATATGGACTTGTTACAGAACAAGGCGTGGAATAAGAATGTGAAATAATCAGATCTTAATTATTTTTAATAGGCTACATTTTTGAGACAATAAACCTCTAATCTCACAAAATTTGCGACCATATAATAAACAACCACCCTTATAAGCACCCATATAATAAACAGAGGGTCTAACTCAAGTCCTTCTTTATGTTATAAATATTCTCAATAATTTAGGATAAGTAATGTAATTAATGAAAATATAGCATGCATTTTTCTTAACAAGTTTAAACTTAACTTTAACTTAATAAGTTCGAATGTAAATATTCAAAAAGTTTAGAGCTAGGCAAGAAAGAAACATGCACACTGGAGCTGTAAGAATCCTCAAGAAAATCATGTTAAAAACTAATTAATAAATTTTATCAAGGAAATAAGAAGTAAAAGGAAAAATTGCATGTTAAAAAAGTATTTTAATGAAACATTGAGCATATGATTAAAATTTATGGCATCATGATAAATTATTTGTTCTAATTTAAAATGTATTACGCTTATGGATAGAAGAACATTTTACAAATAATATAAAATATTTAAATAGATACTTTAATTATTATTAATTTTAATGTTAGATTTTCATAAGCGAGTTACAAAAATGTCTCAAAATCAGGGGTTTACTTTAGGCTTGGAAATTTTTTAAACTTAAGCTATGTTATCTAGTAATCTAGGCAGGTTCATAAAACTTGAAAATCCATTAATGAATGTTGTGGCCTCAAAGGAAATTAATGCTAAATATTTCTCCAACTTTGGACTTAAAGGCAAACTAAATAAATACGGAATTTTAAGTAATGCAAATAATCACAAAATATTAGAAAATTTTTGTGATAAATAAGTAAACTATTTACCTTAATTACATTTTACTTTTTACTTGAGACTTCTCTCTTGAGACTTCATCTCTTAAACATTGATAATTAATATTGAAACTGATTTTAGTTAATAAGCAAATACAACAATATTTAAATATATAAATATTTAAATTTTACTGTTGTGATCATTAAATTTTATTTGCTTAAAAATACTTTATAAACATACACACATGCACATACACATACATATTTCAATAGGCATTTAAGACAAATAAAATGATGAATTTTAATAACAACTGGCCAACTTATTCAAATGAAATATATTACCACAATTAAATTACATTTTATGGGTCACACGATTTAACATTCTATACATAAATTTATATAAATATATAAAGTAAAAGCGATTAACGTTGATTTTGAAACACCCTGAACCGTTTTACTTAAAAAAAGTACGCAAATTAATTGTCATAAAAAGTATTCCAAAAAATTGGTCCAATCTTCTTAAAAAAGTATTCAAAATTTCATCTTTTTTCACATGTAACTTTTTTTGATTTAAAATTGAATGTCTTTAAGGGTACAGTCATAAAAATTATCCAATAATTACCAAGTCCACTTCCGTTGGATTTTGAGTCGAAACATCTTTCACGTATAAAAAAGCTCTTAGAATAAGCTTACAAATTCAGCTAGTATATATTTATACAGACAGACAGGTAATCTTAAATCAATCTAGCAAATTATTCTGAGTTCCTTCTGAATGTTACAAACATTCCAAGCTAACCCAATGAGCCCTGAATATTGTATGAACAAATATAAACGGGAATCGAATAATGCTTTAAAAGTAATTTGAAGTACCTTAAATTACTTATTTACATTTCAAAATTACATCAAAGAATTTTTTTTTTGGGCTAAGAAACAAATGTTAAACTCAATTTCTCTGAATGAACTTTTTCGATAAATCAAAACATTGTTTTTACACTGCTTTTTTCTAAATAAAGTGGTAAGAAAAAGTTCCACAGATTTAAATCAAATAAAATGGAACAAATATAACTTGACCTTTTGTTAAAAAAGGTAAATTGGTTTAAAAAAAATTTTACATATAAAATGTAAAGTTTTAATATAAAACTTTAAAGTTGTACAAATTCTTCTTTCTGTGGACAATTAACTCATTAAAGTATAAAGAAGATTTTATATTTACGATAATAATTAAGTGTAACATATAAATTTACATATTAACAAAATGATTGTACACAAAAGTAAATATTCTGGTAAATGGCTTTTTGAGTTTATGATAACGCGATAACAAACAGGCCATGTAGAAAAAATTGAATATCAACATGCGCAGCCGATAATATTAAACGAGTAATTAAGCATTATTTATAAACGTATAATAACAATAAGAAGACATATAATAGGTCAATCTATACTAATAAACTTTATAAAAATAAATAGCCTTAAATTGCTATGGCAGTTTATTATACTCACCATACAAAGATTAAGAGTATACTCACTTTGTCATTATGTTTGTAACGACCAAAAGTAAGCAATGTTTCAACGTAAGCATTGCAGACTCTGTATAGTATATATATTTTTAAGCAACATAAAATTTTGAACCGATGTTCATGGTACAATGGATTCGTTGATAGAAAATATTCTCTTGTTCGCAAAAAATAAGAAATCAAGCTAAAATTTGGCAGAAGCATTGAAAATTCTTGTAGATTGATTGTGATTGAAAATTCGTCAAATCGTTTAAAGGACACGCCCACAGTGCAACGTAATTTAAGAACCTCAATTTTTACAAATTCACTTTTCTTCTTTTTTCGCTTATAATAGAAAGCTTAGAAATATTTTACAAATATTAGGGCCATTTTTGTACAATGTTTATAAAAATATTGTGCCACGCCTATCCAAAATTACACAACTTCAAATTGCTTACCTCTAAAATACCAAATAATAATCAAACTTTGGGCCTAGCCCAATATAATTTTCTCATTTCTACCGCAGCTTTCCTTTTTAACTAAACAATTTTTTAATCATGGCCATTGAAATGAATAAGATGGAGTTTCTGGAGTAGTAGTCCTTAATTAGACAGCGAAATTCGGTTATTAATAGAAGCAACTTGCCTGAAATTTAATAATTATGTAGAAATAGTTGATAGTTGACCAGAGTAAGATTTCACTTGTGAAAATGGCAAAAGTCACAAACTTAACAAAGTACCCTCGTCTCCTTTTCTAATATATGTATTCCTGATATGTACTTACACAATTGCACATACACATTCATATACATTTGATTATTATACGTATATGTATGTAAGCATTTAAACTGAAACTTAAAATTTATTATAAAGGTAAGAGAATGCAACAAAAAGCAGAAGAAAAAAACGAATTCAAGAAAATCTTCTGAATTGTAATTTTGGGACTGAAAAAGAAAAACAGTTAAATTAAATATTTCACATCTATTAATGTATATGTAGGCGTCGGTGCGTAAATGTAGATGTAGTTGTGTAAATGTTGAGAAGGTAGAAAAGATTTTAATTATAAAATTCCCTTCCAAATGGAAATTAATTTTCAACATAAATTTTCATACACATACGTATGCAAACAAACAAAGACAGCTGCATTGACATATGTCAAATCTTCCATTGTATTATAAAATATAAATATGTATATATGTAGGTAGTATATATATGTATGTGTGTGAAATTATACTACTACAGATAAAATCGTTTTTCACAAGATTTTACGATAGAGAAAAATATTCAAATAATGCCAAAATATAAAATAAATTTTTAATAATTTAGGTATAGATATAAAATAGAATAAAAGGAATAACAATTTTAAATTATCCAATAATCTAAAATTAAATTAGATTATTATTTACCATTTGGATACAATTCATCATGCAATGTAATCTTGTCTTAGATCAAAATCAATAAATACAATTACAAATATACTCTCAGAAAATTTTAGATACAATTAGATGAAAAAATAAATAAATGTATGGCATAATTAAGCTTAATGCAGGACATACTTTTCCAATTAAATTAAATTATATCAAATTAAATTACATTAAATTAAATTATATGAAATTAAATTAAATCGATTTAAATTAAATTAAATTCAATTAAGTTATATCAAATTAAATTACAGAAAATTATATTAAATTAAAATAAATTAAATTAAATCGACTTAAAATAATTATATTATACTAAATTAAGCTAAATTAAATTAAATCGATTTAGATAAAATAAAATTAAATTAAATCGATTTAAATTAAATTAAAGTAAATTAAATTAAATTAAGTTAGGTTATATCAAATAAAATTGCAATAAATTAAATTAAGTTTTAGTATATTAAATGAAATTAAAGTAAATTAAATTAAATTAATTTAAATAAAATAAATTAAATTAAATTAAATTAAATTACATCAATTTATGTCAAATTAAATTTAGTTATATCAAATTAAATTAAATTAGCTTAAATTAAATTAAATTAAATTAAATCATATTAAATTAAATTGATTTAAATTAAATTAAAGTAAATTAAATTAAAGTAAATCAAATTATGTCAAATTAAATTAAATTAGCTTAAATTAAATTAAATCAAATCAAATCAAATCAAATTAAATTAAATCGATTTAAATTAAACTAAATTAAATTAAGTTATATCAAAAGAAATCAAATTAAATTAGAATAAACTAAATTAAATTAGATTAAATTAAATTAAATTGTATTAAATTAAATCAAATCAAATTAAATTAAATCCATTTAAATTAAATTAAATTAAATTATATCAAATTCAATTAAATTAAATTAAATGAAAATTAATTTTCATTTAATTTCATTTAATTTTCATATAATGCAATAAAATTTAATGAAAATTAAATTTTATTGCATTATATGAAAATAAATTATATTTAATTCAATGCTATCACATGATATAAAATAAATGGTTGTCAATAATTTTACAATGGCGGCGAAATTAGAGCAAACGTCACATAATGCATAACATTATTATTCCAATTCTCATCCTTCACATCAAATTATATACGAAAACATATACAAAAAAAAAAAAAACAAACAGAAAAGTACAGAAAAATTTAGCAAAAAAAGTAACAAAAAGCAAAATATTTTCATACATGAACAAAAAACGTAACACAGAAAGTAGTTCATAAAAAATGACATCAGTAACCAAAGAAAATGAAAAAGAGGATAATAACAACAAAAATGTTAGAATGCAAACAAAAAAACATTTGTCCTTTTTGGTATTGTTTTGTTATTTTTAACAAAAACAATGAGCACCCAAAAAAAAAAAAAGGAAGAAAAATTAAAAAGGAAAAGAATTTAAAATGTACTTGCATTGTGAGAATGTTATAGGAAAAGTCAATTTTCATACATATTCACAAGAATTGTTCAGATATAGCAAATACTTTTGACATTTTATACATTTTTATAGTTTTTTTTTGATTTTGTATGTAAAATATATTTTTAAGATATTTTTTCTTACTGTTGAATTTGAGATTATTTCTATTTTTGTTAACCTGAGGCCCCATCTTGAAATAATGATTTAAATAAATTTATGCATTTTTAAAGGCCTTTATTGACCCAGTTATTTTATGTTTAAAAAAGAGAGCACAGTTTTTATGATACATTTTAATGAAATTCGATTCATAAACCATGTTTCGATTCAATCAATTTTTTTATAGGTAAAGTCCATCTATATTTACAAGCATTTTGAGCAAAAGTTATTATATAAAGAAAATTTCTAATTGTTGAGAAAATAATCGACCTGTGCCCCAATATGACTTAATTTGAACTTTCACCAAGCAATGAAAATGTTCTGATTATTAACTTTCTGAAGATTTTTATCATAATAGATAAAGTGATTCAAAGAATATAACATTTTGCATCAGTTTTTAACAAAATTTTCTTGTTAGTAGAATCAAAGTGCTTTTTAAAATATGAATTCACATTTTTTCCTAGAAAAAACACTTTAACAGAAACGAAAATCAATTAAAATATAGAAAAAGTCTTAGAAGAAGGAAAGTAAATCTAAAAACATTTGATTTGTATGACTCATAGAGGAGAAACTGGAGTAATCGATCCTAACTCCATTGTATATTTGCGTTTACTAAGTAGTTCAAAAAAATGAAGAGAAAAAGTGCAGAAAACATTAATTTAAAGTAGCCAAATAAAAAGTTGAACTTTGCCTATTCTATTCCAATATTTTCTCACCTAAAATCTGCATGTTTGGATGTCTATTTTCCATATGAATTTATTTCCATTTAATATTCAAATATTTTTATATGTTTTCTATAACCTTTTAGCTGTACAAACAAGTAAATGTTTTTATACGGATGGCTTTCTTAATCTAATGCCTTTTGCAAAATATTACCTTTTTACACATAACTCTCGTATACAAGTATTTACAACATAAAGAAAGAGCTTTAAGAAAATAAAATGGTCGAGACTAACTGTTAAGTACCCTACATTTTATTTCGCTAAATATGTTTCATAAGTCTTCAATTGTATTAAAAAGAAAATACTAAAATTTTAATTGTTCAATGACCTGAAAAGTTTTTTATAATACAGAGAATCCAATAAATAGGTTAATTCGTACCACTAGAGGCTAAATTTATTTATTGTGGCTAAATAAAAATTTTGAGCCGATTTTCATTTAAAAAAAAATATTCAAAATTGTCTACACATCATCCTTTTCATTAGAATCCGTTTACGAGACAAAAATCTTAGACGTATCAAATTTTAAAAAATTTCTAAAAATAATTGCAACTTGAAGTTTAATAAAAAAATTTTCAAGGACAGATGTCACATGGACAGTTAGACAAACGAAGGAACAGAAAGACAAAGAAACATATAGACGTCAAATAACATTAATTCAGAATCCTTCGAAGCGATAGTTTTGATTAAAACTATTTTGGTTCATAACTCTTTTTCGTGCTACACAGATCTTCCCAAAATCCATTATATCCAAAAAAGAAAAAAACAAACCGAAAAATAGTGTAGAGTACAATAAGGGGCTTTCTATATATAGACGTTTATAGGGAATAATCTTTAGTAAAATGTGATAAATCATTTCTGAGATGCAAAAAAAGAAAACATTTTGCTTATTTAGAATAATCCTTTTTATTCATTTAGCAATTTTTTAAATATTTTTACTTTTTTTATTCGTATTAATTGAAAGTGTTTTCCATTTTGTGTGACTTTTTTTAATAAAAGCACATTTTCCTTACGGGAAATGTTTGAATTATTTGTTAGACGTGATTATTTCCACTATTTTTATAATAAATTTTAAATTAGCAGCCATTTACAATTCAATGAAATTTTTTTACATGGTCTAAGAGTTCTTAATATTAATAAAACCTTAGAATCGGTGGGAACAGGTAAAACATCTTCCAAGGAAATTCTTTTAAGGTTAATTGTTAATCATTAATTTACAGTTATTTATTTTGTTTATATCAAAACTCTAGAGAAAGCTAAGTAAGGGCCATTCGAGAAAAATAGTAAAGAATCATGGGAGAGTTGCCATCCGCCCAAATTTAATATGATCAAAATTCAAGATAATAACAACGTTAAAAGTTTTTTAGTGAAAAGGGGTGTGGCAGGTAATGCTTTTCACATTTTATTATCACATTAAATATAATTTAAGTAAGACTTCCCTACAAATACATTCCAAATTATTATTTATAAATGCGATTACAGATTGAAATGAAATATTGAAAAATTTTGACCCACAAAATTATAAAAATATTTATACAAAAAATCTATAAATATATTTGTACGAGTGAACATTCATAACAGGATTTTTGAGAGGAAACAATTCAACAATAACAGAGAAAGTATAAAAAGGATGTAGAATTGGTTTGGAAAAAACTCCTTCACAAAATGCAATAACAATAACAATAACAATAACAAAACAAAGATAAGAACAGCAAAAAATACACAACATCTTAAGGAAAGCATCAAAGTTATTAAGAATAAAACTTTTTTCACAATTCATACTTTTAGAGAAGTGTCAGAATAATAAGAAGAAATATGTGGAAACGATGACGGTTTTTTTTTGGGTCATTACTTTTTTTTTAGTTTCCTGGTTTTCATTTTCTAGATGGAGCAAAATAAGACCACAATAATGAATGGTAGATGTCAAAATAAAAAAATTATTAATAATGTTATTAATAATAAAGAAAACATGGAAAATAAAAAAAGATATATATAAAAAAATGTTCAAAGAAATATAGTTTGAGGATTGCTCTACTTAAATTAATAAAAACTAATATATAAAAAAAAATGTAATAAAAGTTCAATTTTATGTTTAAGCTGATTTTAGGGTTCCATTATTAGTAAATGAAACTCTAAACAATTTCTATAAGATATTTAGTATGGGAATAAAGAAACAAAGCAAGGAAAATTGGATCTTTAAATCAGTGGTAGTAAATCAGTAGTAGTTAACTTGGTCAAGAATAATTGGATCGTTAAATCAGTAGTAGTTAAAACCAGGGCCTTTGATTGTGAGCCTTTCAAATGAAAGAATGAAAGTGAGAGTAATTAAACAACTTAATTATCAATCAGGTGGCAAAAGTTGCTTAATCGTAAATCAGAATTCAGGGTCACTTCAGATTTTTTAATAAAGTTATAAACAATAGATTGTATGTATCTTAAATATCTCATAGGTAAACTCCATTCTAAATACCTTAAAATAATAATCGAAAAATATTAAATTTTTATATGCGATGCAAAACGCAACGAATTTGGGCAAATGTGCATAATACTCCGAAGGTCGTTTACAACTTGAAGTCACTTTTTAAATCGATTTGGCCTACGTGTCCATTTGCCTATTCCATGAAAACTTATTATCAAATCTCAGGCCACGATTTTAATGGTACTTTCATGACGTGTGATAAAGAAATGTGTTTGGGCCCAAAGACTAAATATGAGCAATTTATACGGCCACTTGTATGTAGAGGCATATTTTGCAAAAAATCGATAAGAAAATCTTAAACCAAAATAATTTATAATTCAAATCCACTGTTGGTCCAGTATTGCTCCATTGTTATTCTACACAACATATGTCAAATTTCGGTTCACATTTTGGTTTTTAAAAATAGTGCACATAAAGAAATTTTCAAATTATTCAAATTTTACCATTTCTTTCTATTTAGAGTTTTTCTCATGACTTTAAGTAAAATGCTTAAAAATCGGCTTATTTTCATATTAAAATATTAAAATTAAGCATTTTCCTTTCCATTGTTTATCAAATATAATTTACCAATAAAATTATAAAGAGCTGATTAATCTCATACAATTTTTGTAAAATTAAATGCAAAATGAACAAAATAAAAATAATTAGTAAGTAATTACACTCAACTAAAGCAATTACTTTCATTCATTTTGCCATCAATTAAACTGAAATGGATCTCTATGATGATGCATTTATCAATATTTTCTTACAAACAATTATTTTTGGTTTATTGTATTTGTAAATCAGTTTTTACATAATTAAATAACGTGTCATGCTGCCATATTACAATTATTATTATTGTTGTTATTATAACTACTTGTTATTTTTAATAAATTAAGTAGAGCGTAATATATGAAAAATGAAAATTTTTCAATCGATTTTAATTGTAATAACTAGAGCAGTCACATTTGAAAGGAATCAAATCTTAAATATCCTTTACATTTTGAATGAAAAAATGTTGGCCTATTTTTTGAATTTATTTTGCATATTTTATATGTTTTCTATGTTTCTGAAATTATCTACACAATTCATTAATTCTTTGTCATCAACAGAATGCTAGAAAAAAAGATAGATGACATAGAATCATGAATAATCATGGATGGGCAAAAAACGTCAAGGGAAATGGAATTCATTCTAGTAAAAAATTTAATAATTTGTACCTTATTTAAAGCTATTTTAATTTTTCTCGCTATTTCTCCATTTTAACGTTTCTTTAAGCTGAAAACTTTGAACATTAATCCAAATAAAGTTTCAAGGAAAAAAATGCTATAAAAATGGAGGCCTTAGCTTTACTCAAAAAGTTTTATTCATTGTTGTAATAATTAGTGAATTGTAAATGAATAACAATTCACAATGGACTTGAAAAATTTTGATTAAATGAATGAACCTAAAATTTTCAAAATACAAAAAAAAAATTTCAACCGATTTTAACTGATTATTAAATAATCCATAATTCGGTTCAGTAGAACTTAGAAGCTTAAGATCAATTTAAAAATTTTTTTTTTGGTTTTTTAAAAACCAAAATGTGAACCGAAATTTGACATTTGTTGTGTAGAATAACAGTGGATTAGAAGTATAAATTATTTTTGTTTAAGATTTTCTTATCAATTTTTTGCAAAATATGCCTCTACATACAAGTGGCCGTATAAATTGCCCATATTTAGTCTTTGGGCCCAAACACGTTTCTTTATCACACGTCATGAAAGTACCATTAAAATCGTGGCCTGAGATTTGATAATAAGTTTTCATGGAATGATTTCATTATGTTGGCCTACATTTCAAAAATTTTATCGATTTAGTCACATAAATTAAAATGTAAAAATGAAATTTATACGAATTTAAATTATGAAACTTCGAAAGTGACTTTAGAAATGCATCAATTCTTTCCATTTGCAGTAAGTTTAAATAAGACGAAAATTGTTCTATCTTGTTCCTTGTTATTCTTAGGCATCTTTAAGGCAAATTTCTTATCTCCTGTTTGAAACTGATAAGAAATTTTCATGGCCAAACAGATAGATTGATAACACTTTAGAAATTCATTTTGTATCAAATGAATTTTTTTTTTTTTTTTTTTTTTATAAATAAATTTACTATGCTGAAATAAAAGTGTAAGGAAAAATAATTGTAAGGAAATATTTTTTATTAGAATCAAAATTTCTACTTCTTTACACTTCCGCCCATTTATTCTAACAATTTCTTTAATTTATACCATAATTTAATGGGCATTTGTTTTTTTTAAGTGTTTCTTTTTCTATTTTTGTTTCAACTTAAGTACTTTTCTATATTTAAAGCTTTTACTTTTTTTCCAATTTTCTTAGGAAAGTAAAAAAATAGAAAAGGGCTTTAAGTAAAGTAAAAAAACAAGTAACTTTCTTTTTTATGTTATTTCCTCTTGTTAGTTATTCATAGACTTGAACAAAAATCAATAGAAAAATTTATGCAAAACTGTAAAAGTGATAATTGGAAGAAACAAAATGGAAAGAAGACATTTTTGAACTATGTAGTTTTGGAATAACATTTAACTTTATTAAGAGCAACATGCGAGTACCTCAGAGTACAGAGTCCCTCCATCCAATTGCTTTCTCAAAAAAATCTCCAATTTCACTACTTTCTTTAAGAAGACAAGTAAAAACTTTCCCTTTTCCAGAAGATTTAATGCACTTCAACATTTGCCTTTTGAGTTCTATTAAAAAATGATCAAAGCGCCATAATCAGACACAGGTTTAAATCAAAACTTTTTTAGATGTTTCGTATTTTTAACAACGGACTTTTCATTATACGAATATAATAATTAAAATGAAATTTAAGTAAACCATTTCACAATTAAATGAAAATTATTCCTTTCAAAAAAGCAGAAACATGAAAACCATAATTCAACATTAAAATCACATTTTCAATTATTTTTATAAGCATATTTTGGGCCATTTTGAACCATTTTGGGCCATTTCTTGTTGTTGTTGTTATTATTTGCATAAGGCATATATAATGTAACCATTTTATGTAAATTAAAGGTAGTCTGACATACGAATTTTTCACAACCACATGTAAATACAACACAAATATCAGTTGGGAAAAGTTTATGGCATAATCTAAAAAAAAAAAATAGAATTTTATAAAAATAATATTTATTTAATATTTGTAAAACGAGAAACAATAAAATGAAAGCGAAACATTCGTAAATGAACGAGGTCATGAATTCATGTACAGAGCAAATAAAAAGCATAATTGATTGAAGCCGTTTCTTAAATATCCTGTACCTTTTTATTCGATGTTTTAAAAAAGTTCAATGAAGACAATGAATGCCAACTTAGGAAAGTAAAGAATTTTTGAAATGATTTGAAAAACTCTTGGACCAATGTGTACCAAAAAATTTGATACAACAAATTAAAAAGTCGAAAAACAGATTTTTTTTTTTTTATAAAGCATGTTTTTGAATCAAAATTCCATTTTTATAAAAAAAACATCTCAAGCTTTTACTTTCATAGCAAACTTACACAATAGACATACAAATGGACAGACAGACAGCCTTAACTGGAAGTGGAAAGATATTTGCAGTCCAATCGTTGTATTAATAAAAATTGGATACATCTCAAATCTTTTTGGTTTTGAGAAGCAGTGTAAAGTGCAAATTGATCAGCAACAAAAATGGGGAATAAAGAGAACCTACCCATAATTTTAATATATGAAAATGATAATGATTAATTAAAATTCATTAAAGCAAATTATCGGTTTGTAATATTTCCTCATTTAGTGGAAATTAATATCGCTAAAGTTTTTTAACACGATAAAAACTCTTTTTAATATATTTGTACCAAATTGAAGGTAAACTCAAATAATTGAAAAAAATATATCACATCTTATCAAAACTATTTCAAAATATTTAACTTTTAAAATGAAAAATATTAAATATCATACATAATTTTTACTTACTATACACGATTGAGTGAAATAATTATTAAATATATAAATTTAATAAAATTTTTGGCAAAAATTTGGAAAAAATTGAGCCAGAGTGAGTTAAGTGATTTATTAAAATTAGCAGCATCAAATGTGCGACGATTTATTGATTGATATGTTACTACTTGACATAAGTTAAAAGTTCATTTAATAAATAAAATAATTTTCTGCTGAATATTAGAAAACTATTTTCATTAAATTATTTGAATAGCTCAATTAAAGCTAAACTAAATTATTTCAAATGAAATTAGATTTCGAGTAGATTTTGTGGTAACAAAAGTAGCAACAACAAACAACAACAATAATATCAAAAAAACAACAACTATTACAACATGAATGATAATATTTTTAAATTTGGTCAATTTTTTTTTTTTTTGTAATTTTTATATAAGATAAATATTATTATTAAAAGGCGTTTTTTTACTCATTTTAATTTCATTAAAAAAATTTTTATAATTCTTGGTTTTTGGTGTTAATTTTCTATAAATAATTAACTTAAAAATAATTCAATAAGTTTAGAGTGATTGCGGTTAAATTTTCTTAATTCTTGTTTTTTTTTAAAAAAAACCCAACAAAAATATTTAAAATTTTCAAAATTTGAAAAATTTCCCATTTTCTATAAATTAAATAATTTTAAACAAAATGTTTTGTAACTTAATTATTACCCATTCTTCATTTCGGTGAAGAAGAGTCAGTTCAATGTAATTTTTCGAATTATGTCCGTATGTTTCGTAAGTACAAGAATTCGCCAAGAAGTAGAATTAAAAAGTGTAGACTAATACTTTTGACAAAGAATCACTTTTTTAATCACTTTAGGTACATCTGCCCATTTAAAATTTATTATCAAAGTATTGATCGTAAGTTTTAAGATATTTCGTTAAAATTTTGTTAAGAATCGGACAATATTTGGCTCGCATGTAGCTCCATTCTGAAATTCATTTATTCTGTAAATCATTATAAAAAACCTTCATAAATTTATATATCTTGTATTAAAAGTCAAGCTAAAGTAAGTATTTGCCATTTCAAGTAAAATTGGTCAATGTTATACCAAATAATAAAGTTTCCTCTTCTCATATAACGAACTATTTAAGTCATTTCATTGACTTATCTTTTGATCTAAATATCACATTAAACAAAATATAGCAAAATGTTTAAAGATCGACTCCAACCAAATTGCAACACTTTAAGTTATTTCATATAAAGTTGGTTGCATTTAATCTTGAGATGTCTATCAATTTAATGGCGTTTTGAGTATCTTTAAAATAGTAAAACTATGGCAATTCATGATTATTGTGAGAGCGAACACACCAAGTTCTATTTTTATTGTTATTGCTTTGGTTATTAACTCTTAGTCGTTGTACTTGCATTATCATTGCCATGGCAACTACATTGCCATTATCATTGCCATTGAAATATACATGAAACTACATTCTTTTAAAATGTTTCCTAACACCTGCTTGAAATGGTGGGCCGCCCTCCCCTAAACAACATTTTTAATTTGCTGCATGAACTTTTAAAAAGATTCTTTCATATAGTGAACTGTTTCATTTTATTCATCTTTTATTTTTATTAATGATCGACAATAAACTTAACACTTGCAAAACTTTGCTTTTTATGGTAACTTAAAAACAGCAATTTTTTCTTATGACCAATACTTTTTTATGAGACAAAATCTTTACCTTAGTAAGCCTTAATGCCTAAAATAAAGTAAATCAAGTAAAAAATTATTATACCAAACAATTAGTCTCAGTATTTATCGCTAAAATATCAAGATATCTCAAAATCATATTGATCAGTTATATGGAGAGTTCTTTTAAAAAGAAGCCAACTTATGGTCATATAAATTTACCAAATACATTTTAAAAAGTGTTTCATAAAAATTATCTAAAATCTCAAATTTGTTTTATATAGGAAATTTTTATAAAAATAAAAGTTCTATTAAAGATTGCCTGTAAAAAACACTTTATCGCATCTGTTACCTGTTACCTATTTTAAAAAAGTTTTAACAAACAGCGATTATAAGTAAACTCAATTACGTCCATATTTGGTCAAAAATATGAATGTATATCAAAATTTTTCACATCTAAATTTGTAAAAAAAATATGAATTAACATCTTTTAAAAGGAAATTGTTGGAGAAAATGCTTTTAGATTAATCAGATTAATAAAATTGCACTTATTATTGATACTCTCGATGTTACCCACTTAAGAGACCCATAAATTTAACAAGCCCATAATCTTGGTAGAGATGTAAACTAAATAACTCCTTTACCACAAGTAGATTTAAACACTGTCATGAGCACAGATCATTGATCATAACTCTCGGTGTAGCTTTTACTAAATTAGAATCATACTTCTTGAAAATTTTTTAAAAAAATATTTGAACTAAATTCTACATCACTGTAAATATGTAATAACTTATTATAAATATTAACTGCAAATTTGAAAGGGGAAATATTTTTTTTGTTATTAAGAAACATTTAATAAAATCATGTAGTTGAACATACGCTCAACTTATACTTCCTTCCACAATGATTTAATAATTTCTTTTTTTGTCATTTTGTTTTTTTTTTAAGAATCTTTTTCCGGAACTTGTTCACTTGTCAATATGCAGCATACCACAAATACATATGTAAGTGGTTATAAATATGTTTTGCAAAAACAAACAATCAACCAAAAAAAAATTCACAAACCGCATGTTTGAATGCCAAGTAAACATTTTTAATTTGTTATCAAATATATTTTATTTAAAGAAATATATTTACATATGTAAAAATATGTATAACATTTACAAAGCAAAGAATGTTAGTAGTAAGTAGTTAAGATCGACTTTTAAATATAAAATATAAATTTATTTTATAATCGGCAGTAAAAGATTTTTAAATATTCTACAAAGTTTTTTTGGGATTTATTGAAATTCTAAATCATTTAAAACCCATTTAGAACTTAGAAAGTTTGTTGTATAAAAAGAAGGTTTAAAACTGGATTGATCTATTACTTTAAAGGCGTTTCTCAAATTGCTAGCTAAAGTTTAAAAACAAATTTATTTGATCAGGCAATAGACAAAAGGATAAACGCAAATCAAAAAGTGATTGTAAGTCTATCGATGTAATAAAAGGCAGGTTTACCTAAAATTTTCTGGGTGTTACGTATATGCTTATAAACCCATCATATCTTATACTTTGTAGTACAAGAGCTAAGCTATTGAAGTATAACAATTTTTGACCAAAGAGCTTCAAAAGAATTAAAGAATTCGATTTGACTTAATTTGACCGCAAAGACTTTGATACTGAAAGAATATAAACTTTTCTAGAGAAAAGTTTTCTTCCAGAAATGGTGGTCTTAAGTTTCCTCCAATTTCAGCCGTTTTTAATGTTGTCAATCGTTGCACGAAAATCTGTCAGTTCACCACAAGTAATACTTTATAGCAGTGACAGATATTTGAAATGAAAAAGATTAAGGTCTGATAAGGTTGGTGAATGAATCTATATATAAAAATACCATTGGACGTCCATTTTAACAATAAAATATTTTAACAAAGTAAAATACTAATAAAAGAATTTTAAGCGAAAAATTCGATATTAATATTTAATATTAATTAATTCTATTTATTACTTATAATTTACAACTCATTAAAATAAAATTAATTACAATTAATTGCATTGCGTTTTTATTGTATTTAATTATCATTAAAAAGCAAACATCCAACAATTAATGTTTCATAAAATTGTAACTAATTGTAATTAACACAATTTTTTGAAAAAAAAAAGGTGTTAATTCACCTAAAATAAATTTTATTTGTTCTTTTATTTGTAAACTATATTTAAATGTTTACATATTAATTGAAATCTAATATACACAGTTCATTAAGCATATAAAATATGCAATATGCAAATTTAGTGCAAGTAATGAAAATAAATGAAGTAGAAGCACAAAGAGAACTATAAATTTCGTTAATCGCCTTTAAAAAAGGGGAAATTGTCTCTTTCACATAATTTAGTATGACTTAAATTTAAATATAACAATTTTCGAAGGAATTTTGAAAGATGTTCTAATGACAGAAATTATTCGATCGAACTCGGTCAAATATTGATTTTATATTACAAAATAGGATGCTACCACAAAACAAGCCGTTTTCAAATTTCTTACAATTGTGTTCTTTTTGTAGCAGATGCTTACTCAGCAAGTGTAAACCTGTCGAGTAAGCACCTACCGAGATGGCTTATTCGTATAATTTGCAATATAAAATTTTTCCCATATATCTATCTATTCACTTTATTAGGCACTAATCTGAAGCAACTACAACAACTGACCTTTAATGGAGTGCTAGAGCCTTCCTCAAGCTCCTGAGCCATGTTTTTCTAGTATCGATTCTACTAAATGAAAGGAAGAGCACATAAATTTTGCATGAACAAGCAATCACTTACGATATGATCCATAATTCCATAACAAAACCATCTCCAATATAAATTGATTCCATTATCCCACAGCAAAAACTTTCAGATGGGTAACAAAAAACTGTACTTTAAAGAAACTGCCAAATTTATGGAATTTTGCTTTGTAAAGATTAAAGTTTCTTGATCACATTGTTCATATCTATTAATCATTCAATTTCCCTTAAATGTCTGTAATATTTTGCTTTATCATATTTTGTATTAAATTGTGTGTTTTGAACTAACTTGATTCTATTTTACAACAAACTTTTACAAATTTCTATTTAAGTTTTTAATTGGTGCTGTTTAAGGTGTTCATTAGGACAGACCTTTTTCCTTCCAATTCCAATTAAAGTCAATGATACATTTTGTTTATCCTTATTTGGTAAAATCAAGAATCTTTTAAGAATAACTTTTTATAAGAGAGAAGGAAAAATTCGTACAACTTAATTCGTAAACCAATTTTTTTCTGGTCTACCCAAAATTATTTTGAATGTATCAATTTATATGAATGCTTCAATGTTTCAATAATTTTTTTTCTTTTTTTTTTTTTTTTTTTTTTTTTGAAAATCTATAATTTACTGTAACAAATAATATTTCAAATGCAGTTATAACTAACCAATTTATATGTACATAATACTTGTAAAATATTTATTGTTATGTAAGAAAATATTTCATTATAAAAATGTGTAAATGCATGGATTTCAATTCATGCCATTTTCTAAAGGCAAAAACATCGAAAACATCGAGCAAATATAAATTTTTTATTCCCCTTTTACTCAATTTTATGTCATGTTTGAATAACTAAATAAATAGTTAGAGATGAAGGGATGTAAAATTATATAAACTAGAACTATAACATGTAACGGTATATGTAACATAGTTGAAATATCTTTAGACTTTCTTTATGCTTTTTGCTTCGCCTTAAACTTCTTACTAATCGATTTGTGGTGTTTATTGTGTAAAGTACTAAGAAACGGTCAAATTTAGTTTACATTTCATTTCGTATTTTTTTCTTTTCTTGGATATTGCTAAATAATATAATCAAAAATAATGTCCTTATAATTACAGCAATACAAAAGAAAGCCAAAATGATGTTTACCAATTAATTTGAAATCATCTACAAAAATCTGACAAGTTTTTTTTTCCGTTTTATACTTTACGTAATAACGGAATCCAAAAAAATTTACGGGTAAACTTATTTGTCTTTATTTTCAGAGATCTGATTCCGGAATCGGATTTCTAATTACAGAATTAACTAAAGTTTCTCTGTAAGTCCCTCTATTTCCTTTATGACTCTCTATTTGCTTTATAAAACTGTTATAAAAGTCGTCTTATTAAATATTTTACGCATATGCCTTCATAACTTAATCGCTCAGTAATTTTAAAAGAAACTTTTAAACAGATATTTGGTAACGAAGTCACATTTATTTGATCGCCTTCACAAGCGCGTAGCTTGTTGCAACATCTGTTTAAGTTTAGTATCGAGGTCCTTCTAAAATCTCTAAATTAGTTCATTTTACTTAGGTATTATCTTTCATTAAAATGCGAATATAGAAATACTTGAACAAGCTAGAAAATTTTGAACAAGCCCAATGTAAATCGCAGTCATTAGGAAGCCAATATACTTGGTCTATTAAAGACTAAGCATTCTGTGGAACCAAATCAAAGTTTTGCCTTCATTTCATATGCTCAAAATTTTAGTTAATACGTATGACTACTACTAGAGACTACTAGAGCAGATTCATTTCGACATTACTTGCCCAAATTAAAATGCGGGCAATTTTTGAGTCTGTTTTGAGGTAAATTATTTTGAAAATGGATAACTTCTATCTAAACAAGTTCTATTAAAACAAGTAAGAAAGTTATACTTATTGAATTCACAAACTCTGAATTATAAATTTTTGGTTTTACAATTATTAATATTTTCTAAAAAATCTTTAAATTTGTTAAAAATATCGACAAAATCAATCCACTTTTTAGATTCTTCTCATGTAGCTCTTCACTGGGATCGCTTTCATTTTCGAAACTTGTTCAATATGCTTTTGAAATAGTCTAAGGTGTTTGTTAGTTAATCCCCAAAAACTAACTGAATTTTATTTATTTTATTTTATTCCCTTCTTACTTTCTTCTTCTCTATATTAGTATATACATGAAATTGACAAAGGCAGGGCACTCTGTTCTGTTCTCTATCATATTTTAAAAGATTTTATTACAATCACAAATACAATTTCTATACATAACCAATCAATGAAACGTTTATTATTAAAAATCAAATATATAAAATAAAAAATAATATAAAATAAATTGTCTTTGTATGGATATAAAATGTTATAAAAAAAAAAACAGTGGAATTTCGGGAGTATAAAATATTAATTCGTAATTTTTTTTTCTTTCTTATTTTAAGCAATTGAACAATTTTTATCCATGTAAACTTTAAAAAACTTTGAA
This sequence comes from Melophagus ovinus, assembly GCA_023089585.1. NCBI lineage: Eukaryota > Metazoa > Arthropoda > Insecta > Diptera > Hippoboscidae > Melophagus > Melophagus ovinus. The sequence goes on from JAKKIB010000252.1 coordinate 12,927,576, forward strand.
AGACAATTTTCTCTTTATGTAAAGAAAATTATTTCAAAATTTTAGATTAATATTAAATTTATATAAAATGTGGCCCCTGTAGGGTGACTGCTTGTGACATATGCGGCAACAAAACTCTTTTAAAGTTAACAAATAAACTAAAGAACCACGAAGCCAAAGTCGCAGAAAATTGTGATTACGGAACGACACTCTTTAGAAAGGACAACTTTTTTTGGCTTTTTAAGTTTCTCGGGTCTCAAACGTAAGACTATAACTTTCAGTAGGCGTGGCAAATGTTTTTAAAGTATAAAGAGGCAGTTGAAAGTGATTTCTTAAAAATTAAAATTATTTGTTAGTGTCTTTAATAGAAACGGTCGTGGTTAGAAATAGATTTCACTTCATTTTCAAGAATTTTATGATTTTACATGAAAATTCAGATTTGCCGAGTTACAAAATAAAATCAAGGGCTTTAGTTTTTATTGTATATGTATCAATCATTTTGAAAAAATTTCCATATGAAAAAACGTATCCTTTATTTTATTGCAAGGTAAATATGATCGAATTTATTTCTAGTAAATTTAAATTTTTTCGGTTTTATTAACTAAATAAATCTAAGTCTAAGTTTTAACTATAATAACTCAAGTTAAGTATAATAATCTAAGCCTTTAGAGAGAAAGAGAAACGTAAGCAAATGCCTGCGTGTCAATCACACTTATGGCCATAGCATTCGCAACTCCTTGCCGAAAATGGGCGTGCCTGTTAGACATATATCCAAGTAGGTACATATAGAAATGTCAGTTACATAATTAAGTTAGTTTAATTACGAAAGGTAAGTTTACTGAACAATAATTAAGCTCATTTCTATAATTGAAAGTTAATTATAGAAAGAGAAATGCACTGCCAACAGATGGACCTAAACATTTATATAGATTCAAGTGGAAACTTATACAGAACGAAGTCTTTTGGTTTAATAGAAATTAAGTCAATTTTAAGATACTCAATTCGATCTACTGTACCTATCGGTAATTCAATACATAAAAAATTGGAATGCCTAAATAAATGTAGAAATAATTTAAAATGCAAAGAGAATATTGAAATTGTATTGATTATAAACTTTATGAAATTATAATTTATACCAATAAATTCACAAATAGTTTTGCAATAGTTCGAAAAAAAAAATATTGATAAAGTGTAAAAAATTTTAACGAGATAAATTGTTAAATATTATATTTGGAAGAAAAGATAAAAATAATAAAATGGAAAAGAAAAATTTTTATTACACAAAACTCTGAAAAAGTTTTGTGTAAAAAATTCAAAGTTTCTTGCATTCAAGAAATATGACAAAGAAATGACAAAAATATGATAAAGAATTTGAAAAAGTATTTATAATAATTTTTATGCTTAGAAATTTTTATTTTGTTTGTTTCTTTAAAGTTTATTATCATTTTTGATTTTTCTATACTTTTTCTTACCCGTATTTCTCTGTCATCCAATTGATATCAAATAATCAGTACCATCAACTAATATGCTTCTAATGTCTAAAAGACATTTTTGGCTTTTTTCTAACTCTAATGTCTTGAAGAGATTTGAAAAAGTTTTCTCGTTTAGTTCTATGAAACATTAATCATTTATATAGGAAACGTTAAATTAAAATAATAAGGAAGCAGGACAAAAGAAAAGCGTTAGAAATTTGAAAAGAGAAAGGTGTGAGCTACAACTAAACTAAAATTGTCATAGAGCTAATCGACTAATTCATTCGCAATAAAAATCTTTTGCTAATACAAGAGACATTTAGCATGCTTTTTAATGTCTTTGATTAGTAATAATGGGCTTAATAAATAATTTTATATAAAAAGGTGAATCAGGATGTAGCTTGAAAATAAGTGACCATGGAAAAGTGAATTGAAAGTAACTTGAAATGTCCTAGAAACCATACTACATTTTCATCCTCTTTAAAAACAAACACTTATCGTTCGACTTCTGGGAAGTTCAAATTTTGTGACCTTTTTTCTCCATTTATCTCTAAAGACCTATAAAATTAATTATTCTTATTCTCTAATCCACCATTTTGCAATTCAACTGAACGTAAAGCAACTTATTTGTCAAGTACTACAAATATTGGTCGCCTTGTCGAACTGGACGTACGCAAAAAAGCATCTAAATTGTACATTTGAGTGTTTGGACAAATAACCAACTCTTTATTAGAAAATGAGTAGAGTGAAAAGTAAGTAGAAAATTCCAAAATCAAACCAAAATTCTTAACACGTATATGGAACATAATGTTTGTTTGAAAACTCAAATGTTTGTTTGAAAACTCAAATGTTTGTTTAAAAACTCAAATAGATTACCAAAAATATTTACCAAGTGCAAAAAAACTTACAAATAAATAAAAAGCAAATTAATAAAAAAAATGGAAAATAAAAAAAATTTCACCTCTAACGATTTCATCATAATCTAAATTAAATATGGAATTTTTATATGGGTCTGGCTCAAGAGCGACATGAAACTAAATGCCGTAATCAGATGTTTAATAAAAGAGAAGGAAAAAAACCATTTGAACGATGACAAACGAAATCAATAATGCAAGAAGAGAAACGAAAACAATTCTCCATCAATTTGCTTATATTTAGTATTATTGAAACACTTCTCAAAAACAAAAAGACAAAAAAAACAATATAAATTCGTGACAGTTGGAGATTGATAAGTAAATAATGGCGAAGAAAAATGTAACCGAAAAAGTTTGCTTTAATCAAAAATGTAGTGAGAACAAGTTGGAAGGCTTGTACAACTGTCATAAAAATTTATTAATGATAGAATTATTGAAGGAAAAATTGCAGATGGCATTGCAACTTACTTTTAGTAATAAAACCAACTAAGTTATGTAATTGACATTTCATAATTTATATAACAGACACGCCCATGAGCGCAATTATTGTTCAGTAAATTTAGACCATTTTTGACAATTCATCTGTTTGTGATTAAAGTCAAATGAGTGAGTTACAAAAGTTTAAAAAGTTCCCTATAAAAGAGGATATTTAAAATATGAATCCAACTGGACCAAATTTATTTCAAAGTGCATGATAGTGTCAATTTTGGCTAAAATGAATTCTACATAGTTCCATTACAACTCACACATGTCGCTAATTTCTTAAGTGACAGCTGAAAATTTAGCATTCACCAGAAAGTAATAACACTAAAATTCACAAATAAAACCATGCGGCATACGCTTAAATTACGCCATACAAATTAAATGAAGCATTCTACTCCATTTTTCTTTGCATTCTTCGATCCATATTATCAACATTTTTTTAAAGCAAAATAATCTGAATTTATTTTTTTATTTATTTATCTAACTGAATCTACTACTAACTTCAGGTAATTCTGGACAAAATTTTTAAAACATTAAAATATTTAATAATAATAAGAAATTACAAAAAAAAATATTTAGAAAAAATGGCGGAAGATATGCCTTCCAATAACATCAAAAATACCGTGAAGGCAGAACCCAATTGCATAATTGTAATTGATAGCAGTGATGAGGAAACATCAATTAGTACAGACATCGATGGGGCAGGTTCAAATGGCTTTGTTAAAATGGTGAGAAATCCTTTTGCGAAATTGTCAAAAAATTCAAAGAGCAATGTTATGAAACGTAACAAGAGAAAACTTTTGGCAGCACACAGAAATGAGGTAACATTTAACAAGATTTATAAACAATCTAAAGTAGTTCTCTTGCCCTTGCCCTTAATCTTGCCCTTAACCTTGGAAAATAAAAAAAATACTACAACAAATTGTATTGTAATACAAGACGAAAACACTGGGACTGAGAATTGTGTAAAAGAAGCAAGAGAATTAAAAGGAAAAGAAAATACTAAACACAACAACATTGTAAATGACAATGAAGGGCGGACCATAAATACGAAACTAGTAGAAAATGGAAGGGGCTTAAAGGAAAGTCTTCTCAAAATTGAACTTGTAGAAACTGGAATTAAAGAAAAAAATGAGATAGAGTTGAAAGAGAAAAACACAATTAAAGAAGCTGGTGAATTAGATGATAATTTATTGGCAACAAAATCAACGATTTTACAGACGTTAACAATTCCATTGAGAAAACTAAAGAAGACACCTATTACTAAGGAATGTAAAGAAGAAAGTTATGCGAGGCAGCAACTTGAAAATATTGAGAAAATGTGTTTAATGAATTCTCTCAAAAATAAGGCAATGGCTTCAAATACCAAAACAACTATTGTAGCAACCACTTTGACTAATCAAAACAATGAAAATATGCCAAGCACTTCAAAAGTACACGTAATTGTTAAAGCTGGGCCAGCAAGAATTCAACAACAACAATCAAATTGTATCTCTGCCAAGCCTTCTAATAAACCAATTGAAATTAACTATGAAGATGTATTTGGTAAGATTTGCTTACAACATTTGAAAGGGCAATGCGAAATTGACAACAAGGGCTGCCCATTATCTCACACCCTCAAACATTCTTACATAGTAGATGAGATTTTGAGAAATTTACCATCCACCTCTTTAAAGTCTATGTATAATTTTATGCATCGTAATCGCCGCCTCCATCAAAAATATTTCAAAAATTTTTGCGAAATATATAGTTATAAAAATGATCGATCCAAATTACTTAACATGCTGTACGATTGTGAAAGATATCCAGAATTGTCATCCTATTTGTTAAATGTATATAAAGCTTTAATTAATTGTGGCATATCTAAGGAAGATGTTTGTCTATCAATTTTGAAACGTCTCGAAAATAGTAAAAATTCATTTATAATAAGTGAAATTTTCATTATTCTAATGAATGTCGATTGGACTTTATTTGCGGATTATTTAAAAAAATTTGCTTTTAGTGATGTACAATTATCTTTTCCATTATATGTTATCGATCGTATGTATGTTGATGCACGGAAAAATCCGCAAAATACGCAATTGCAAGAAATTGTCCGCCAAGTTAAATGTAAATTATTTAGGGACATTTTGGGCAAAAGTCTTTAATAACCCAAGCAAACTTTTCTAATGTAATAAAAAAGTCAAATAAACATAATAAACATTAAAAACTAATAAACTAAAAAAAAATTATATTTTTTAAATTGGAAAGATTATATAACAGGTGGTTCAAAAAATGGACCAATTTAGACCAAATTTTTTAAGAAATTTCTTTAAAAATATGTTCAAAATTATAACTTTCGTTTATAAAGTGACTTTTTATTGGAAGGAGCGCTTTATGGGAAAGGAGTCGAAAAAATGGACTTAAAAATTGTCATCAACATCGATCGTATGATTTTGATTTTAAATGATCAAGAAATCAGTAATGCAGAAGAATAATAAAAGAATGCAGAATGAAGACTCGTATAATTGAAAATTAAAAAATATGAACCCAAATGATACTTCACTTCATCACTCACCCACAAAAAACAAACAAGGACCGACAGACAAGTGTTATTTTAATCCCATAATAGAAAATATACAAAATAAATAGAAAAAACAGAGAGGCAAAATAAATACCGATTAACGAGATGATTGCTGTTTGTATTGTTGTTGCGGCTACTTCATTCTTGATTTTATTTTATAGACGAGCAAAAGGAAAGTGTAAATAGTTTAAATTAAATGTGAGGAATTATGGTTTTGTTGTTGGCACAAAAGTGAAATATTTTCATAAAATCTCGTAAGTAAAATGCTTTAAACATAAATGGACACTTCCAAAAAAAGGGGAAACGAAAAGGACATGTCTCCAAATAAGTCATTTTGGGTATTACAGTTTTCCTTTTAAGTCATTTGTTAAAATCATAATTTTGTCCAACATTACTTGGAAGCGCTTTAAATTAAAGACAAATCAAATCAAGTCACCAGGCGATTTGGATTAGTTAGGATCAAAATTTGTAAATCATTTGTAAATTTTTGTAAAATGTAATTAAATTTTAAATAAGCTTTTTCAATTCCAAACAATTTTTTCTTTAGTCTGCTATTTGTTCATCCATCCGGGAATTTTTTTATACTTATTGTGCCGATCGCAATTGTTGAGATTTTTAAAAGAGATTTGCCTTGCGAAATACATTTTAATCAAATTGCATGAAAATTAATTTGTTGTGCGAGTACTACGAGAACCACTCTCACAAGACTTGGTCTATTTTGAAAGTATTTCACTAAATAAAATAACTTTTAACTTTAAATTATCACAAAAGCTTGTTTTGTTGTTAAGGAAATTTTTAGCCATTAAAAGAAGGAGCAGCGTACCCGAGTGTAATGATTAAACTTGGGGATAATTAATTGGAAACAGAAACGTACTTTTCTAAAATATTGGCAAAGCCAATAATTCATATAATCCCAAAATTTAAACTTCTCTTTCCGAATTATGCAAATTAAAAAATTCTGTAGGGCAATTGGAGCGCCAATCTACAATTAACATCTATAAAAATTCGACATAAAAATCTTCCTCTAAATTAGTGACCTCTATAATTAATGCCAGCGATGGTAATAAAAGGAAACATCTTCGGTAAGTAATATGTGACGACAAATTTGTACTCACTTTCATAAAAGCCGAATGAATGGTCTGCTTTAGTTTATGACAGCAATTGCTACGTATTAAGACAACATTCTGCCAAATTACACTTTTCCTCTTTGTGTATTGTTAGTTGAGCTGAGTTGATTCTCTTCGAGTGATGTTGAGTGGTATTTCGCGTAAGCAGATCCATAAACAAAAGGAGTGCAATGAAAATACCTTATTAAGGGGAAAAAAGTGGAATGAAATTAAAGAAGGAAAGCAAAGTTTATTGGTGTCATATTTTATGATAAAAAGAGGAATCTACACTAGTTTCATGTTATTGCTTGCTCCCATCCAACTCCTTAAGCCGCTCCGTAATATCAGGTGATAAAGCACTAAAGATAACAAGAATATGCTTTTTAAAATGTATGAAGAAAACGGACAACAGAAAACAAGATTTTATGTTCAAACAATATACGCTGCTTTCCTTTAGCTCGCCTGTTCCTTTCTAGTAAAGTGCAATTCTCGCTGTTAAACTATTAATAATATCGATCGATAATAAAGCTTTAAATTTTAATATCAACTCAATGTTAATGGGAAACGTAATAATTTTTAATTTAAACAAGTAAAAGCTTTTAAAAGACAGACCAAAACAAAAGTAATCTTTGTACTTATTATCCCCATTATCCACATTATTATCCATACAATTTTAATCAATTAATTAAATGAATTAAAATGAAAAAAAATTGCAATTTATTAAATTATTTTATGAAGTCACTTAAAAAAATGAAAAATATTGGACAAATTTTGCTATAAATTAAGCTAATTATTATTTAATATAATTTTATAAAAGTATTAGTAACATTTTATAGAATTATAAATGACATAAAAAGTTAATTTTTTAGAACTTGCCCTATTTCTCTATTCATGTCAATTGAGAACTTCATCTACCAATTAGAGCAAGTTAAGTTGAGCTCTCTTAAAGAATTTCCCATTATTTCCATAAATAGCAATGTAATATTCTTTCTCCCGATAATAAAGTTCAAAAAGATATAAACCAAAAAAAGAAAAATGGTTCAAAACTTGAAATAAAAAATTTTATTCGATTGAAGCTTTAGCCATTTTACTTAAAGTGATAAGTAACTTAAGTGAGGATATTAAAAAGTAAAGAATTTTTGAAGTGATAAAATTTTTTATTATTAAATAATGAATTTTGATTTTGTAAAGGGATTCAAAAAATGGATCGATTTGCTAAAACTTTATTACACTAATTTAATATATTAAGTAGCAAATGTGCATCCACTTTCCTTAAAAAGTATGCAAAATCAGAAGAGTTTAAGGGGCCTTTAAAATTATTTAAAATTCTTGGTTGCCTCTTGATCTTGCCCACCAATCGAACATCATTAATATGTCTCGAAAACTGCATAGATTGACTGGCAGACAAATAAACGGACTTAAATCGATTCAATTAATGAATCTGAATCCATCCATATAATAAAAAAGAAATGGATTTATGTCAAGTCCTTCTGGGCGTAACAAACATCCGCATAAACTTTAGAGTGAAGAAGCCCGAGAATAACTTTTGTTAAGATTGGTTTATTATTAATATAATCGTAAAGCGGCCTATTTGTGAAGAAACTAACAATTCTGAGTACTGCCTCTATAAAAATTTAGTGTAGGGTATTTTAAAATAGCTCCAAACCGACTATAACGCATATATATTTGTTTTATTTTTAAAATATAGAAAGAAAGATTTAGTTTTATAAAATTTCTAATGTGCTTCACACTTTCCCAGCGGAAACGAATCAGAAATTTAAACGTGAAAAGTGAAATAACAAAATGTACTTACTTACATTTAATCCCAGCCTAAACAATCACCTAATGAATGCCTTCATATTTTACTATTAATTCTTAGGTAAATCACAATGTCACGTTCAGAAACATTTAAGGATAAATTTCTTTTTTTATAAATGATTAAAATGATAAACTATTCCATTTCCCATAAGCATTTATTTCTGAGCAGACATTTAAGTGTGTGTTTGCTTAATCCATCCAACATTCTAACGACTAAAAGGTTCATATGTTGAATAAGCTCCGGGCAATACGAATAAACAAGAACAGGAATTCATTTGAAATTCTAATCCAGAATGTAAATTTACTTTTGTTTTGGAGGGCGTGACTTATTTTAAAATGAAGTATATTCATACTTTTAATGTGCTAATAAAAATACTAACTTGAGATTTTTAAAATTTGTTTTTGGTTTATTCTAAATTAGTCGTATTATTTGAGATATTTTTAGAAATTTACTACACAAAATATTTAACACCATAAGGAAATGTATGGGCCTGGCAATTGAGCATCTTCAATTAAATTAGGTTTCCTAATTGAAATTTAAATTTTAATAATTCATTCTCAAGTTATTGATTGTAAGAAGAAGCAAAAAAAGGGTCTCTCAATATTTCAGCAATAAAAATTTACTTCTATGTTTTTTATGAATAATAAGTAAAATCATTATCATCATTTTCCTTATTATAATCATAGTTATTGCGATCATTATTAATATAATTACATTTTTCATTAGCACAATAATTAAGATAATTATCAAGAGTAAGGTGCTTATGTCAAACTATTTAAATGTATCATGTGAAAAGTCAATTGAATACACTTTGTGGGCTGTGGAAGTTAAGACTCATTAAATGGTAAAGTAAAAAAGAAAATCTGCAGTAAAATGACAAAAGTTGCACATTTCTAAGAAGCATTAAAACTTGTCCTAAAACAAACGTTAAGAAAACTTTTAGATAAAAATTTGTTAGAGATAATTTATAAAAAATTGACTAAAACGTATAAAGCATCATCTATAAAGACAGACTTATGCTAAATATAAATTTTAGTATGTAATTTCCATTTATCAATAAACGAAGTATCGCTTCATTTATTCTGCCTGAATAAATGTTTAAAGTTAGAGAACAGAGCGAACGGTCCTTTTCTTTCTCGTTTCGGTTTTCTTGCTTATTTATTAAATATTTATTAATTTAGTTTTTTAGAAATATTCTAAAACAAATGTTTGGTTCCCACATTATTAATTCAATCATTCAATCATTCATTATTTCATTCAATGATTGCAGTAAATCATTGTTTTGCATTAAGAAGAGTAAATCAAAAAAAACTCAAGAAAACGGAAATGGCGATTCATATTTCTCATCATTATTATTCTTCACATTTTGAATTGATTATTATTTTTTCTTTTTAATTTCTATTGAACTTTTCTTTCTTTACGCTACTTCTGTTTCTTGATACTTCTTCATTCTTTGTTTATTAATAAATTTTCGACCTTTCAAGTTCATTCTATTATTCCCCTTTTCATAATTTCGATTAGAAAAAACCGAGCAGATATGCTTTCCATGGAAAAGGGCGATTTACTGTAATATCAAACTAGATCACTTCACAAAATTTGTCTGAATTGATTGGTACATTAAAATGTGGAACCACTTTACTAAATAAATCATTTTAATTCAAATGTGGCACAAAAATAACTCTCAAATATTTCAATCATAGTTCAAAAGTCAGGATTATCATTGTCTCTGCATTTTTCTAAGCATATTTTTGGATACACTTTTGATACACCCCGAAGCCCTTTATTCTTTTTTCTAGTTTTCCTCATTCTGTCAAAACAAATGAAAAAGAAGAAAATCATTCGTTTTACCGTTCAAAAATTCGCCACAACTCGGAAACCAACATTCTAGTTATTTGACCACAGATTTGTCCATACGTTTGAGGTTACCTAAAATTACAAAGTCTCATTTAAATTCATTTAAATATGTCCGTATTTATACAATCAGGACAAACACAAATATAGAAGATAAAAAAGTTTAATGGAGTAATTTCAGTTTTATAAATAAAATTTTGTGGTAGGTAAATTTTTATAATTTTAATATTGTTCCACATAAATAAGATCTTCAGACAAGAAAGTATATTGGAAATAATCGAAATGCTTAAACATACAAAGAAACACTAGGTTTTTTAAGAACTCATTCCGATTTCCCAATTACGTAATTTTCGCAGCCAACTTTATGCTTAAAACAAACAATCATTAAACATTTTGACAGGTGAAACATCGAGACTTGCTAGTAAAGACATTCATTAACCCTTTGGAATAATTTTAGATTAGTATGCTTCTAAAAGTAGGCGCATTCTTTTTGTTTACTATGGAGAAGATAAAACTGCTCATCAAATAAGGAAAATATTACTCGATGTCAGTGAAGAATTTTTGTCCTACAGGCCACGACAAAGTTTTCATACAGTAATTTTCTTATTCAAAATGTTTAACTAGTGCTTTACGGAAGGCCACTTGCAGCTGATGATGGCACAATTAAGGCATAATAGCTCTTGGGTTTGTTCAAAAATAAAAATTCTAATTTATCATCTTCCTTTGTCACTTTGCGAACAACCCAATATTTATATATATGTGATTTAAATGCTACAAATGGACTATTAATTGATAGAACTGGATATTTTCAATGTGAAATTACGAATGCGTTAAAATGATGTTTCTTAAATTACATTTAAAACTTTTTCAATTAGAAAAAATTTAATGAACATCCGCATCATTCCGATTCCACGTTATTTTTAGATACATTAAAAATTGACAATTTGTACTTATTAGTCAATATTTTCAAGGAATTTATCTTTATTCTTCCCGTCTGAAATAATAATTATTCAGTTCTTTAGAATCAAATAGATCAAATGACTTAAAGAAATCATCGAAATGCAATTTTTATCAAAACTAAAGCATCGGAGGCCTTCCAAAATGACCATCGATATTAATTTTAGAATTGGATACATTATCGATAATTAAATAATTATTAATAACATTACTTGAATTTTCTTCATATCGAATTTCTTTAAGTTTTAGATATTTTCTTATACTTGGAATTTTTGATTAAAATTGTTGATCCAAAAACTATTCTTATAAATCAGTCCAGAATCACTTTAGAAATTTGTACAAATATATTTCGCTTTAAGTTCGTTTGTTCATGCTTTTCACTCTAGATTTATTAATGTACTTTATTAAAACCATAAGTGTCCTCCGATAGATCGATCGATGAAAATTACATATTTTAATAATCGAAGCCTTTTTTTTGTCGTGATCTACCTTTGCAACAATAAGTAACTTATTTGGAAAAATGTTTCAAATATCTTTTTCGAAGCATATTTTGTTGTAAATTTAATGTATTTGATTTTTCATGATTTAAAATCTTCGTGTGATAATTGAAAGTTAATTGATTGCGGTTCATTGGTGTATTTGTGTTGTGTTTAAATCAAAAATAAAATTTTCACCAGTAGGTAGAATTTAATTAAAAATGTCATTCATCAATTTGCACATATAGGTCAATAAGTTTCCAGTCTAGCCCAGGTGACCATTCTTTCGACAGATGCAAGCGTTATCTTTGTACGTACCAAATAACATCCCAAACTGCGTTTGACAAATCTATTTCAGAAATCAGTTTAAGTAAGCGTTAAGTTTAAAAAAATTACTCCTAAAAATTGATTCATCGTCCACCGCGACAATCCATAATAACTACTGCCTTTTTAGCGACTGCAGGTAAAGAAATTTAGTTCAAGGTAACGAACTTTAGTTCAAGTGAAGAAGTAAGCAAAAGTGAGGCCCATAAAAGGGCGTTAGGAATTGCTGGAATAAATTGTTCAAGTTGAAAGAAGAGTTTCTTGATATATAAAATTGGAGACTTATTGAGCGTTTGCAATATCGAATTACAATTTTTTTGTGGTTTTTAGGAAACAGTCTTCTTTCGTAAGAATCATTAAAGAATTTTGCTTTTCTCTGCTTGATTTGCTTCTTTTTCTTTTTATTGGGGACGTTCTGAATATGTTGTTGTAGTTTATTTGTCATACTACTACAATAAAAATCGATTAGGTAGATTAAACTGGATTAGATTGATTCCATAAAGTTGTTCATTTATGAAGACGCAGACATTTTACTGCTGACATTTCACACCGTAAAATAAATGAACTGCAAAAATCATTTAAATAAAATCATTTAATAATTGAAGTGTCCATCATGCAAATTTGATTCTTCTTCTTCTTGATGTTAGACAGAAAGTTAAAGATCGATCATCGATTGTGAGATGTCTTACAGTTTCAAGTTTATGAAGAACATTTCTAACTAATTCGAAGACACTTTAGAGGCCTAATAAATTTCGAAATCGTACAAAAGGGCTTTAAAAATAAATTTATTGTGTGTTGAGTAAGACCATTAAGGATTCATTTGATATATATTTGATTACACACACTTTATTAGCAATTAATTTAAGTTCAGCGTTCTTGAGAAGAGAAGAAAATTTTCTAAAAATTTTATAGAAAATATTGAGGAGTAGTTTTGTATGATTTGTTCTATTTTATATTTAATTACATTATTTTGATGGCATTTAGGGAATCGTTAAGAGACAGATGGATCGAGGAGAAAGAAGGAGGGAGCAAAATTGGTTAGAAAGTTATTAGATTTTTCTACTTATTGCTGCCATTGTTGCTATTATTGTTGTTATTTTATTATTATTTTCTGTTCTTATGAATTTTTTTGGAAAATTTTTCCATCTTTTTTTAATGTTGTGCATGTATTGATGTGGTTTTGGCAGGACATTGAAAATAAATAGCACTCGACTACATTTTCAATATGTCAAAGAAAAGTGTCTTTTTTTTTGTATAAAATTCAAGATGATGACAGTTGGATAAAATTCGTGTGTGTGTGTGTGTGTGTGTGTTTGAGCGTGTGCGTACGTGAGAGAGAGACAAAGGGAAATGCTAGTTTATATAGAAACATTGCATTTTGTTGTTGATTTTATTGTCTTGCTCGTTTTCTCTCTCTCTCTCTCTCTCTCTCTGTCTATCTATCTTTCTCTTTCTATATGCCCCTCTCCCTCTCATTATCAGTCATCCTATTTGTCTAATTCAATTTGCTACAACAAAGTTGAATAAAAGGAACGTCCATGTCTCCCTTATTTTTCTGTTTTGCTTTCTGCTCACCTTTTTCATGATTCCAAAAACCATCATAAAACTTTCGAACAATAGAAACTTTTTCATTTTTACATTTATAGAATGATAAAATCCATTAAACGTAAATAAAAATGATGCAAAATTGTACAATATGATTTATTAAATTTAAAGTTGCCACAGAGAGAGAAAGAAAGGCGGTGTTAGTAAGAGAGAGATAGAGGGAGAAATAAGGAAGTAAATAGTGTAAATTAATTAACAATTAAAGCTAATTAGTGAAGCGGTATATTGCAGGGCCGGAAAAAAATTTTATGTGAATTTGAATTTAAAAGGTTTTGAAATAAGTAAATAAGGGAAAAAAAGCCAAACATCCTGTATCTTCCTTTCAGGACTATAAGAAAACTAATACTATTTATGAAATTTATGTTTGGATGATAAAAGTGTTAGAAAAAGAAAAATTTCCATTTAAGCAGGAACGTTTTCAACTATGCAATAATCCCGCTGAAGATTAAACTTTTCACAAAAACATTGGAAGTTTGTGAGGGAGCCTTTTTTTGGCCCATTAATGAAGTTTAAGGAAAATATGCAAAATCAAATAATTTTCATTAGTCTATTGAAGCATTTTTATGAAACAAAATGTTATAAATTTTTGTTTGGCATGTGTTCCGTAACTTTATGGGCGTGTCAACAGGGTTGCCACATTTTATGTCAAATGAAATATTATACATAAAAGTGATGTTTTGGAATAAAATGTCATGACACAATTTTGTCAAAATGTTAAGAACTTTTTATGCTATATTGTTATGCAGGCGTGGCAATAGTATTGCCATATATATAACATAAAAGTTATATAATTAAAAGAGTGAAGAAATGCTCCTTGACATTGATTAAATAAATGAAACGCTAATATTTTAAAAAATTATCATACAATTTTTCTTTTTTTAGAATTTTTATGAAAATATTTTTTTTAGATATGCATACACCGATACATAATTATGCGGATTTTGTATGAATGTAATAAACAATTACAACAATTAAAGAACAAGTTATTACATAAAATATTTATCATAAAATATGAAAGATTTATGAAACATAAAATGGAACAAATTGAGTCCATTATCGTTCAACTGTCAACAATTATTTATACATTTACACATACGTGCAGTGGGCAACTCTGTAACAAACATCACTATCTTTATTAGTAATGTCATCATTATTTGTTATTATTGTGTGTGAAGAATGACGATGTTGATGATCACAACAAAACATAAAGAAAATTATGTAAAAATTTTATATAAAATGGAAAAGGGCAACACCAAGCAACAACAATAGATACATTACATGCAACAGCAACAGGAATCAACAATTAACTGTTATTTTACTTTGCATATGGGACGATGATATTTTCACATAAAACTCTCAACATATCCAGTTTTTCTAAGTGCATTATTTTTGTACATAAGTACATTTATATTTTATATTTTGCGCCAAGAAGTATACAGCATAAAATAAAATGAAAAAAGTCTCCAAATTATACTTTACAAAACTTTATGCTAAATGGTAGTACGACTGTTGGAGTAAGCCCAAAAAATGGCAGCATTAACACAAAAATAAATAAAAAAAACATTTATAATCAGAAAAGTGGCTGCGCGTCCTTCATTCAAATTTACAAATGCTCAGGAGAGAATAGAGGTAAAAATAAAAACAGAAAATAATCAAGAAATCAAAGACCTAAACCGCATTCTCTTCATGTGAATGTTAAATAGAAATCAGTAAGAAAAATGGATTCATTTTAGTCAGAATTTTTTTTTATATTCAAATAAATATTGAAATATTACTTTGGGCATAAATCGTATTTGGCTGGAAGTACAACACTTACAACTATTTGCTTCAAATGTTCCAGGTATATTAATTTCCATCAGTTTTTTGGAACCATACTTATGAAGTACTCAGCTTGCAGTTCACAAAAAACTTGTACTTACACTTCAAAACAATGAATATTAATTCAAAATGGATCCGCTCGATTCATTTGAAGTTGCTTTATAGTGTAAGCAGGTTAACGTATGGATTTTGTAAAATATTTATAGTTAGGCTTTTTATTGTGAACAAAATTTAAATTTAAGTCTTAATTAAAAAATCATATAAGCCAAAGTGACATGAAACATTTTACAAAAATATCCTTCAAGTCCAACATTTAATCATTGATGAAAATAATGCAAATTTTCAATGTCATATAAGAAAAAGTGTCACTTCCATTTTAAGCAAATTTTATGAATTATTACGAAACTTTTTCTTAGCATACCTCGAGGCGAAACATTTTACAAGTCTAATAATAATATACATCAGAGAGAACTTTTCTGTTTAAATAATGGCATTTAAAAAATAACTTATTGCTGACTTGAATCACTAAAATTTCAGTATAAAATTATAAAGTATAATCTATTTAGGCATTTTTCTGAATTTTATATTTCTTTTTAAATTTATATTCACTAGTTATTAATTTTCATTTTCATAAAATGTTTCATATGAGATTCTATTCAAAAATTTTAGTCTTTTTACATCTCATTTAAATATCTTTCTATCATTCCATCACAATTATCATGCCTTATTACACTAAAATGCTATATTAACCACTTTTTGTATTATATAGAAAAAAAAAGTGATGGTTCATTATGTATAAATTTGCATGTATTAAGTTGATGTTGTTTATTTGGATGGCGTAACCAAGCTTTTATTTTATGTTTTTTGTACATTTGTTACTTCTTATAAAATGCTCTTAAAATATTAAATATTCAAGAGTTACATTTAGTTGAATTGAGTTGCAACTATACACCACAGTTTGCAAATTATTGTTTTGTTACTTGTTAGCATTTCAAATTAGGAATTCAAATTTTCTTCTTTGATTTTAACATTTTTTGAATGTCTATTAAATTTTATCCATACTTTATTTTCATCATATCAATTAGTCCTGATATTTGCCAGTCCCTTAAAGACAATGACTTATGTATAGTTATTCTAAATAAAATACTAAATAAATGTAAAATTTGCTTACGCAAAAATCAATTTTTGCATAATCAATTTTTGCTTAAGCAAAGATACCAGTTTGGGCCTACATGGCGTATGAGTATTATTTAACTCAATGTTATTTTTGTACGTATATTTAACCATTAACGCTTCACGCTGTATAATTATTATAATTCACATTTTTTTTAATTTCATATTTTATATTCCAATACAATTTACATAAATATATGTATAACAATTTGAATTTGAATTTGAATTTGAATTTGAATTTGAATTTAAACAAATAGCTATAATTTTTGGATAGATAATTTTTAGTTGTATTTCAATTATTATTATTATTATTTTTTTTTTTTTTGGTTGATATACATTTTGTTTTGTGCAGCGTGATTTGTGTTATTATATAAAATCTCTAAAATAATTTTTTGCTGATGTCAACAATGTATATACATATAACATATAAGTCAATAAGTCGCTGACTCTAATAACCATAATATATAAAAATTGCTTAAGCTGTACAAAAAAAAAATCAAAAATCAATTAACCACAGTAAGCAAATTATCATCTAATACCCTGAGGTAGTTAAGAACTTTTTATAATTACTAATCATAAAAATTAATGTGAATAAATTAAATTTAAAATAAAATAAATTTAAAAAGAGCATTTTTAAAAAAAAGGAAATTAAAAAATAAATTACATAGAAGATTTATTGATCAGTGTGTTTTTTTTGTTAAATACGTATATTTATTGTTCATTTATTGTTTTGAATTTAATTTAATTAAAATACTATTAATTTCAATGATTAAACGATTAAATCAAGAAAACACATTTATAGAATTTTTGCAATAGAAACGTGGGAAAAATTTAAATATTTAAAACTGGGCATATTATTTTATTTCAATGTATATTTTTTAAATTACATCGCTTACAAATTATTATTTTCTATGGAGCATGAGAAAAATTTAAACTAAATTTTTAGTTTAAGTCTACTTTTACAATTTTTTTAAATCTCTAATTTAACTTTTCATATTTTGACCGCGCAATCTTTATATGTACAAGGGACATATAAAAAAAAAAATAAAAAAAATAAAATATTCTATAGATTTAATTGAAATTGTTTACCAGTTATAATTGTGATCTTGTTAAAAGGCCATTTTTGAATATAAATCTGCTTACATTTAGAAACGCATTCGATTACAAAGAAAGGGAATATTTTATATTTAAAATGGCGGCATCTAATATGTATTTCTAAGTTTTCTGTTACATCTACTGAAAGTCCTATAGGATAAATTTCTCATGATTTGTATTTTTTGTTGCATACTTTTGAACTTGATAAAAAAATTAATTTTACTTGTTTTTTTGGCGGTTTTTGAACTGACATAAAATCCTTTAACTTAATATCATTTAATTAAAATTATGTGAAATATGCTTTAAATTTATTTAGAGAAAAATTGAAATTTTCGAAAATTATTTCGTGTTTATTCGATTTGTAACATTTCATACATTAATAAAATTCACATAACACATTGAATCGATAAACTCTTGCATTCAATCTTACTAAATTCTATACAACAAAAGCAATAAAAACTGTTAACATGATTTATGAATGTGATGGAAAATATTGTAGGTAAAAATAACCATAACAACTGGTTTGTAAACTGGCAAAGTGCCTCAATGAAAGGAATAAAACTACAAACATATAGAATTCAAAATCAACTTGCTTGATTTATCTGAAGTGTATCAATTTTTATCTATTTATTTTTATTAATTCTTTTTTTCTATTTGCGATAATCTAAATATTTTGATCTATTAAAATGTCTGAATTAAATTTGCTTAAACGTATTCGTACTACGTAACATATAAGTCTAATATTTCTAATATTGTAAACTTTCAAAATGATCCATTTAATATATTGGGCTTAAGCTCATCTTTGAGATTTTTGATCCAGCAGCCAAAACATCATATGGCTGTTTATAAAATTTGTAAAACAGTTCACCAGAGGACAAATAATAATTGCCCTTCTTTTCAACTTCCTCTGCTTGCTTTTTATCAATCAATTTCTAGAAATTAAAGTTTCAGATAATGCCATAGCTAAAAAAAAAGCAGCCCTATGAAAAGAAAATAAAAAGTTAGAAAAATCTTGAATATAAAGGCCCATTGTAAAATGTATTTTTAAATTCTTAACAAAACTATAAAAATTGTCTTTCTCTTTAGACAAAAAAAAAATTTAACAAGAAATTTTTTAAACAATTTATGTGCAACAAATGGAGTGAAACTAACAATAAAATATGAAACACTACTTTTTCAAAATATTTCAATTGACACATCATTCACACAATAATTTATTTACACAAATGTTATAAATAAATATAAAGCAGAATGAAATAAAAACAGAAAGACATAAAAAAAAAATAATAAACAAGGCCAAAAAGAAAAATTGCTTTGCTCAACAATTTATCAAAATTCTTCTGGGCCAAAACAAAAATATTTATTATTTTAGCGCTTCAAAGAGATGCCGCTTTTTTTGCTTGATTTCTTTTTTAGTCGGTTTTGTAATGCTAAAACTATTCGTGCGATAATTTTTAATGCAAATTAAAATTTCCGCGTGAAATTATACGAGTCTTTGATAACTTTTAAATTGCCAGCCAAATACACTTTCAAAGAGTATTTTTCCTTTGGGCACCTCCAAATCTTGGTTAATTTTCTTGATAGAGAAACTTGCCTTAATTGAAAAATAATGCTCAATCAACAAATTTGAAAATTAAAAGTTTAATACTAACTAAAATTCAAATGATACTTCCAACCAAATTGGCCAATTGTAAACTGAAAACTTACTGACCTTTATGTCACATTTACATTTTCAATGATTGATGGCGATAGTAAATAAGAACTTTGGTAACAGAAAATGATAGAGACATAATTAATTATCTGCGCAGCGCGTATGAATGTCTATCATTTAGTCGATTAACAGCAATATCCGTTTAAGTATTAATTGCCAATTTCAATCATTAGCAATGACAAGAAAAAGCGCACAACAATTAAAATTAATTTGTCTCTTAATAGAAAAAAATATTTTGTACAAAGAAAAAAAAAACTTAAGAAAACTACTCTGATGAAGTGTCAAGTGACAGATTCCTGTTTTACATTTGACATTTGAAATTTTCATTTGAAAAGTCCGTGGTAAATGCAACTTTGTTTCAGTTTATTATTTCTTTTCCCACAAAATAGTACCCATAAACCTAAATAGCAAATCGAAATTTTTTTAAATGTAAAGAAAATTAAATGAAATTAAATTAGAACTTTTAAGCGAACAATCAATTAAATGATCGATTTTGATTCGCTTTTCATATGGAAATTTTCAAAATAGTGCAAAATTACTTTATTTTCCGACATATTTGAACAATAAGCCACAATTTGGAAGGAGATTGATTTCAGAAGTAATCGAATATCGAAAATATTTTTACAATAATTTGCCATTAGATCAAAGCATGTTACACTTACGCAAACCTCCCTTAAATATTCCAATAATTGCGATCGGCACAATAAGTATAAAAAAATTCCCGAATGGATGAACAAATAGCAGGCTAAAGATAAAATTGTTTGGAATTGAAAAAGCTTATTTAAAATTTAATTACATTTTACAAAAATTTACAAATGATTTACAAATTTTGATCCTAACTAATCCAAATCGCCTGGTGACTTGATTTGATTTGTCTTTAATTTAAAGCGCTTCCAAGTAATGTTGGACAAAATTATGATTTTAACAAATGACTTAAAAGGAAAACTGTAATACCCAAAATGACTTATTTGGAGGCATGTCCTTTTCGTTTCCCCTTTTTTTGGAAGTGTCCATTTATGTTTAAAGCATTTTACTTACGATATTTTATGAAAATATTTCACTTTTGTGCCAACAACAAAACCATAATTCCTCACATTTAATTTAAACTATTTACACTTTCCTTTTGCTCGTCTATAAAATAAAATCAAGAATGAAGTAGCCGCAACAACAATACAAACAGCAATCATCTCGTTAATCGGTATTTATTTTGCCTCTCTGAAAAAGAGAGCAAAAATAAAAACAAATTAATAAAAGAAAAAAATAAAGAATAAACAACAAAAATTATAGATGAAATGTAGAAAAATAGAAATTGTATGAAAAAAAAATCCATAAGAGCGTTACATTTTTTAAGCTACTTAAAAAGTGAAAGAAATAAATGAACGGAATTTTCGTGTAATTTCAATGGTGCATTATAAAAGAGGCCATGGCAAAAATGGATCCATCTATAGCGCTTTCGATACACTTATTATAATAAAGAACCATAATGCGCAAATTTTTATTATGGAATTTTTTTAAATCAGTTTTTTGAACACTTCTTATAATGATCTTTTTACAAAATTTAAAGTTCCAAGAGACATTTTGAAAAATATGGTCCAATCTTGCTCGCATCCATAACTTTGAGATCCAAAAATGTTTACATACCAAATCTCATTAAAATCCTCCTAAAATTGCACACTTTAATAACAAATTCACATGGACAGATGGATGGACAAGCTTTAAGTGAATTAGAAGAAACTCAATAGAAGTTCTAGCGCAAAGCAAACCTTCGCTCAAATTTCTAATAACCTACGCCACATGTAATATACAAAAAGAGATAAATTATTAAGCTGATGAAAAAATTGTTGGCAAAGAAATGTAAGAAAACAACAGCAGCAGCAATGCAAAAGATGTGCAACAACTAAAACAAGAAACAATAACAGTTGAAAGTTATTAATAATAAAACTTTCGCAACATAAAGTCTTAAAGTTCTATGAAGAGTACAAGAAGAAGTATAAGAGGAAAGTTGTAAGTTGCACAAATTGGGTGAGAAATGTGTCAAAGTATTTTTAAATGTAATGCCAGTAGCGGCTTTCTTGAGTGTTGGAACACAAACAAAACACTCAGAAACTATTTTTTTTTTACCCCTCAATTTTTCGTTCTTCTTGAAACTTTGCTTTTATGCGATGTGTACGAGTCAACCCGCAACAAGAAATGACAGCTGTCAAAATAATACAATTATTAAAATTAATGAGTCATAGAAATTATATAGCTAAATAAATATCTTTACAAGAAAAAGAGGGATAAGCTTTAAAAATCGTTCATGAGAAATTATAATGCTATTTATAAATTAATTTAAATTATTTAAATATTGAGATGACAGTAGAAAAACTTTTAAAAAGTTATTTTTTCATAAAATGAAACTTAGTTATAAATAACTAAGTAAAATATTATAATAAATATTAAAATAAAATTGGATTTTTCGAAATTTTTTTTTTTTTATAAATTTATTAACACTAAATTTTGCGCTGTTTTTGAAGTTTCTGCAAATCATGCTATAAAATATGACTAGTTAATGAAGCAGTTAATTTAATTATGAACTTTGCCTGAATGTATAACATTTCAATTTCAGGAAATAATTTTGAAAAATGTTCTTTTACAAGCAGAGATAATAATTTTAAAAAAAAACATCGACCACTTTTTATCATTCTTATACCTGGCATTTCCAATCATTCTAAATTTTATATGACAAATCCACTAGGGAAATAAAAGAGTCTTCAAAAAAAATTAATTGATAAAAATATAAATGATAAAAAACGACCGTAAGAACTACGCTCGATCTAATTGGCTATTTAAGTACCCTTAACTTGAAAGGAAAGTCAAGGGTGTGAATAATTTGAAGATTTTGGGATCCAAAGCATAGATTAATTTGGACAAAGTTTGAAGCATAAATCAAAATACACTTTTGTAATATTTTTCATTAAAAATTGTGCTGATTTGAAAATATTTTCCATTTACGGCCCTTTCTTGGAACGAGAAAAGATTTTCGGGGAGCAATTATAAAAATGATAATCATAACAATATTAAGTAAGAATTATTTTTGAATCAAAATATATTTGTGTAACAAATTTTACTATAAAATTTAAAAATTGTGTATTATAATAACAAAACTAATTAACTAAATAAATGGAAATAAAAGCTTAAATAGAAGAAAAAAAATTATTTTATTTGTTCCTCTCTCTTTCTGCAGTATTTTCATATATATTTTCTTTGGAAGTGTAAGCTCCATTTTATATAACACTATACTGCCCGCAGTAATTTATTAAATTATATTATTTTTACAATGCACAAACCTTAAGTGTCCTCTGTAAGTAAAAATTAATATTATTTTATTATTTTCTCATTCATACAACTTAACTTCATACACAAACTCAACCTTACTTTCTACTTTGTCTTATTGCTTCATTCCAACATGCATGAGTTCTCTTGTGTGGGCATGAACGAATAATTAAGGTAATTTCGGATTTTGCTAATAAAGAACAATTACGGTAATTGCCCTAATTATTTTGTATCTCTATCTCTTATTCATTGCGCTTTTTTGGCATGTTTAATATTCCCCAAGTAAAACAAATGACAGCTACAAGTGTTGAATTTTATTGGGCGAATAACTGTGAAAAAAGAACAAAGTATCAATTCACTTTTATTGGTATTAATAACAAATTGCACTTTATAAAGTTGAAATATACGAACGATTAACTTTTAGAAGAACTGTAACACGATATATTCATTGCAAGCTACAGTATGTAAAACATGTTTATTTTGAGCACATTACCGATACGCAAAAGATTTTATAAATCACTCTTTTCAAGAAATTTAATCGCTGATCTCCATTATCGTCTAGTTCGCATGACTATTTCAATTTAATAAACTCGCAATTTTCGGTGTTTGAGCAAGTATTTTGCTTTATTTATATTAAAAATCATTTTGTAACTGCTCGATATTACTTGTAAACTTTTTCTTTAATCTATTAAAGACTTAAACGTTTGCAAAACTTAATCTTTCTTATCGCAAGCTTATATTTCTTAGAAGATTTTAAACTTGGGTTTTTAGCTTTTGCCTTTTGTAGCAAGTGAATAAACTAAGCGCTTATATTCTTTGCAACTTCAATGCCTATATTTAACCCTTTCACTCTTATGCAAACTGATCTATTTATGCATAGCTTATGGTTACTGTTGAAAATTCTTTTTTTTCGGTGAATTTAACAAGTCTGTACTACAATAACAAATTTACAAAATATCTGAGGCAATGAAAAACTTAAAATGTAAAATTTATGAGTATAATTTTTATAAATTTATTTAATATTTAGGCACTTTGTATGGCACTTTATTACCTCCAAAGTATTAAAATTATCATTCAACTAGAATCAACTTAAAGCTGTGGCTCTAGCTCTTAAAACTCAAATGCTTAATTAACAATTACAACACATTCGCACAATTACAGCATTCGCTCAGATTAATAATCGGTACAACAGTTTGATAAACACTGATTCAACCTTTCCAAATGTAATTAATTCTCATTATTATTAATTTTTTATTATAAAAATCCAAATATATAGAACACTTTCAATATATAATTACCAAATAAATTATAATAATTAATTGCCTTAATCATTTTTAAGCTTTTTAAGCTAACTCAATTCAGTCCCCAAAACCAAGCTTTTTAAATGCTATAAAGTTTCTAGAACATGAAGCTGATCTTTAATGCAAAAATTCGCAACATCAAATTTCACTACTCATCTCTTTTACTCTTATGCAATTTTCAATGATCATGCGATGTATTCGTTTTATCATTATTTTGGAGCGATGATCATAACCTAATCTTGATGAAAGCTTAAAGAAATAAGAAGTATTAAAGAAATAAGAAGTATTAAGAAATAATAAAAAAATTCATTTTATACAACCAAAAAAGAAAAATTTTTTTGCAATATTAAGAATAATTAATGAATAAACATGCGAAACATCATTAATTATGAAATCGGTTTAAACAATGAAAATGAGTGTTTAAGTGAAGGTAAATGATGAAATAGTTATAAATAGTGAAATAGTTAAAACAATTTCCTTTGTGATGAAATTAAAAAATATATCTAAAATAATATAAAAAAAAAAAATAAGTCAGAAATATGTAAAAAATTTTCAAAGAAATATTGAAAAATTATTAATATTTATATATAAATGAAAAAGTTATGTAAAAAATTAGTGGCATTGTGTTTTTATTATTCCTTAAAAAGTATATAGAATTTCTTAAGTGTAAATACAATGAAGTAAATGGAAGAAGACGGCGCTGTAAACATTTACAGGTAAGAAGTGAATAACTAAAAAATTGTAATTTCAATTGATTTTCCTTCTTTTTCCTTTTTGTTATATCAGTGTTCCGGCTAAAATTAAATTCATTTTGGAAATTACATTTTTCATTATCATCATCTATTAATTTAATAAAGTCAAGCATCTCCGAAGTACTTCTGTTATTAGCAATTACAAAAACTGTCGAATTTACTTTATAGAGTAAAATAGAATAAGCTTCTTCATTGGAAGGAAAATATATAATTTTGTAAATATGGCAAAACTTACAACTTATGATTTGTTCTTATGCCTAATCAAGTCTACAATATGAAGACTTTTTCTCCTTGTAGTTAAAATGTCTAAACTTTCAATTTGAAACTTTTGTTTAAATTTTTCCGTGTTAATTTATGTTTATATCCATTTGATAATGTTCTGTAAAATTTAGTTAATTAATTTTATAAGCTTTCTCTTTAATTAAATGATCCTTTTTGCTTCATGACAACTGACTTTGTTTTTGCTCCTACTTTTTCACATATTTTCCCTTAAAATTTTACTCTTAAATCGAGAGTGTTAATGCGTATTTAATCCAATTGGCACAATACTTTTGGATTTATTTTACACAAAACAATATGAAAAATCTACAAAATGCCCAAAGTTTGAACTCAAACAAACAGCAAAGTCATACGCAATAAATTTGTTTCTATGTCTATAAATTTCTGAAATGGTCCAAAATGTTCAATATAAATAGATTATAATGAAAAATTCTTGTAGGCAGCAAACCCAAAGTGTACATTTCATTTCTGTAGATTAATTTGTACATCAATTGTAACGCTTAATGCATTTACCAGAGATTTTTGTATTACTAATTTTTGATATCATTTAAAATAATTCCTTAACACTTTTTCTTACTCTAACTTTTACATGAAAATGCGATAAGATTTTGTTAACAGCGGACGTAAATTTATGAGTATTTTATGGAAAATATTTTGCTATTTTCGGGTTTCGAATAGAATCTGCCGAAATGATGCAAAAATTGTATTACTACAAGTTTATTCAAGAAGAGCAATGTTTGAATTTCATGCATTTCTTAATTTACTTAATTAATGAATTAATTTAATATTCAACTAATTAATATCGCAAAACATGGAGTATTAAATCACCAGGAAACTTTATATAAGTCAAAATATAACAAAATCAAAAACGTAAATATTTGATTGTACCAAAAATTTATTTAAATTCCATAACGCTTATAATGCCGAAATAGTAATTACCATTAAATCGCAAATAAAGATTTATTAAGTTATCTCCTCTAAATTCTTAACTTAAAGAGAGCACTGAAAATTATACCCAAACATTCGACTAACTAGAAACAGAAACGAAGCAAATGCATTCGTTTTTGTTAAAAAGCACTTTTTTATTGCGATAGCGAAATATTCAAATAATTAATTGAGAGAGCAACGATTCTTGTAGAGAGAATTACAGAAAAACTACGCCATGTAAAAAAAAACCTTGAAATATTCAATTTATGAAAAGTTTTACAGAAAATTTCACGCTTACAGCATAATTTATTACTACATTTATCCGCATTTACAGGAAGTGCATAATAAATTGAATTGAACGAGAAATAAAAAATAAAAAAAGAAAAAAGAAGGGGAAAGAAAAGATATTTGTATTTATGGTTAATGTTGGTTGGAGAGTAATCTGAATGTTACTAATTTGTTTATAATTAAATGAAAATTGTGCATTTATTATTAAAGTCATACACACATACCCACATGCATTTAACCATTCACGTGTAGAATAAAAGCCAGATAATTTCATGTCCAATATGCATTTAGTCGGAAAAGTTTACCGTATTACTACAAACAAATAAACGCAACAAATCTCAATAAATGATTAAATGGAAAATTACGGAATGATTTAAAAAAAAAAAAATTCTATGGAATTTGGAAAAATAAATACGTTCACAAATACATTCAAACAATATGGGCATATATATTTATTGGGCTCTAAATTCGCCACGAAAATTTTGTGTAATTTCCGCAGAAAAATTTTATAAACTTCATTAAATATTTTATGATATTTCATGATATTTCATGATTTCTATATTAAATTGAAAATGACCAAATAATCAATCATAGGCGATTTTTAAATACCTTACTTTAATTTTGCTACATTCAATTTGTAAGTCAAGAAAATAAGGAGTTGAAAATTAAATTTAAATGGCAGAGGATTCCAAAAAATCTCTTGTAAATTTAATAAGTCAGTAACTGTGAATTGATTTTCCCTAAAAAAATGTTCGTAATTCAAATTGTTGTTTATTTTTCATTTTCTTCAAAATAAGGCGTGTCTAATTTCAAGTAGCTTTGTCTTTGAATTCGATTTTTAGTTTAGTTTTGTAGCGTGATAATAAATTTTATATGTACAACCGGAATCAGAAAGTGATTTCGAATTGATTGCTCTAATAAATGCTTTGCCACATCTCAAGTCTCTCCGGACTTAACAAAATTTTCTACTAAAGGAAAAAAAAAGTGAAAATTCCAACAATCACTCAATTGAACAGAACAAACTTTACCGAATCTGAACTTCAACTAAATTAATAGATTTGAGCATTTTTTTAGTCTCTCAAATTTTTGAATTCAATTATTTCATTTGCAATTTATTAGACATTAAAATTAAAATTTTCAATTTGTTATGTACAATAAACTTAAATTTGAAATTTTATTGAAAATAAAATATTTATCAGAACTTTAACTGATTATCCCTTTGGTTCTCTTGCTTCATTTTTTTTAAAGGACGATAATGAACATTAATCGTTGCTTACGTTTATTCAAGAAATTAGTGAGTTTGTTTTTTTTTTTGGTCGATTTAACAAATTAGTTCATAATTTAAGTCGAAATCGTTTTATGTTCTTTACTTTTTTTTTAATTTAAATAACACTTAAAACTGAAAATATTGAGCTATGAAGAAAAGAGCAGAATTTTTTTAATTGAAAGTTTTCTTATGGAAATTTAACAAATTTTCAAGTAAGCTCTGAAGTTTCAAGCACAAGTTTCTAAAATAATTAATCTAGAAAATAATAATAGTTGTTGAAATATATTTGCAAAATTATTTACATATATTTAGAAATAAATACAAAAATATTATAAAATAAATAAATAAATTTCAAAATAAATTTCAAAATATTATGCTTATAATAAGATCTATCAAAAAAACTGTTGGGTATTAATTTTCCATGCGAAATACTACATTTTCATTTTCATTTGTTAGCGCAACCAAAATTTTGGATTGATTAATGTACAAGGTCTTTAGATTTTGTATGTACTTATCAGATAACATCAATATTTGGATTTAACTTATATGAAAAAATCTTGTGGACGAAGAAATGACGCACTCCATGCAGTCCATCTGGAAATGTTGTCACAAGATTATTACAAGTTCTATATTAATATGAATTGAGAGAGTTCCGTGGAGACCACCTATTTTTTTTTTGAAATTTTTCATTATAATTTTATGTTTTCCTTTAAAACCGAAACAAATGGATAATTTTAATTTTTAGTTAAAAAAAATTACTTCGTCCTCAAAAATATAGATTTGTTAATCCGAAGCAACT
Organism: Melophagus ovinus; assembly: GCA_023089585.1. Lineage (NCBI taxonomy): Eukaryota > Metazoa > Arthropoda > Insecta > Diptera > Hippoboscidae > Melophagus > Melophagus ovinus. The sequence goes on from JAKKIB010000252.1 coordinate 12,955,850, forward strand.
TCGATTCCTTAAACTACTCCCAATTAAGGCCATATTAACTTAAATGCGTAAAGATAGCTTGGGACTCTAACGCTCTACTTCTCTTAATAATTCATACTACCAAATATATTTGATTTTCACGTTAATTAACTCAGACACTGCCTGAAGTAGTATAATCTCGATAATCGATTTTTATGCAGAAATATTTCTGTTATTTTCGTATAGACCTCCCATATAGCAAAATATATAAGAGCTCTGTTCTCGTCGCCTTTTTACATTAATCAATGAAAAAATATTTTTCTCTAACTTTCATGTATTTTACGAAATGAAAAAAGCCAACCTAGATTTTTATTTAAACCATAAACTTATAGTGCTAATAGTTAAGTAAAATATCCGCATGGTGTAGGCCATTAAACTCTTAAAGAAATCATAAAACCAGGAAGCAAAAACAAAAATTCAACTGAAAAGAAAAAAAATTGTAAGTTTCTTTATTGTTGGTTAATCCAGTCGAGAGATGAACTTTGCTGATCATTGTACAAAGGTACATGATTTTTCAAGAAGAATATTCAATAGTTTAAAAACATTTTAAGAACCATTCAAGTACAGAAAATATCATCGAGATAAAATTTGAATATAAAAAAAAGGCACTTTTATCAAAATTATACCAATAGAAAGGTCATGCTTAACTATTTATATTTTTAACATGTAAAATGAGAATCTTCTTTATTTAAGGGTCAAATTTTGAATCAAGCATTCAGAAGATCAAATGCAAAGCAAATATAATTTGCCCCATAAACTTGGGCTACCACCTCAAAAATATGCTAATTTCAATCATAACGCGAGCTATGATTTTTCTTCTCGTCTGCATTAAGATTTTACTTTTGATGAGGCCAATTTCAATAAGATAACAAATTGCCCAGCTTTTCCGCTATATTTACTCATTACCTTGAATGAAATTGAATGAGGGGAAAATGATTGTAATAGCGAAATATAACGTGGCAAATGGTATTCAGGGAAAGAGTTATTTTATTTCTTTATCCTTTATAATCTCTATATTTATTTTATTTTATTAAAATTATTTTGTAATAACATTATCATTTTATGAGACTGTAAATAAGCCAGATATAAAATAGCGATATACCTTCACATAAATAAATAAGGATATAGACTGATGGTTAGTGGAAGGGAGAGAGAAATATAAAGAAAGGAAATTGAAATTTCATATGCTTTTAGGGATGTTGACAATGTCGATTATAAAGACAACGTTGATAATAATAATGGTGATTTTGATTATTTGCTTGCAAGCAACATAATCCAAAAAAAAAAAAAATACCAACAGAATACCCAATGTAAATGTATTGCCTTACTTACACAAACATACCATCTATAGGAGTAGTTGTGTAAGTTATAAGAAGAAGAATTAAAAGTAAAATCAGCCAATGTGGTAAATGAAAGAAGAATTAGAGAGCAGTCAGAGCAGTAGCAGAGTTTGAATAGATAGAAACTGTTCTTATGGAAAAATTTTATCTTCTATATTTTCAACATATTGTTGCTTGTCGGAAAATATTACGGAAATGTTAAACACATGTATAAAGGAATAAACTTTATAAGGAAATATTGTTGCTGCAAGCAAACTCTGTGTATAAATTTCTCTATAAATAATTTTCCATACACGCAAAACCCTGCAACGGATAAATATTTGAGGCGAAAATAATACGAAATTGTTTTTCCAAGGCTACTTTTTTTTTGTTTTCAATTTTACAATATTTGTTGAACTTTAGGCATTTTATTTTGTATTTTTCATACAAAAAGTATGCAACGGTTTTTTTTTTTATATTAGAAAAATACTATTAATTGTTAGCCCAATTTGGATATCACATTAAATTTAAAAAAGAAATTTATTATTTTTGGTCAGGATCGGTTTTTCTATGGTTTTTCTTTCTTCAATCATTGTTTGAGTCTCTCGCAATGTTGAAACTATCCCATTTTATAATTTCCATTTAACTAATCTATTTCTAAATTCCATTTATTATCCACTTAAAGTTTCCATTGATGATTTGCATTAACAAATTTAGATATTAAATCCGTTTGTACAGTTCTCAATTGATCCGTACCAGCAATAATAATCCATTGATGTTAACACGTCAACAATATTTGAACAGTTCGAAAGAAGAAATTCACCATCTTAACTATTGGAATTACAATAAGTAACTAATACAGTTATTCGTATTCCTAGCAAATTAAGAAAACCCATAAATGAGCTCACGATAGCGGGCACTCGTTCATTACTCTCGTTTTATTTGTTTCATTGAAGATGTAAAATATAATCTCTCATATTTTCAAAGAGAGAAAGAATAGCTTGCATTCTCTCTTAATTTTGATTCTACAAAAACGATTTACAACATAACAAATTTGAAAATAATATTGTAAGGTGCAAGGCTTTACGTAGGGACATTTCCAAATATAAAAAAAATTACTGTTTGAATTGTGTAAGTGGTTGAAGTTTTACTTAACGCAGCTCTTAAGAACTGCTACATTTTCTTGCAGTAAAAATTTTTCATGTTAAATATTACAGAACAGAATAGATAATTTTAACATTACCATAATAATAATCTATTGCTTTCATAAGAAAGTTTTTAACAGAGATTTTCATTCATTTTTAACTTTTAATTTAAACAGAAATTTTTTTATTCAATAATCACTCTTATGGTTTTTTTAAACCGTTTGCTAAAGAGAGATATTGAAGTAAAAAGGTTGAGAAAATTATAGAATTAGAAAGCGAAATACAAATATACCTGATATTTTTCAAAGCTGTTCTTACAAGAATATTTCTTTTTAAAGAGATGTCATAACTCTCTGTTTTTTAAGGTTAAACTCGTTCACTTTTACCTTCTTTCTATTCCCAGAAAGACTAAATATTATTATATCTATAATTTATCGAAATTTTGTGGACGCGATAAATTCTCGTCGAAATGTATCGTTCTCTTTAGTTGTATTGTCCAATTTAATTTAAACCAGAAAATGAGTCCTAGCGTTTACTTCAAGAAGACTTATATTAAAATTATGTTTCTTACCATTTTCTGAGTTGACTTAGAGTCATCTGTCCATCTGCTATATATTCACGAAAATTTGTTAACAAATTACATATAAATTTTCCAGATATGTTAATGAAATCTTTGTTTCTTTAAAAAAAGTCGTTATTTTAAAAAATTATGCATCTGTAAATATATTTTGATGAAAATCAAAATTAAATTATAATTATTTAATAAATTAAAACAAATTCAAATCTCATTTAAATCAGTTCGTACTTTCGACCTTGTGAAACTTTCCAAATCATTTAAAAATGATTTACTTCAGTTTGCTTAAGGATAAAATATTTTCAGATAAGATTGAAATAGAGCAAGCGTTCGTAAAAATAAAATCTTAAACCGTTTAACTCAAATTGAATTCCATTAAAATGTTTCAAATGCATGATGAAAGAAAAGTAAGCTTAAAAATCATGGCAAAGTTTCTGCGGGCTTCTCAATTTTCTTGTACGTCCCTCAAATTAAAAATGCGTTACGTTTTAAATGTTGCTCTAAATAAATGATGAGATTTCATTAAAGTGATCAGAATATTTCGCACTTTAAAATTTCATACTTTTTAATTGTCACACAATTTACTGCATTTTTTCGCCAGCCCATTAATTTTGTATATTTCTTTATTTAAAATATTTTATCTGCCCCATAATAAATACTTGGCATCTAACTGAAATGATAAACGCGTGCGATAAATGCTCATGCATTTTTCGATAATAAGAGAACAATAGAAATGATAGAACAATCTAAAGGCGTTTGTCATGAGCCTTTGTAGCCGGCCATACATTTCCGTCGTAAAATTTATACTTTTAAACAAATAAAATATCTAAGCGTATATGAATAAGAAGAAGAATAAACAAATAATTATATGAGAATAATAGAAAGACAATATGAGAATAAAATATGATGATGGTGATAAATAAAAAAAAAAAAGAAGAACAAAATTTTACCTTTAAAGTAGCCATAAAAGTTAAATTTTGAAAAGTTGAACATGTTTTGTGTTATGTTGAGGATATCCGGCGGATATTTTTAACTATTTGTTATGCTACGCCAAATTGATTCACTGGATGATAAATAGTTATATTTATTAGATAATGGTTCATAATTTTCCAGCGCTAAATCTTTAATTTTAATTAAGTTCTTCAGTAAAAGTTTTTTGGGGAAAATTTTTAATATCGCTTTATGTCAGAATAGTCCAAGAATTGCTAAAAGTAGTGCATGGTAATTTGAAAAACAAAGGATTATGAATGTTAGCAAAGCCCTTAAAACGTATTAAGATAATTAAAATTATATAGAATTTTTACCATTCAGATTTAATATTCTCGTTTCATGAAGTGCGGCATTTTGTGCTTGCAGAAATTTACAGAATTGAGCCCACATTGAATCTTTTATAAAATTAAAGTTATGAAAGAATAGAAAGCTTAGTCGACTTTGAAAGAGGAATTAGCATACTGGTAGCATCTTAAATTTCAGATACCATTTCATATTTAATCAAAGCCTTATTTTATTTGGATGCCATAAAAAATTCCAAAGAAGTAATTTAAATTTTCAATCTTTTTATATTGAAATGTGAGCCCACTTTGAATTTGAATTCGTTAGTTTTATTTATTTCTATAAAAATGTAAAAATTCAAGGACCAGCAAATCGCCAAGTAGATACATAATTTTGTATTATTTTGTATGGGCATTGCGGGAGTTTCGATATGGACTTTGGGCCTCTTTTTCATTTCTCTCAACTTTATCAACAATTTTTTTTTTATCGTAAAGAAAATAAACAAATTTATCCCGAATTGTTTCGTGTGCTCCTTTTCTCATTCCTTCTCGTTTTTTCTTTTGTAATACGTTTCAATTAGACCCAGCCATTCAAAAAAACACATGCATCCCTACACTTAACAAAGATTATGCCAAGTCCATTTGAAGTGAATTGTTGCGTGTTTTTTTTTTCTTTCTCTCACTTTTATGTGGCCTCATGCCCCACTTTCTATTTTTTATATTTATTTATATATATCTGTTTGGTTCTCCTTTTTGCTAAGCTTGGTGTTTGTTGTTCTTAGTAAATTATGTACATTTTCAAATGGGCTTTGCCCTATAAACGTGTTAAGAATTTTAATTAAAAACATTCACCTAGTTTTATTTTTATGCTTGTAAGGCTTTACTTTCGTATATTTCTTATCTCCTTGTCGACCAATACGTTTTTTGGCTTTATGCCCAAACACTTAAATGTCTAGTTTAAGTATCATTACTTCTGCTAGGCTTTAAATTAAATCGTTTTGATAAACAGACATATATTTCAAGGATGCACCAATTCTACACCAATTCTCCTGATTTGCGGCAAATGGGAAATAGAAAAATTTAAGGGACAGTTTTTTAAGGAATTTTGCAAAAAGCAAGTTTTTTCAAGCAGAGGAAGAAACTTGTAGAGGTAGTTGGTATCTTTAAAGCCAAGTTATCTAAATTAAATAGCGAGGTAAATATTTAACAACAAATTCTGCGGAGGAAGATTTTGCACGCCAGAAATGATATTCAATCAAAGCAAACTTCAAAGTTTCCAAAATTGCACAAAAATGAATGGAATTCAATTGAAATCTGGCAGCCAGCGCTAGCAGATTTCTTTAACTAAGGCTTACATTTCTACTTAAAGCATGAAAAATTTTTTCTTCTGAAAAATTCTGAGATACGCGGAAAACTGAAATTTAAATTATCTTCAGAAAAATTTCAGATTTTATCTGGACGAACAAGAGTCCTTCACACCTGTTACAGCATTAAAAGATGTCAGAAGTATATTGAAAGTTTTGGAATAAGCAAGTTTCATGCAAATAGAGAAATTAAAAGTTTTATCAAAACATTTACAAGTTTCACTTTCATGCCTCAAAAAGGAAAACAGTCGCATGAATTTTTTTTTCTGCCATTAATGATCAAAAAAATTTTTCTAGAAGATAAAAAACTTCAATTGTTTGAACTTTTTAAGAATTTCAAAACAATACTAAAAAGGCCAGTCAACTTCAGGAAGGAATTTCTCATGAGGCTTTCACAAATTTCTCGAACAATCATCCATCTCTGTTCCATAAAATTCAAATTTGGAATATAAAATGCTTCGAAACTTCTAATTTACTTTGATCTTCCTTTAATATTTCTCTCTTCTGAAAAAATTTGTACGCTGACCTTTGGAAAATTCAAATTTTCAAATTTTATCATTAAGTTTCTTTTTCTGAGAATACACAAATTTCTACACAAAATTAAAGATTTGAAAAGCAGAATTTTAGTGGCTACATTTTAAAATGACTCGACTGAATGACTCGAACAATAGTTTGGAAAAAACTATTTCTAGTCTTGTTCCTCATAATCAGTTTCATAAAAGTATTTGAAATGGATCAAAAGCAATTTCGTGTAGCAATTTAAAAAAAATTTATGAAAGAGAAATATTTCATAATGCACAATTTCTTGTAAATTTCTTCTCCTTACAATTTTCATGCATCAATACTTTTTCTAATTCTTTACTTTATTTCGATTTACAAAACAATCACAAGAATACAACAACAATCCTCATTTAATGTGTCTCTCAACTCTCTCATTCATTCCACTCATTTATTCATTGTACATTTTGTACATGCTTTAGTTTAGTTTAATTTAGTTTGATGTTGGCTTCGTTTGATTTTGTGACAATTATAAGATTCTTCTGACATCTTTGAATTCATGTCACATGTCACAATGTTTGGCATACATTGCCTTAAAAATGTTATAATAGCAAATTCCCTTTGAGTAGAAGACATTCCAACCGATTGTTATTGTTTTTTTCAAGGCTTTAATTTCATTTTCTTTTTAACATTCTATCTGCAAATCCCTCGATTTCTCTCTTGATGCAAAATTTTTATGGGTTTCACTTGTCTATAAAGTGGCATTCAAAATTTCAATTTATGTAAATGAAAATGCTGCAAAATGATGGACAGAGATGAAAAGAATTAGAAAAAGGAAAAGTTATAAAAAAAAATGAAGTGAAAGAATGTGAGAGAGAGAGAGAAATGGACAGAGAGGCAGAGAGATGAAAAATAAAGTATTTGTAATTTTATTGAGATATAAATAAACAAATGAAATATCTTTATTTCTCATACTCTTGAGATTCATTGCAACAGAGAACTCGTTTATTTTTATTTGCACACATGCATAAGAAATTTGTACATTGAACAGTTTAAAGTATCTGGTATGAGAATCCATAATGCAACAATGTTCTCTTTACCGTCATCACCTTTAGTATGAAAATGAAACCAAAAAAAAAGAGGGAGAAGTAAAAAAAAAGCCAAAGAAAAAGTGTAACGAACTTGCATGAAAAAATTAAGGTGAAATGAAGAACGAAAAATTCTTATCTTACAAAATACACACATATCTAAATATCGACATATACATAGATAGACGGATAGACATACCTATTACTTGTATTACATTCGTGATATTATCCTCGTATCGTTGCGATGTATTTGTTGTCAGAGTAAAAAAATAACAGCGTGAGATTAGAGCCTGCAAATTCTTTCGACATCAATAGACACAAATATAAATGAAAGAATTATATTAAAAAGCATTGGATATGTCTCGCAATCACACAAACACGTACGCACACACATATACACACACACACATACACACTCAGACGCATTTTTACAAAGTGGTGGAAAGTAATTTAAAGTACGGCGCAAATTGTTCTTCCATATTTGTTCGTCCGTGTTTTTCAACATCCCCCATCTGATATTTACGCATTTTTATGTCTTCTTCTTCTTCTCTGTAGGAAACTGTGTTCTCTAAATTTTTTGAAATATTTTGAAATTGTAGAGAGTCTTTTAAGCTATCAATTAAGAGTATTGAAAGCGAATGCGATGGGGTATCGATCGTATTAATTTCAAATACAACTGCCATATTTTGAAGGAGGCCTTGATATTAAGTCCACTTTGCGATATATATGAATTTCATTGAAAGTAAATTTGAATTGATATTTTGACACATCTAATTTATGAGTTACATTAAAATGAATATTTTCTATTGGGTTTTGTATTCCAAGATCACTGTTTAAGTAGGTTATATCTTTCAAAAACGTTTAGATGAATTCTAAGCAAATTTTTGGAATACATTTCTTAGATAATTGTTAAAAAAAAGTTAGAGCTTAGCAGAACCAACAATAATTTCACAATACGTCGAAGATTTACGTAGTTTATTTAGTATTTACCTTTCACCAAGGCTTTCATAGGGCTAGGCTGTCGTTCTAGAAATGGCAAGACTTTTTTATATTTTTTTTCATAAAGTGAACTTGAAAGTCTTTTAAATAAGATTGCAAATATCGCAAAGATTCCACATAGTTGCTCATGCCAAGAGTAGTCAAAAAAATGCAACAGATATTTAAAAAGAAACTCAAGGAACACAATTTTTTTAGACAGTATCTGGAGGATGTTACTACTTTTCCATAGATTCTGTTAGATTTTATAGAAATGCAAAACAATTTTTAGCCTTAGAAGAAAAACCTACGGTAAAGTGTCCACTGATGAAGTGGACTAAAGACTCGCAGGGCAAATGAAATTTTAAGGTCTATAAAGGTCTTAATTTACATGTAGAGAGCTCTCAGTGGTATTACGTTTTAATCATTTTGTTATAAAAATTCCTTATGCTTTATGAAATTTGATGCTTTAGGTTTTCTATTTAAGATCCAATTAGATATTTGAACGGGCCTCGAAGGAACAAACGTCTCCAGCGATATGATGATAATTCAAGTTTTGACTAAATCTTAAAATTTTTCTTCTTAATATGCCATTAATATTTAAACTTAAATACATTCCGTTTGATTTGGGAAACGTTTCGTTTGGGAAACGTAACACTTTGAGACTGAAAATTTACTTTATTTATAATCAAAATCAAGTTTTCCTGGCGGCCATCATTATAGAACTAGCGGAAATTATTAAAAGAATATTTTATATAAAAATTTGTTTTTTTACTCTCTTTCTCTCTCTCCTTGTGTTTCTCTTAATCTCTTTTTCATGATTATTCCAGAGTAGATGAAATGTTAAACCTCATACAACACTCAAATGTCTGTTTTCCAAAAAAAAAAAAAACAAAAAAAAACCCTTATTGTTATTTTAGTACTATAATATTCATCCTCGTAATGCTGATAATGACAAAAATAGTTTAACTTTCATATTAAATATTTAAAAGGAGAAACGAGAGAAATGTATGTTATAATAAGCGTCAGGTATATTTTCAATTTAGGTAACATCAATGGTATATTGTTTCAAAGAAATGCGAAAGGGAAAATGCAAAAAAAGAAACGTGTAAGAAATTTATATTTGGTTAGGGCTGTCTATCAAATACACTACACTACTTTGTTCAATGTAAATAAAATGTCAAATAAAGGAAATACAAATCTACGAAATAAAAAGTTGTAAATTTTAAATTATTTGAGAATTATATGAAAGTTTGTTATGTAGAAGAGCAGTCAAAAAAGGGATCAAAGTTGATACATATATATTTTATATCAAAATATAGGAGAGTACTAGGTTTTATTTAGATATATTTGAAATTGTAATATTTTTCCATAAAACAACTTTTTTTTAAGAAGGACGTTATAAGAGGCGTGGCTCTAAAAATTTTCCGATTTCAAACATTTTCAATAAGATTTGTCTCTGGGTCAAAACCAAACTACGTATCAAATTTCATTCTAATATCTTACAAACATCAGACGGAAGGACATACAGACAAGCAGAATTAAATGAAATCAGGCAATCAGTCATTTTGAGTCAATAGATATAATAAAAAGTGAGTCTATCTCAACTCCTTCTGATGTAGGGTATAAAACAAGCAGCATTAACGGAAACAACAACTTCATGCGTTACAACATGAACATGCATTATATTCTGATTATGCCATCTGCATTCTTTACTGCAATTCGTATTAATTGCTTAACTGTGCTTATATGTAATTATCTACTTTATACTGGTTACCTCGGTAGCTTTTTTACTTCATATTAAGTTGGTTAATGTCCTTTAGCACGTTGCAAATGTTTATGATTACAAAAGAAAATACGTTTAATGAAAAAATTGTGGTAAACTTTTAAACACTCAGAACATTTAACGCTCAGAACATTTTACAATGTCAACAAAAAAAAAAAAACGGTTAAAGTTTTAAGAAAATTGCTATTTATGAAAGAGTTTAATTATCGAACGATTTAACGGACAGTCTTACCCATAAGATCTTATTTATTTTATCTCAGCAATTAACACGCAAGCTGCAACAAGAGTTAAATAGCTCTAGATAATAAGCATAGCATTTTTTTTTTCCAATTTCCATGATGTGATTTGTCAAATTTTTTATATAACTGTTGTGCAGAATTCAGTACCACTTGTAACATGGTTACGAATTTTATGAAAGCAATTTCAGTTTATGTAAGCATTTGGCCTACATAAACTTCTGCGGTGAAGGCTTAATTGCAACTTACAATTTTGCGCTAGGATTAATAGTCACATGTACTTCATGTGCTTTTAATTTAGAGCCCTGTATGCGGTGCTTAACTTTTGGTAATCAGCTTCAGAGCCTTTTCATAGGTCCTAGGTCAACTTTATTTACCTCAGAGAGCCTGATCAGCTAACCATATTACTCAGTATATATATATATGTACTCTCCAGTCCTCACAAAGCCAACTCCAATATCAGCACAATTTCTATTATTACAACTGGTGATGCCGTGGTATCAAATTTAACTGGGTCTTCTTTGAACTGATGGCCCCCAAGGTACACCATAATAAAATTTTTCCCTAGGAATAGTTTTGTCTTCTATCATTGGACTAAATTCACTAAATGCTTAATCAAATTTTAGCCCAGGAGGCCACACTTTGATGAAATGCTAAAGCCTTCTTAAAATCCCTAAATCAAATTTTTCTCGCAACCCCTAATCAGCCATTTGCCTTAACATATAAACAAACATCTGCCCGCGTTATGGCCATTACAGGCAACACACAATCAACCTCAATACCATCAATAGATATGGCCTCACATTAAATTTTTGGTTCGATCTGCTTTGATTTTCAAATTTAGCATAGACAAAAATGATGCCATTAACCACAAAAAATTTTATTCTATAAACTAGATGAAATTGGCTGAAATTTAATAAATAAATTTACACAATTACAAGTAGTAAAATCGCCAACAATTTGATAATTTTCCACATTTCAGTTCATTAAATTAAATTTAATGAAATTCATGAGTATGAGTTATACGACAGTACTTTTTCTTACATTCACACAATATCGAAAAATTTATAAAATATGAAAAAAGAATTTCCAAGTAGTATTTCAAAAATGTTTTGCTTCAATGTCTTAAGTCTTTAGAGATATTTCAGTTAGTTAAGAAAAAAAAGTCATAAATCGATTATTTATCTCAAGAAAAGAAAAATGTTATAAAAAATAAAAGAAAAAAATAAACTGTTGAAAAACTTTGTCAATTCTTTATGAATCCAAGAAAGATTATTAATTTTACATATAAAGTTTCTTGTTTTTTTTTTTATTTTGTCATAAATGCATCGCATGATAATTTTTGTGATATCACAAAACACCAAACATACATATATACATACATAAAATACATCAAACACACATATGAGTTTTCTCAAAATTTAAATTTCAATGTAAAAAATAATTTCGACTTTTCTTTCCAACCAGATACTTTAACAGAATTTAAAAGAAAAAAAAAATGCAATAACAAAGAAACAGACAATTTTTTAAGGACGATGACGAATTTTTCAAATTTTTCGATTATTCCTAAGAAATTTAGGATTTTTGAATTCTCTCTTTCTCATAATTTACACGAAAAAGTATTAATTTGAAGGAAAGCCCCTTGAAAATTGTCCCCTAACATTCAGTTTAGATCAGTTTGTTTAATTTTATTATTTTTTCTGGGTAACATCTTTTTCTATGGGTTTTTTGGTCTAGAATGTGCAGCATCATGTAAGAAAGGAAAAGCCTTGAAAAATATCGTGATAGAAGGAGAAAATCGGCGAGAGAAATAGCTTAAAACAACTTTTAATAGATGCGTGTCCTTCTGGCAGTTTAAATCACATAAAAATTAAAAAAATTTATTACAATTTCTTTTAGATTGTTAATTCTTTGGTTGCCAGCTTTCTCAAAATTTTTGTATAATCCGTTAAGATAGCGAGATTATCTATCAACCTGTATTTGACTGCTTATAATATTTCACCTTAAAATTTTAGAATTTCAAATTGCGGGCAAAGTCTCCTTTCTACTTCTGCGCAAAATATAAAACCAAAACTTTCCATTAGATTTTCTATTATTTAACCCATAATTGATTTTATATTTATAAATGCAAATTTTAATATTCTTATTTTTGTTTTGCTTAACATCTGGACTGTAAATGCGATGCTTTATGTTTACACAGCCATTTGGGTCTATGTTCTAAAGCATTTAGTTCCTGATTTACAACATGCAAGTGCAGCACTTTGATCTTGTGAAATTGTACTTGAAAACTTAGCTGTAAACAAAAAGAGACAAGATTTTTTATTTTACAAGTCTAAGGAAATGTTTATGCGGATTCCGCAGGTCTTATAAATCGATCATAACTTTGTGCCGAATCTAATACATTTTTATTTACTTTAGCCAATGCAAATTTTTTTTAAATTTAAGTGTACTCTCTCAAAGAGATAAAATGTCTCTATGAAAATCCCATAGTTTTTACGACGACGCCCCAGATAACGCCCTTCTTAAAAAAATCATTATATGGAAAAAAATTACATTTTGTAAATATACATTTTAATGTTAATTGATGCCAAGTTGTACTTCAACAAATGTGTGTCGGAAATTTGGTCTAGATCGGTCTATTTTTACGAGAATTTAACACAAGGCTTTTGTCGAAAAATTTTATATGAATAAATGTCTTAATTATAAATATATTTTAGTGAAAATTGGCAAGAAATGTGTATAGCAAATTTGATCCAGATTGGTCTATTTTTACAACTTCCCTTTTTCGAAAAATATTTTGTAGAAAAAGCTTCAAATTTAAATATATTTTAGCGCAAATAGGCACTGCTTTGTGTTTTGACATAATTTTGACAATTATGTGTACCAAATATGGTCCATATAGATCTATTTTTTGAATCTCCTCAAATATAACGAACTTCTTGTATAACTGAAAAATTACCATTTTTTCAATATTATTTTTGATTGTAATTCATTTATTTGACTTTAATCACCTAAAGCAAAAATGTGTAAGATATATCAGAGTCGGTACCGGCCAACTATAAGATTTTAATTTATTTTTTGTTATTGTAAAATTCAATTCGATAAATTTTGATATGACATTTCTCATATTTCATGATTCATAAATTTGTTTGGTGGCATATTGAAATTGACTATTTCCTTTTCCTTTTTCCTTCCTTTCAACTTTATCAATTTGTTATTATGAATTTTAATTTCACTCTATTTTTTCCCCAATTTTTGATACATTTTATTAATGGGAAAGTTCTATGTAAAGATCGGAAATCATTTTGTATAAAAATGAAAGCTTTTGGTTTGTACTCTAAAGTTCTTATCTAATTTTATATATCTCTGATGGGATTCTAATTTTTATGTTTTGTATTTTTATAATGAAAAATTGTCAAATATATTTCATTGATTTTAAATATTATAAATTTGATCGCTTTGCTTCTCTTTTGACTTCTACGACATTTCAAATGCAGAGAACACTTGAAATTTTCATATAAATTAATTTTTACATGTAAAATAAATTTCTAAATAGTTTTTTTTTCTTATTTCTAGGAAATTTTAATAAGTCATCAATTGTCAATTGTTTAAGTTTAAGCGACGTTTTAATAAAACACTTTTATTTGTTTATCGTTAAAATATGCGGAAAAAAAACATAAAAATTTAAGCCTAAAAACTGTACAAAATAAGCAGGAAATATAAAAAGTAAAAATAAAACCAGGAATCAATAGAAAATTTCAGTTTTCAAAAAATTCAAGTAAAAAGTATTAAAAATTTGTTTTATCAATGTAAAATTGTTAGACTTTGTTTAAAAAAATGCCTCCAGATCAATGGTTATAAAACTAAACCAATTTCTCTTGCATTTAATTAAAATAATGGCGATATAAATGGGGTCTATGGGCAGGCAAAAATTTATATTTCTATGGCGCTTCACTAATTAGAGTTAATTCTTAATTAATTAACATTATGTACTTTCTTATTTCTCCCTCTATCTCTTTCTTACAAACACCGTCTTTCTTTCTCTTTCATATTGTAAAATTTTGCATCTTTTTTATTTACGTTTAATTCTATAAATGTAAAAATGAAAAAGTTTCTATTGTTCGAAAGTTTTATGATGGTTTTTGGTATCATGAAAAAGGTGAGCAGAAAGCAAAACAGAAAAATAAGGGAGACATGGACGTTCCTTTTATTCAACTTTGTTGTAGCAAATTGAATTAGACAAATAGGATGACTGATAGTGAGAGGGAGAGGGGCATATAGAAAGAGAGAGAGAGAGAGAGAGAGAGAGAGAGAGAGAAAATGAGCAAGACAATAAAATCAACAACAAAATGCAATGTTTCTATATAAACTAGCATTTCCCTTTGTCTCTCTCTCACGTACGCACACGCTCAAACACACACACACACACACACACACACACGAATTTTATCCAACTGTCATCATCTTGAATTTTATACAAAAAAAAAGACACTTTTCTTTGACATATTGAAAATGTAGTCGAGTGCTATTTATTTTCAATGTCCTGCCAAAACCACATCAATACATGCACAACATTAAAAAAAGATGGAAAAATTTTCCAAAAAAATTCATAAGAACAGAAAATAATAATAAAATAACAACAATAATAGCAACAATGGCAGCAATAAGTAGAAAAATCTAATAACTTTCTAACCAATTTTGCTCCCTCCTTCTTTCTCCTCGATCCATCTGTCTCTTAACGATTCCCTAAATGCCATCAAAATAATGTATTTAAATATAAAATAGAACAAATCATACAAAACTACTCCTCAATATTTTCTATAAAATTTTTAGAAAATTTTCTTCTCTTCTCAAGAACGCTGAACTTAAATTAATTGCTAATAAAGTGTGTGTAATCAAATATATATCAAATGAATCCTTAATGCTCTTACTCAACACACAATAAATTTATTTTTAAAGCCCTTTTGTACGATTTCGAAATTTATTAGGCCTCTAAAGTGTCTTCAAATTAGTTAGATTTGTTCTTCATAAACTTGAAACTGTAAAACATCTCACAATCGATGATCGATCTTTAACTTTCTATCTAACAACAAGAAGAAGAAGAATCAAATTTGCATGATGGACACTTCAATTATTAAATGATTTTATTTAAATGATTTTTGCAGTTCATTTATTTTACGGTGTGAAATGTCAGCAGTAAAATGTCTGCGTCTTCATAAATGAACAACTTTATGGAATCAATCTAATCCAGTTTAATCTACCTAATCGATTTTTATTGTAGTAGTATGACAAATAAACTACAACAACATATTCAGAACGTCCCCAATAAAAAGAAAAAGAAGCAAATCAAGCAGAGAAAAGCAACGTTTGCTTACAAAATTCTTTAATGATTCTTACGAAAGAAGACTGTTTCCTAAAAACCACAAAAAAATTGTAATTCGATATTGCAAATGCTCAATAAGTCTCCAATTTTATATATCAAGAAACTCTTCTTTCAACTTGAACAATTTATTCCAGCAATTCCTAACGCCCTTTTATGGGCCTCACTTTCGCTTACTCCTTCACTTGAACTAAAATTCGTTACCTTGAACTAAATTTCTTTACCTGCAGTCGCTAAAAAGGCAGTAGTTATTATGAATTGTCGCGGTGGACAATGAATCAGTTTTTAGGAGTAATTTTTTTAAACTTAACGCTTACTTAAACTGATTTCTGAAATAGATTTGGCAAACGCAGTTTGGGATGTTATTTGGTACGTACAAAGATTACGCTTGCATCTGTCGAAAGAATGGTCACCTGGGCTAGACTGGAAACTTATTGACCTATATGTGCAAATTGATGAATGACATTTTTAATTAAATTCTACCTACTGGTGAAAATTTTATTTTTGATTTAAACACAACACAAATACACCAATGAACCGCAATCAATTAACTTTCAATTATCACACGAAGATTTTAAATCATGAAAAATCAAATACATTAAATTTACAACAAAATATGCTTCGAAAAAGATATTTGAAACATTTTTCCAAATAAGTTAATTATTGTTGCAAAGGCAGATCACGACAAAAAAAAGGCTTCGATTATTAAAATATGTAATTTTCATCGATCGATCTATCGGAGGACACTTATGGTTTTAATAAAGTACATTAATAAATCTAGAGTGAAAAGCATGAACAAACGAACTTAAAGCGAAATATATTTGTACAAATTTCTAAAGTGATTCTGGACTGATTTATAAGAATAGTTTTTGGATCAACAATTTTAATCAAAAATTCCAAGTATAAGAAAATATCTAAAACTTAAAGAAATTCGATATGAAGAAAATTCAAGTAATGTTATTAATAATTATTTAATTATCGATAATGTATCCAATTCTAAAATTAATATCGATGGTCATTTTGGAAGGCCCCCGATGCTTTAGTTTTGATAAAAATTGCATTTTGATGATTTCTTTAAGTCATTTGATCTATTTGATTCTAAAGAACTGAATAATTATTATTTCAGACGGGAAGAATAAAGATAAATTCCTTGAAAATATTGACTAATAAGTACAAATTGTCAATTTTTAATGTATCTAAAAATAACGTGGAATCGGAATGATGCGGATGTTCATTAAATTTTTTCTAATTGAAAAAGTTTTAAATGTAATTTAAGAAACATCATTTTAACGCATTCGTAATTTCACATTGAAAATATCCAGTTCTATCAATTAATAGTCCATTTGTAGCATTTAAATCACATATATATAAATATTGGGTTGTTCGCAAAGTGACAAAGGAAGACGATAAATTAGAATTTTTATTTTTGAACAAACCCAAGAGCTATTATGCCTTAATTGTGCCATCATCAGCTGCAAGTGGCCTTCCGTAAGGCACTAGTTAAACATTTTGAATAAGAAAATTACTGTATGAAAACTTTGTCGTGGCCTGTAGGACAAAAATTCTTCACTGACATCGAGTAATATTTTCCTTATTTGATGAGCACTTTTATCTTCTCCATAGTAAACAAAAAGAATGCGCCTACTTTTAGAAGCATACTAATCTAAAATTTTTCCAAAGGGTTAATGAATGTCTTTACTAGCAAGTCTCGATGTTTCACCTGTCAAAATGTTTAATGATTGTTTGTTTTAAGCATAAAGTTGGCTGCGAAAATTACGTAATTGGGAAATCGGAATGAGTTCTTAAAAAACCTAGTGTTTCTTTGTATGTTTAAGCATTTCGATTATTTCCAATATACTTTCTTGTCTGAAGATCTTATTTATGTGGAACAATATTAAAATTATAAAAATTTACCTACCACAAAATTTTATTTATAAAACTGAAATTACTCCATTAAACTTTTTTATCTTCTATATTTGTGTTTGTCCTGCTTGTATAAATACGGATATATTTAAATGAATTTAAATGAGACTTTGTAATTTTAGGTAACCTCAAACGTATGGACAAATCTGTGGTCAAATAACTAGAATGTTGGTTTCCGAGTTGTGGCGAATTTTTGAACGGTAAAACGAATGATTTTCTTCTTTTTCATTTGTTTTGACAGAATGAGGAAAACTAGAAAAAAGAATAAAGGGCTTCGGGGTGTATCAAAAGTGTATCCAAAAATATGCTTAGAAAAATGCAGAGACAATGATAATCCTGACTTTTGAACTATGATTGAAATATTTGAGAGTTATTTTTGTGCCACATTTGAATTAAAATGATTTATCTAGTAAAGTGGTTCCACATTTTAATGTACCAATCAATTCAGACAAATTTTGTGAAGTGATCTAGTCTGATATTACAGTAAATCGTCCTTTTCCATGGAAAGCATATCTGCTCTAATGCTCATTTTTTCTAATCGAAATTATGAAAAGGGGAATAATAGAATGAACCTGAAAGGTCGAAAATTTATTAATAAACAAAGAATGAAGAAGTATCAAGAAACAGAAGTAGCGTAAGTAAAGAAAAGTTCAATAGAAATTAAAAAGAAAAAATAATAATCAATTCAAAATGTGAAGAATAATAATGATGAGAAATATGAATCGCCATTTCCGTTTTCTTGAGTTTTTTTTGATTTACTCTTCTTAATGCAAAACAATGATTTACTGCAATCATTCAATGAAATAATGAATGATTGAATGATTGAATTAATAATGTGGGAACCAAACATTTGTTTTAGAAAATTTCTAAAAAACTAAATTAATAAATATTTAATAAATAAGCAAGAAAATCGAAACGAGAAAGAAAAGGACCGTTCGCTCTGTTCTCTGACTTTAAACATTTATTCAGGCAGAATAAATGAAGCGATACTTCGTTTATTGATAAATGGAAATTACATACTAAAATTTACATTTAGCTTTATAGATGATGCTTTATACGTTTTAGTCAGTTTTTATAAATTATCTATAAAAAAATTCTTATCTAAAGGTCCTTTTAACATTTCAAAAAAATTCAAAAGATGCATTTTTATGCATTTGGAATTTGCACGAAAGAGTTTTCCTTTTAGGAAATTTAACGAATTTTGAATTGTGATGCTAAATAGTAAACTATAAATAATTTAGCCATGTGTCCGTCATTCTCTTTGCTTGTGTAAAAAGTGAATGGGGCAGAAATCAAATCGAATTTATAATAAGCATTCAAAATAATTAAGTCAATATAAGGTCCACTATATATATGCATAAATGTCAGGGATCTAATGCGATTACAGATTTGGTATTTGAGGCGATATCTAATGCGATATCTGGTGCGATATGTAATGCGATATGTGGTGCGATATATAAAGCGATATAAAATGCGATATACATTCCGATGTATAATTTGTAATTTGATGCAATAGTTAATGTGATGTATAATGCTACATCTGGTGCGATATTTTATGCGATATATAATACGATACCTGATACGATATATGAAGACATAATTAATGCGATATCTAATGCGATATCTGAAAAGATAACTAAAGAGATATTT
Organism: Melophagus ovinus; assembly: GCA_023089585.1. Taxonomy (NCBI): domain Eukaryota; kingdom Metazoa; phylum Arthropoda; class Insecta; order Diptera; family Hippoboscidae; genus Melophagus; species Melophagus ovinus. The sequence continues at coordinate 12,975,077 of JAKKIB010000252.1, forward strand.
AATGCAACATCAGGTGCGATATTTGATGCTAAATATAATGCGATATCTAATGCTATATATGAAGCGATATATATATATATATATATCAATTCTTTAGCCGGACTTTCAACTGGGTAAACTTCTCTTGATGTGGTTGCAATGTGATACCACAATAACATAAAATTATTATTTGAACAAACGATTTAAAAAGACCATCATAATTCCATCAAAGAAATATGTACAGAGGAATATTTAAATGTCCTTATCGTGTCTCTTTTTTTTTTGTGTGCATATTCATTTTAATCACTTTATTTATGATATTTATTTATAAAATATTTGAACTTTTTTGTTCTGCATCTTCCAGTTTTGCTATTGGTCCAACATGAAACCATAATTTTTCAACTTTAATTTAAATCATCTGCTTTTTGAAATAAAGTATGCAACAGCTGCAACAATAATAACAATTATAAACGCAACATTCTTCTTAAACGCTATTTATTTTTCTTTTTACTATTTCAAATGAATAAATATGACAGAAAATTGTTGCAGTTAAAAATTATTTGAGTTGAAAATTTTAGGCTTCTTGTGCACATGATTTCTTATTTGTTTTCTTGCTTCATTTCATTTTCACACTTATTTATTTAATGAAATCTCATGTAAAGTTGACACAAAAAATCTTCAAAGTATTTTTCGTTAGTTTTTTTGAAAAAAAAAAAAAAAATCTTATTTATGTAGACAACTTACGTAGAAATACGGCCAGATTTGTTGGTACATTTTTATGTTAATCTAAAGTATATTTAAAAATGAAAGAAAGCCCCCTATAAAGGTTAAAATCTCGTCTTAAAATAAATTTTCTAAATTAAGAAGCAGGAACAATTATAAAATTGTGTCTTTAAACTTTTCGCGGTGATTTAGTTTACACTAAAAGGAATCTTCAATTGAATATGAGTAATGATACTTGTTGGTGCAACTTAAGGATAAATGTTACCTGGGAAAAACTTGGGAAATATTACGCGTCCTTTGTTCTCTTGTGAGTAACGAATTTCATTGGGCGTAGCCAGCACGAAAAGATTAAGTTGCTTAAGCATAAAATTGACACGTCATCATTTAGCGAATATCAGTTGTTGCAATCGAAATCCAATGCAATAGAGAATGTAACTTCCTTTCAAAAAAAACGAGGCAGTTTGCTTGGCACATTGTTCGATTTAATTCGGCCGAAACAAGTTGTAAAAGAATTTTAAATCTCCTGATCTCTTTTTTTTTTTGACTCCAAGTTTTGCAAATTTCCAAAGTATTTAAAATTCAATTCATTCATCAAAATATTCCTGTAAAACATATTTACACAAATAATAAGATAGATATTCCTATCGTGACAAAGTAAAGCGTATTAAAAGGAAATGGACCTAAAGAAAAAAGTAATAAGAAAAATGTGGCAAATTGATGGAAAAATTAATTATATAAAACATTTCACCTCAATGCAGTTCCACATAAATTCTTAGTAAGAAAGGAAAAGGATCTCATAAAAATAAACACAATTACAAAAAATGAAATGTGAATGTTGGAAGGCATAATAATAATAAAAAGAAGACGATGAAGTGCCTAGAAGGAAAATGAAATGTACTCTACTTAAAATTTATGTAGTTTAAATGAAATTTTATGTTATGTAACGGCCAACATGTGTGTGTGTTTGTATATATAGCATTTAGGACACTCTTCATTTATCTAAACTCTTCAGTTAAAGTCTAAGAAAAAAAAAACCATAAAGGAGACAACAAAATTGAATGAAAATATCTAATTTCAAGGTTTTGGGCATTTTTATAATGCATTTTGGAAATGAGACATTGTTTCATATATCACAAAGGAAATGATAAAAAAAAATGTCAAATTTTCTTTTACCTTATTACTGTTTTCTTCTGCAATGCCATTTACGAATGTTCGTAGCATTCTTAATTTATGAAAACTTATGTCATTTTAACTTTTGGGCTTATGATTACTTAGAAGTACTTGTAATACTTAGAACATAGACTTAGAATATTGACTTTTCGATTTCTTGAATAGGAAAGAGTCCTTCTTTGCAGAACATTTAAATGTTGACATTTTCCACTACAATCAATTTTTATGAAACTTACTTTAGAATATTTCATGAGAGTTGAAGAAGACACTTCTCTTTAATGAAATTTTTTTGTTTTTAGGTAGCAATTCCTCGGATAAATTCAATTTACATGTCACTTAATAGCAGAAATGTAACTTTTTGTAATTTTATCCTTTTTTATTCATTATCATTATCCCCAAATAAGTATCCTTGAAACCTCATAATTCTTATCTCTTAAGGTCATAACCTGTTTACATTTTGCAGATATTTCAAAAAAATCTCATAAGCATGATTTTAGGAGAAGAGAATAAATAAATTACATGTCACACATGTGTGTGTGCCTGTGTATTAAGAGAAAGGATTTTAATTACAAAATTTCCTTCAAATTGAAAAAACATCACACTCGCTACTTTTATACCCAACACCCAGATGTTGGGGGTATATTCATTTTATGTTTGTAACACCGAAAAAAAAAGAGTATCAAAAATTCTACAAAGTATGTTTTTTTAGCATTAAATTATTAGGCAATTTAGACATGTCTGGCCATGTGTCTGTCAGTACAGTGCCTTGTTAACATTATCCCAGTCGTAGAAGAAAAAATGTAGAGCTGAACTGTAGTAAGAATATTGGACATTCTTGCGAGCAGATTAACTTTAAAAATGCCCAAAATTGGTTAAAGGACACGCCCACAATGTAGCATAAATTGAAAAAACCTTGGTTTTTTAAGCGTCCATGATGGATTTTGGTTTATTATTCCCAAATTAAAAAAAAATAGAAATTTGATATTTTTTATTAATAGTAGCGCTATTGGTCCACAATGTTATTCCAAATGTTATGAAAATCGGCCATACTTACGCGAAATTATACAAAACCCATTTTTACTTTTTTATGTTGATGTTTTCTCTCTACTGCTAAAAAACTGAATCGTAACGGAATATGGATTTGGCCACAGCCAAATATAATTTTCTTTCTGGTTTTACTTGACATTATTATCCCAATTATCTGTTTCTCACGAAATTCATAAAATATAGAATAATCAAAGCAATGTAATGACAATAATCAAATAGTGTGTAGGTGTATATGTCATTTGAAATATTTAACTTCCAGCACTGCGCTGTAATTCAATTAAATGATAAGAAGTTCTAAATGTTGCCTGAAGTAGTAGAATTATGTCAGATTAAAATTGATTTATCTTCTGGACTAAACTTTATTGGTGTCATTCTAAACTTGATAAAATAAATTAGGGAGACGCAAGAATGTACAGCTATTGTGAGTTAGTGAGGACGGTATAAGACACGTTGTGTGAAGTTTGTAATAGAATGGAAAAGCGTGAAATCTTCTGTGGCACATTAAAGAGCTTACTAAAAAGACCTGTAAAGCAGGGAATAAAAATGAGCCAGGTAGAGTTACGTTTTTTACTTAATATGATTACACTGTTAAGAAAGTGAGAATGAAGTGGAATCAAAGTGTGGACATATCTGAATCTAATTTTACACATTAATTACGTATATTAAATTCCAATACTGAGCCAATCACAAATTAAAGAAATTTCAATATTATAACCCTTTTCCTTACAAGCGTAGGCCAAAAAAATGCCTCGATGTAAATAATTTGAAATAGTTGGTCTATTTTCATTTATTTAGTCTTTGGATCAAAGACAAAATTTCCTCAAAATTCCCTGGATTTGACAAAAAAATTTACCAAATAAATAAAGAAACATCAAACGGACATACAGACAAACTTGATTCGTTTAAATTCCTTCTGGGCATTGCAAATATTCCCACAAATTCTAAATACCGTTTACGATAAGAGGAATAGAACTTTTAATGCATAAAATTATTCGTGAGTATCAGATCAAAATTATATTGTACATTTACCAAAAAAAAAATTTTACTTCTTTTAATTTGTACGTGCTTTGTCCTGAAATTCAATGTAATTCAATCAATATTTTTCCAGTTAAACTGTCAGCGATAAATTGTTCTTGGTTTCTTTCACTGTCACTTTTCACAATTACAAAATCTTTCTGATTACATTTAAGTAAAAATAATTACAAATACGGACCGCAAATTCATTCCAATTTCCATTCGCCTATAGCAATTTTCTGCAGTTAGTATACAATTTTTTGACATTTCGCATTCAACTAAAAAGTGTAGCTAAAAAGGAGAAAAATAAACAAATAACAAGCACAATTTTTTTTTAAATGTCGTTCAATTTTTTTTTTTTTTTTAATATTCTTTTGCAGCTCTATGACCAAAATGCCGTTGAATGCTACGATATTCTGCCTTTCCACAATTTGTGTCATACGATTAAAAGCTTAAGCGTATGGCCGTTAGTTTTTTTTGGTACTTGGTAGTCAAATAAAAAATAATAACCAAATTGAAAAAGCAAAGCAAATCGGCGACACGTTTAACATGACTGGACAGCACTGTCAATTCATGGCATATTGCTAAGCATACCAATCATATGTTTGGCGAAGACCTTTAACATCAAAAATAAAAATAAAAAAAAAATTTTATAAAATAGAAATTAAAAAGAAGAGATAGAAAAAGAAAAACATTGCAAACTAAAATGAAATATGCGCTAGATATGAGAAAGTCAATTTGTAATTTATGATAAATTTTTACCAAAGGTCCACTTACACGTCACGAGAAATTAAATGATAAATTAGATATCTACAGATCTTTCTCACATGCAAATTCATATTTTAGAAAGGTTTATAATTTCTCATTGAATATGAATGTGCGTGTGTATAAATATTAGGTGGAAAGACATTTTTCGACACAATGAATGAATACGTGAAAATAGAAATTATTTGACAGGATTCTCAGTGGCATTTTTTAAGACTGATAGTCCTTAATTAAAAACACTACAATGAATTACGATGAATAGATATCAAAGATGAAATTCGAAAAAGTCTGTGGTTCCACTAGTTAACTCTTAATTACCGAAATATCATTCTCTAAAGTTAAGAGACTGGTTGAGAAAATTGTTGAGAGAATGGTTGAACGACTAGTTGAGGGATTGGTTGAGAAAATGGTTGAGGGACTGTTTGAAGAACTTGTTGAGAAAATGTTAGAGAGAATGGTTGAGGGACTATTTGAGGGACTGGTTAAAGGACTGAAAGAGGAACTGGTTGAGAAAACAGTTGAAGGACTGGTTGAGGGACTGGTTGAGGATTGATTAAAAATTTTTGAGTAGAAGTATTTTTTCAAAGATCCATTTGAAATAAACTAATCCAATGTAGATTGGGGCCGTTTATGAATGTTTTTATAAAAAAGTTGCTTTAAATAATTTGAATATTAGACAGATCTTTGTTCGATTGATTTTGAAACCACATTACGTTTTCCTAAATAAACATTCTTTACACCATCAAATCATATTTTGAGAACAAGTTTTTATGACACTTATCGTAAATTTTCTAAGGTAAAAAAAGTTGATATCTACTGTGCCCACAAAATACGATAGTCATTTTTACGCAATCGGTCGAAAAAATATCTCACGAACATTTAACCCAATTTTGGAAAAGATGAAAGGAGAAAGTATTTATTTTATTTATTTATTTGAAACTCTTTCATTGCATGGTAGATGGTTGTTTAATTTTTACTACACTGTTTCGGGCATACCTCAATGAAAAATTGGACTTGCTATAAGAATAGTTTAGTAGAGTAAATGTATAAGGAAAACAAAGCAGTGAAGATGCTGTAAGAAGAAATAGAACAGAACAGAAAAAAAAAACTATAAGAGAAAAAACTTTATTAAGACACAAGCGATAAATTGGTAGTGCTGATAGTGGGAAAAAAATTGTTGGCAATATAACCTAAAGCAACAATAACTACAACATAAGCATAAACAACAGCTAAATGAAATAATAAGTATGCAAAGTTATTTATAACAAAATTTATTTTAACAACATAAAGTTTTCGAAATTGGTTGAGAAAAGTGTCAAACATTTTTAAAAGTAATGCCAGTGACGGCGTTACTTGGGTGTTAGAGGCACAAAACACTCAAGAAGTTTTCATACTTTTTGTACGTTGTACAATAAGGCAATGTCGCCACAACGAATGACAGCTGTCAAAATAATAGAATTATATTAATCATAATAGAGGAAAGCAGAGAAAATAGCAAAATGAGTAAATAGTGAGGAAAAATAAAAGATATTTATACATTCATACAAATATTTCAACTGTTTATTAAATAAGAATTTTAATGCATAATGAAAGACTGGAATTTCAAGTAGGTCAATTGATGCAAAAGTTTTCTTCTTTCATGTAAATAATAACTAGGAAAGAGTTCACAATTATTCATATTAAACTTTTTAGTAAGTTATTTATAATTATGTTGTTATGGGCTACGTCATATTTTAAAAATCCCATAACTCCTTTAGTAAGACTAAAGACTTAGCGAAGGACTTCGGACCTAGGCAAGCTCGTTGGGGCCTATACTAACTGTTTGGTTAAGCGTTTCATTACAATTCCGCTAAATTCTTAGTTTTTCAAGCTAATTTATAGTGATGGCTTTATTGCATAATACAATAAGGAAAATGTTGAGGTAGAGTTCACAAAATCGTATTAATTAGATATCAACAATTTATCTGTACTTTGATGAACCATGAGCCTTTAGTATGACCATTCACTTAAAGTAACCATCCAACTCGATTTCATTCTATCTGACCATCCGTTTATACATTTGATACTTATCCAGATAAATTTATGACATAATTTTAAAGAATTTTTTATAAAATTTGCTATAACCACAAAGGGCCTTTTTTTGAAATAAATCAATATTTGAAAAAAAATTCACAAGTTTTGTGTTTTGTGTTTTGTGCAAGAAAAATTGATTCAGCTCTTAGTTAAAATGTTAAATGAGTGTTTCAATATCGGTCCAGATTGATCCAGTTTCTAGGAGACTCTTTCATATAACAGCAACATAAATTTTTCGTTGTTCTTACTTGTAATTTATTTTAGTGCTTTAAATAAATTTTGTGATATAAACCATTTAAAAATCTGTCTTAATTGACTCTTTTTTTTTTTACAAACTTCGCTGTACTGTTGTTTTTATATTATTAATATATTTTTTTGTTTGCGCTCGATTTAGTTTCCTTTTGGTAGCTATTAATTAAGATAATTTTTAGAATAAAGCTTATAAAGAATTATTACAAATTTCTCAGTTACGATTTTTCAGTTATGTGTAATAAGGGAAACATTTTGTTTTAACTCTATTTAATTTATATGAATAACTACATAGAATTAAAGCTTATTACTTATTGTATGGAACTTATTGTAAAATTTATCTAGTATTAATATTTAATTGAATTATGTTGAACTGAAAATATTTATGGTTTAAATTATATTTTTATTCCAAAAGACCATTTAAATAAAATTGTTATATTTGATATTAGTTTAAATATTCTCAAATCATTATTATTTTTTTATTCTATAAATTTCGTTTTTATAGTCAAATTCTGATAATCTCTTTTTATCTATGTATACAGCAATCGTTTGTCGTATCGAATTTTCCTTACATTTGCTTCTCTTTATTTATTACATAAATATAAAATTCCTTTGTAATTTTCATAACTCGTTGGCTCGAAATTTTCAAAAGGCCAATTACCATTAATTAAATGAATTAGTGAAATTAGTGCTGATTAAAGAAAATTAATCAAATTAGTGAGATTTTCTGAGAAAAAGTAATAAAACATTAGAAATAAATTTTAAAAAATGGCCCCAAACTAATTCTAAGTCTTTTACCCTTTTTTTTTTGCATATTTCATAAGTAAATTTTTTGTGTGAGATAATTAAGAAAATATTAGATAAATATTACATATTTATTTAGACATAACGATTTTTCAATGTCATTTAATTGTTATAACATTTTCCAATTGTTTCACATTACATAAGTCCATAATGCCATTTAAGAAAATCTGATAACGCTTTATGCCATTTGTTTAGATTATATTTATGTATATATTTATTTAAAGTAAAAAAAAGTTACATTTTACGTGAGACTTTTGCCGTACGTGATAGATAATGTGATAGATAATAAATTGCTATATTTCCATAAAGTTCTTCATAAAATTTATAAAAGTAGAAAACAGTGACTGCTGAAGTGTACTCTATCATTCATATCATTGATTGGATATGGCAGAATTTTAGGAAGGTGAATGAGAGAAAAAAGAAATGAATGTGCGAAAAATGTGCTTAAATTTTTATTAGGACAATCATCACAATAAGTATATTTAAAATTTTGTAAAAGCGTTTATTACATAAACCCCCCCTTTACATGGTTTAATAAATATGTAACTTGAAACCAAAATCAAAGTGTAGCCTAAAAACTAGCAATTTTATAAATTTATATATATATTGCAAAATTTTCATAGGCTGGCAACAATTCTCAAAGAACTTCTTTTGGAAAATATAAAACTTTTGCATTGTCATCGTTTGATAAAAATATTTACACTTGTGTTTTGTGTTCAGGCTATTTATAATATCCAGAAGAGTTTCGAAAGGACTCGCATTTGTATTTGACAAAATTGTGTAAGTTTTTTTGTAAGTTAATAACGACTATCTATAATATTTTCATTTAATTTTTATGACACTTACATAAAGTAAGTTTAGATTTATATATAAAAAATGTCTAACATTTTATGAGAATAAGACAAATGTATAAATTAGTTAGCAAGAAAATACAAGTAAACTATTTCATTATCACATGACTGACTGACTGATTGACTTATTTCATATGTAGACAACATTTCATTACAATTTCTTTCCTGTTTTCATTTTAGCGTTTACTGCTTTTTTTTTTTTAATCTTACTTTTTAAACTACTTCTTTTACGGTTTGAATTCGTTAGAAACGTGTAAAATCATGTAAAATCATGTAAAATCATGATAAGAGTTATGGTTAATATATGTAATATTTAAAATAATGCTGTCAATTGTTATTGCTGCTGTTAATGTTGCGGTACCGTGTTGCTTCAAGTGGCAACCTTAAATCAGGCGATTTTTGCGCGCCCATATTTATGCTGGCCTGTACTTCACAAAGACAGCCATCAGTTAACCAGGCAGGCAGGCGAGCCAAATTCTTTTGAATATAAAGCTCATTCCTTCTAACTTTTAATATGTGATATCATATCAGTGGAAAAAGTAAACGCGAAATAATTGAAACTAACTTTGATCATGCTTCTTATTTGACTTATGGATTTCTTTGAAAAAGTTGTTTTGGAAATGTGTTCATTTTACAACTTTACAAATTTGTTGCACATAAAACTCTTATTTACAAGAACTCCTAGTACATTAATGGCAAATAATGAATGCCTATAATTTTATGGTTATGGATACATTCATGTTCATACCAAAAATCACAAGGTAGGTATTTTAGTCAATTTAACTGCTTTGTTAGCACTTAAAATTTAAGTGGAAATCTTTATTTTTATTTGTGTTTATCTAACTATTCACTGTACACTCCACTTACCTTTATTATACACTCCCCACACACTTTCGAATTAACTCAATAAAAATTTTACTACAAACTAAAGGCATGTAACAGTTGGAAAAATCATAAAAGAAGTAAATAAAAAAAAAAGTGTAATCATAAAATCCACATATCATGCTCCTCACAAATTAGTGCAATATTGAAATATTTAACTGTAGTGAAAGGGTCAAATGGATAATTAAATTAAGTGTCCAACGACAGAGAGGCTAAATTTTAAAAGGCTCAAAAGACTAAGGTCTTACAATGGTTTCACATTAAAAAAATATTAAAGGTAAAAATAATAATATTATATGTGGGCGTGGCACTTTATAAAAGTAACAAATGTGGTTCTCTAAAATGGCACATGTCATCATTTTGTAAAATTTTTGACCTTACTTTTAAAAACTATTAATTCCAGAAGTCGCTACAGGGCTAGCACCTTCAAAACCTCAAATCTAACGCTCACTTTACTGAATAACTTTGTACACAGTTTATGCAAGTATTGCCCAGAATAAATAGCTGGCATTTTGTGGTGCATACAACTCACATTTATATATATCTTCTTTGATGGTCAATAAAGTTTCCAACAAGCTATAACATAAACAAACAATAAACCGCATGCTTCTAAACTTAAAAATGTTTACATTTTTAGTTTACTTAAATTGAGTTCGATTCAGTTCAGTTGAGTGAGATATATTCATCCAAATAGAAGTGAACGAATAAAATTGCTTTAGTTGTTGAGAAGTTGATGTACTTTATTTTCTGGCCTACAATTAAAACGTTAAAATATTAAAGAACAAATCGCGAAAATGTAAAATAGCAATTCTTATAAAAATGTCCGTTTTATAAGAAGAAACATTATATAAGTAAAAATATAAAGGAAAATGGATCTGATGCAAAATTTTTTATATTAAACTTTTGCTAAACATTTTCCATAGATTAGCCTTGAAAATATAGTCCATATATTAAGCAGGTTCCATGTAATAACTCCATTCAAAATAAGGATCGAAAGTATGTGGAAATCGCTAGATCATCAAATTTTTAAACGATTTAAATTTGTAATTTTTCTATATGAAAATTTTAACTTTTATTTTTCAAATGATAAATTATATAAATTCCTAAAGTAATTGCCTAATTTTCCAAAAGTACCTGATACCTATTTTGTGATATAATTAACTTTCTCGGATTAGTTTCATAATCCATTATACTTAATATGGAAAGTGTATTTAATTCTATATGAAATAAAATTATAATTAAAGTTATATTTGGTTTAGAATCAAATTTTAAATACCTAAAATATAGGTGTGGTACTTAAGCTAGGCTTCTAATACAAAAAACAAATAGTAAAACATCTTAAAATATTCTATTTTAAAGGTCAAAATATCATATTTGAACTTTCCTACTTTCAGAAGAAATTTCAGAGTTGCATTTTGAGTAATTGAAATTGACATTTAAAAAATTTTTTAATGTTGCATACATTTGGGCAAATTTTATTATGTTCTCCTCATTGCGTTGGCAGCATAAAAATTTTCTTATTAATTACTTGTCACAAGATCTTTCTGTCAGATTGATTGCTTTGAAAACAAAATGAAATCTTTTAAAATATGCTTCAAGATATTAGAAGAATTGTTTATGAAACAAAATAATTATGTATTTTGAATCCCTCACAGAAATCTAGGTCATTAAATTTCTTGTATATGGATACAAATTATTCAGCAAAATATATTCACATTGTACAAATATTTATAAATGAATTTTAAGGTATATTTCTAAGATAATTTAATTATACAATTAGAAAATAAATATTTCTTGTATTAAAAGTGATACATAAAATATTTGAAATAAAGGGACCAGAGAGCACTTAATTCCATATATGTACATAATTTTCTATATGTTTTGTAAGAACCCTTAATTGTGTTGTAATTAATGTCATGTATGAAGACTTACCTTATTTTGTAAGCTAACTTTTTCTTCGAAAATCCAATTGAACATTTTAAAATTGACAATTTTATAACGATTGATATTTTCTTAAATTCTATAACTTAATATAAATCTACACACTTTCAGTATATTTTAGGCCTTAAGGTTTTAAAAAAGAAAATCAAAAGATTTCTGGACTTCAAAAGTGAAAAAACATGGACCATGAAAAATTTAGTCTTAAAAATAATAAATGTGGTTCCATTACATATTGTGGGTATGGCATAAATTACAATGCCCATAAAAAAAATTTAACAAAGTTGATTCGAAATTTTTTTTTTTACATAAATTTCCTGTGCTAATTTAGGATTTCTTATTAAATTTTCGTCAAGTAATTTCAATTTAAAATTTATGACATTGGAAAGAATTTAGCTGCTAATTTATAATATAATTTGTGCAGTATGCAAAACAAACGTATGGACAGACAAATATTTTTAATATATATTATAAAAATTTCATTAAAATGAAAATCAGTTTATTAATCTCTACAGATATAAATTTAATATAATCAAATGGGCCACCTGAAAAAGATGACACTCAATGAAAAAAAAAAATAATACACGCAAGCGTATAGAAAATTTATATTCTATAAAGAAGAATATGAAATTTTAAATTATTAAAAATAATAAGAAATAATTTAGAAATGTTGAGCAAACAACAAAAAAAAAACGAAAAATTCATTTTTATGTTAAACATTTTCGTGTTTTCTGGGGCTTTTTAAAGGATTTCAAAGCAGGAAGTAAGAAACTTTAGCTTGAAGTTTTATATTTACTTTAAAAATATTACGAAATAATAAGAAGGACCGAAATCAACTGGGCTGATTATTAAACATCTTACGCCGCTTCATTTAATATGATTAAAATGTTAAGGAAAATATTTTACAAATAATTTTCGAATGTTTTGTGAAATTTGTTATTTATCAGGGAGTTTAAAATATGGATCGATGTGAAGCATATTTGAGGCATTTCTTAAATATATTAAATAACTTAATTAAACAGATTTTTAACAATTTGTTAAACTTTTTTTTTTGAAGCAACATCTCTTTCTTAAAAGAAAGTTAAAGTGTCGGGAAGGCTTCTAGACATGGCCCGAAAATAAACTAATGTTTATTTCTGGTTGGCTTTGGCTAAGTTATGTCCAGCTAACAAATTTTATTGAAATTTATCTAAAATTTACAGGAATATCCACTTAATGGACAAAGAGTCTTACATTGATATGAAAAGTAATGCCACTGATTCAATAAATCAGATGAAGGTAACTCAAACCCTTTGAGATGTTCCTTACATTCAAAATAAATCCATTATATTTTTAAAAAATATCTGAAGCAAATATTGCTGAAAGGCAAACGGCAACCTAATATTATTGTTTATGTCTTCCTTTATGTTCCTTTCTAAGTTTCTTTTCTTAATATCTGCCTTTTGTCTTTTGTTTTGTAACTGCATCATTTTAAGTGACTTTAAATAAGCTACAAACAAAATTATTAAGTGACTTCATATGAATAAACATGGCAGGAAAGACTGACAATGATAAAGTGTGTGCAATAGAAAAAGAATGATAGAGAGATAGAGAGATAAAGAAAGAAATTATGCTTAAAATAAATATTGTATACACCATTCTACATCCTTCTACATCCTTCTACATCCTTCTACATCCTTGAATGTTGACGATGACGCTGACAATAATTATGCTAAACATGATGATATTTTGTTTTGCTCACTTGAATGTTCTAATAAAATATGCAAAATGTATAACAACAATAACAAAGATAACCACAAATATACAACATAATATTAAAGGCCAATATATGCTTAAGGAATATGAATTGTAGTGTAAAGCTTAACCCGGATATAACATGCCAACCAAGTATTCTCATGCTATGCCATTTTCTATTATTATAATTATAAATATACAGACGGTTATGGCAATAAGAAGTAGCTGAAAGAGAAAAAGAAACAGAAACTAAAATCCGAGTCAATGAGTCAAAATGTTAAAGAGAGAAAAGTCTCGCAAAGAAGCAAAAGATTATGTGAATTGTTCTTCTTATGCTTAACATTTTTCTTCTGCTTCAGCTTCTTATCTTTTTTCTTTTCTTTCTACTCCTCCTCCTCCTTTCTTCTTCTTCTTCTTCTTCTTCTTCTATGTCTTTTATATATTTTGTTTTGCCGGAAATGCCTGTGATAATATTTAAACAATATATACAAAAGAAAAATCATTTGAGTAAACTACAACAGATTTTATAAGACAACTTTATTATCACAGCAAAGCTGTGCAGTAGAAGAAGAAGAATATGAAATTAAGAAATGTTTTCTTTTTGCATTTCATAAATAGAGAAATTGTATGCAACTATATTTTTACTTTTGTTTTCATCCGTTTTCGCCCAACCACAGACTTCCTAGACGATTCAATTATTTTGTTATTACAAAAAAAAAAATATATATATATATATATAAAAGTTTATAAGTCTATTTGGTTAATTAAAAGTAATAAATCAAGTAATTTATCAGTAACAATTAATAATTTATTAATGTAATACCAATTAATTAAGAATAATTAATTAATAACAGTTAATTAATGCTAATTAATTTTTAACAATTAATTAATACTAATTAATTAGGCATAATTAAATAATTTTAATTAATTAATGTTAATTAATTGATACTAATTAATTAGGCATAATTAAATAATTTTAATTAATTAATACTAATTAATACAAATTAATTAATATCATTTAATTAATACTAATCAATTATAAATCATTAATATTTCTTATCAATTAATTATCAATAATTAATTATTATTAATTAACAAGGAGTAATAGTTAATAAAAATAATTAATATATATATATATATATCGTAATAATTTTAATTTAATTTTTTTTTTAATTTTTATTAATAAATGAATAAATTTTTCTTAATATACGAATAAACAAATTACTTAAGAATTTCGAATTAATTAATAAAATTTTATGAAAATTTGTTTCCAGATTATTGTTTACCCTACTAAATTATAGCGCCAAGCAATGCTTGGCTTCAGAGCAATTCATTGTTATAATGATTTTTTTCAAATCATTCAAATAGTTACAATCTCTTTTCAAATATCTTAAATAAAAATGTTGAATGTTACTTTAAATTCAAATCAAATTAAATAAACTAAAGTACATGCGTTACATTCAACGAAAAATTTGTTTTCAAAATGATCAAATTATCTTCATTATTTATTTGTCATATAAAACATTTTTAAAAAAAATGTTATCCTGTGTAGCATCTGCATTTAATATGAATATAATATTGCACGCTAAACTTGTGTATTATACAACTCAAACGAAATGTAATGCAATGTGATAATATCACGTTTTGTACGTGATTATTTAGTTGAATGAGTTGATATACATTCGCATATTTTTATTTAATAAATCATTTGTGAGGCATTTTGGTTTTTTTTTTTTTTTTTTTTTTTTTGGTAGGCAAAATGATGTTCATTTAATTAAAATTAATTCATTTTTTTTCTAAATGGAAAATAATTTGCAGTAATGTAAAGTTGTTTGAGCTAAAGCGGATGAATTTTTGCCAGTACACTGTTTATTCCTATTTACTTATTTATTCATATATATATTCATACATCCAGTAATTTGTTTTCTATGCAAAACAAAAATAATAATAATAATAATAATATTAATAATAATAATGTTAAATGTGTAAACTTGCAAGCGGTTATATTTACGTTTGCGTATTCTACTCGATTTTCTTATAATATTTTTTCTAATTAGATTAGATATTAAGGATAAGGACAATTGAGAAGAAAACTTGCAAGGGCATTTAAAAATTTTACAATTTCTATGATCATCATCATCAAAATGATGATGAGAATGATGGAAAATGTTAGCCATGTTAGAGAAATGCTGCTACTCAATTCATTGTACAATGAAAGAAATTTTTAGATGCTTAATTATGAAATGAAAAATTTTATATCGTTTTTTCTTCTTTTTATCATTTATAAAAGCATTTGAAAAAATTTTATGATTTTATAGATTTCGAAATGATATTTTATTCAACACTATTATTTGATAAATTAATTAAATGTCTAAAATTTGTAAGGCGAAATTTTGCTCCCAATTGTCTTTGAATTATCCTTGAACTTCTTAAATTTCTGTGTATGCAAAAATTTTTTCATTCAAATAAATTTTCTTTCAAACTTTTAGAAGCTGAAACTTTTTGTATAGCAAATATAAATAAAGCGTAATCTTTGAAAAGAAATTTTCATGGGGTCATTGCCTTTGAGCATATTTACCAATTTATCCAAAAATAATAAGGATCAAATACAATTTCCATGGACTTATTTCAATTGTCTTTTTAAAATGCCGTAAAACATTTTCGTATAAAAATTTCGTCCTTTCTTTTCAAATGAACATTTTTTTGTGTCATAAATTATAATGGTACAAAATAATTTAGAAAATTTGTTTAAGATTTGAGTAAGCATTTTTTCATCCTACACCAGTTTTGTTACACTGGAGTATAATGGGTTTGTACGAAAGTGTTCAACTTTTTTTTTTGTTCATCAGATCGAACGACTCAAAAGAAGTTCCGTAACTCATGTACTTCTCTGTCTCTCTGATATCTAATCAGGTGAATTGTCAAAGTATAGATCACAATTTTCGAGATAAAAAAATGGTACCAGGCTTACACCGTTTTCATCCAAAAGTAAATCATAATTTTATAGATACTTTAATAAAATTTTTTAAGTCTCATAACTTTAATAAAATTAGATAATTGAATGCTTTTTGGTCCAAGGACTAAGTACTTTCTCAAAATTCGTTTTGCTTGAAAGAATTTTGCGATTTTATAGATTTTGAAATGATATTCTGCTCAATACTATTATTTGATAAACTGATTAAATGTCCCAAATTTGATTCGTTTCTGTCCATTTTGTGGATTTTTCTCTCAAGAAATGAATTTTTTAAATAAATTGAAAATTCAAAATTTTTTTTTACCTTTTGGCAGAATATTTTTTTAGCCTTTCAATTAGTTTAAGGAAGTAATGTAAATGTAGATTTGGTCTCGATCGGATATAAAGTTTTTACCAGCTTCTTCTAACAGTTTCTACTCAAACTATGGAATGATCCTTTAAATATTTTTCCTTTTTCTTTAGTACAAGCGAATGACTTATTTTGTGTTATCCAAAAATATTATCCCTTAGTTGTTCATTCTATTTATAATTCTCGATTCATTATTATAATCTTTGCCAAATAATTTTCTAACTTGCCTCGTTTATATTTCACATATATCTGAATATTATGAAATCCCACTTTTTTTTTTTTTAAAGGCGTTTCATGTTATTTGTTTTATAGCGGCTGCCATATCGGTGCTGTTATAATTAATGCCTGCTTTGATTATTCTTCGCATTTAATTATACAGGCATAAAAAAAAAATAGTTGACATTTTTCAAAAGTCAATTTTTTTTTTCTTTATATGATTTCTCTTTTAATGTTATTTTATGTGCAAACAAAAAAAAAACAGAGAAAAAAGGGCAGCAAAATGAAAAAAAAACAAACTCAATTTTAACTATAATTTTATGAAAGCCACATAAATATTTGATATATGTACAAGTTAACTTGTCCTATTTTCTATCAAATTTAATAAGAACAAGCAAACAAAACATTAAAAAAATATATTTCAGCTTTGAGTTTTGAATTTATTCTTTTTTTTTTTTGGGTTTTCCGATTAGTTTAATTTCATTCAGACTTTATTTGGGTTATTATTTTGCCAAGTTATTTAAGTAAATATTTTTCCATAATAACTTTTACAAGTGCTTTTGTTTGTGAGACAATTTTTGACAGTTTGCAAAGCTTTGCAGTCTAGTTTTCTTTATGAAAGATTAAGATTAAAGGTCAATTTGTTCCATAAGTGAAGGGTCACATATGGAAAATTTCTTGTAGAAAGTAGTCTACTTGAGCGATATTCAATCGTTTTAAATTCTTGGAAAGGCCTATTAAAATTTTGTATTCGGCTAAATTTACGACAAACAAGTAGGCATGGCAAAATACAAAAACCTTAGATTATATCACTTCCATAACCTTGAAGGTAGTTATTAACTTTTCAAACCTTCCATTGAATTCATCATTCAGTGGAGATGAAGGCAGAAAGAGAAGTTTTGTAAAAGTTGAGATAAATTTCTAAGAAGAAAGGCAGTTGTTGAGGTAAGTTGTTGATAGGTAAGTTTTTGATGGCCCCTAATTTTGTTACGATGGGCGTTTAAAGTAAAAGTAAAGTCTTATTAAACAATTTTTGTTGAAATGGGAAAATTGTGCATCGGTCATGGCCTACAAAACTACGTTCAATTTTTTAGAGTAATTAAACAATTTAATAATTAAAAGTAAGAAAAGAGATACCAAAAAAATTGCACTTAGAAATAATTGCAACACTTTTTGAATCATGTGCTGCTCAAAAAATACATAGCTTTACCAAAAATATTCTTATAATACTACTTTGTAAAGAATTTGGTAGAAAAAGATCTAAAATCATTAATTAAATTTTTACAAGAAAAGTATGGTTAGGAAAGTAGGCCAATTTCAAGGATCGAAGATTTCTCTTTAAAGTATGATAATTTGCAAAGTTTGAAAGGTAAGAGCCACCCACATGAATTAAAGTTCAAAGATATGAACAAAGTTGTTTACAAATCGATCGAATGAGCATAAAAGAAATTCTAGATTTTCCATTTTAAGTAGAGAGATATTATTATACTTTATGATGGTGCAGGGTCTAAGTCACTTTGAAATGTTTGCTATAGGCCACATTACTAGAGTAAACATTTTTCATATTTTTCTGTACTCCTTAGTCCTCTAATACTTTTCCTTTATGTTGATTCAACATTCATAAATTGAAAAATGATTTTAAAATAATTACTTGATATTGTAGTTTTTTTTTTTTTTGCCTCCACACGGAGTTTTTCATAATGTCCGTCTTGTTAGATTATTAATGTTCAACTATTTGTAAGTACAGTTATTTTAGGCCTGCGTATGTTATTTGCTTTTAAGCACGTATTCCAGAGCGGATAAGCGTAAAAACTATGTGGTTGATTATAATCAACCGCGAATATGAGCATTCTGTATAAAATTTTTCATTTCCGATAATATCTTTTCAT
Organism: Melophagus ovinus; assembly: GCA_023089585.1. Taxonomy (NCBI): domain Eukaryota; kingdom Metazoa; phylum Arthropoda; class Insecta; order Diptera; family Hippoboscidae; genus Melophagus; species Melophagus ovinus. The sequence continues at coordinate 12,993,734 of JAKKIB010000252.1, forward strand.
GTCTATCGCTCTCTCTCTCTCTCTCTCTCTCTCTTTTATTATGTTTTATCATGTAAAAAATGGGGAAATGCCTAAGCAAAATTCTCTTGTTTGGTTTTTTTTGAAGTTTCATGAAAAAAGAAAAAAGACGGATGAAAATGTGCTTATACTTTATCAAGAATAATTTTTCAACTTCATTTTTTATTATTATGCATTAAATGTGGATAAATTGTATTTAATAAAAATCGCGGATTGTTTTACGCTTTACCAAAAATTCTACAGAGATCTTGCAGATGTAAATTTATTCGCGTTTTAACCAAGTTTCATCAATAGGGAACGGTTTTTTGACTGACACAATTTTTTCAGAGTATTAAACAAAATTTTTAATTTTACTTTCCTTAAAACTACTCTGCTTATTATTTTATTGTTCATTTTACGTAATATTTTTAAAAAAATAATATTATTTTGTGTAAATATTTTCTTTAAAATTAATTTTTCGTTTTTTATTTATATTTTTGTAGAAGCCTGGGAATAAAGCTACCAGTTTCTGCCACAAATATTTTTGGGTATGTTTGACATTTTGGTTTTTTTTTTTTTACAAATCTTTAATATTCATAGAAAATAGAAAATTAATTGACTACTTTAGTTCTCCGAGAGAGTCGAATAAAGTTGCTTATTTATTATAAAAAATCTGCGAAAAAAAATTCCTCTATACGTGCGGAATTTTTAAGCAAAAATTACAAATTTTCAATCAAAACAACTTTAGAAAGTCTTTCACATAAATCGGCTAAAATTAGCAATTGATCAAAATCTATGGTATATTAAGATCATTGAATAATTTAAAAAAAAATATTTTCTGATGTGATGACGAATTGCTAATGCCACTTAAAGAAATCTTTCCACAAAATATGAATCATTAATATTACAATCAGTGACCTGGTGATCCCTTAAAGTCTAGTAAAGTAGATTTTGATGCATGAGATGAATAACTCTGAAAAAATGTAATTTCTTTGCTACTGCTTTAAGTGATTTCTTTGAAGTTTATAACGAGTCCTTTATATTTATTACATTAAAAAAATTTTCTTTCCGTGCTTCCAGGTTTTTCTGGAAAGAATTTATATTTTTGCAATATTTATTCTTTGCCAATATTTATGAAAAAGAAAATTTTATTGCTCAGACTTTTTTGGAATAAAGCATTCGTGAGAGGTCGGTTTTCTTCCCACATAACAAACTTTTCCAATACAACTTTTCCAGCACTACAACTTTACGTTTGCTTGGCCAGCAACATATTTTGCTAATAAATCCTTTCGATGTATCTGGACCATTTTAATGGTTTAATGATGCCATGCTTAAAGGGGTCTTGATATTTTGTATCCTTATAATCATTTATAAACAAAAAAAAAAAAAAATTAAAGTAAACCAAAGAAATTAAAGAATATTCCAAGAAGTATTGCAGATGAACTTTAAAATGAAGCTAATGACAGTAATCACAATTGTTGTCTGATGATTAGTGCTTGGTTAATTTCCTAAAATATTCAAAATATTTTCTTTGTTTTTTTTATTGAGCCTTACTATTTGTTTTTTTATTTTTGTAAAACTATTTCAAATGGTAAAGTTTTCTAGATAACTCCATTAAATATATCAAAAGTATTTCGTATTATTTAGTAAAGTAAATGAAATAATAAGAAATATTATTCTTATTCATCATAAGCAGCAAAATGAAAAAATAAATGATAATACAACAACAAAAAAAGAAATAAATAAACAAAACAAAATAAAATAAAAAATCAGAGAAATAAACATTTTAGAAAGGAATATGAACTATTGCAAAACTTTGTTTCATTAAAAGTTTAAATAATTTTTGTGTGTATAAGAATCAAAAGCAATAAAAGTTCAGGAAGTATAGGAAACTTCAGATATATCTGCATCCTTAAAATGTTAAAATAATTTATATTTCCACTTGATAATTTATAAAAGGAAACTTATTAAATAAAAAGTTGAGATTTATGAGAAAAAATTTAACAGCAACAAATAAATCGAATTAACTTTTCATTCGCATTGAAAAAACCTATTCGAGCAACTTTATTTATAATTCTAATCAAAATATAGTTAATAAAATTTAGAGAATTTTCCTACGAAATTAATGAAAATGACAGCTAAAAATGGTTCTGTTCAAAGAAAATGGGGACGCTTTAAAAAACATTGTTTAAGTTTCGGGAGTAAAACTTAATTAAAATAAGTACGATTCGACAAGCTTTTTTTTGACATTTAAAAAATCAAGTGAAGGCAACCCAAATAAATGGATCCACCTAAACAAAATTTAGTAGGCGTACACTACTTTAAATAGATTTTCAATAAAAACTACTCCTTTAAAAATAATTTTTTTTTTAAAAAGGTCTCTATATGAACGGTGAATAAAAAAATTGCCCGATTTTACTTCTTTCTATTCTTGGTAATCTTTAAGCCTTAACAAGCTCAACTGTCAAATTTAATTCATGTATTTTTACAACTGCGGCTTGTACTTCAAAATTTACAAGGACAGACAGATGGACAAAAAGTAATTCTTTAGCATTCCATCAGCATAATAAAACTTGGGTCTACCTCAAATCCCTCTAATTGTTACACACAAATGTAACAAGTCCATGATGCCTTATAAATCATTTAAGACAAAGAAAAACTATGCAGTTTTTTTAACATTTTTTTGCATACTTATTTTTTATTATAAGCGCCATTCACTCTCGATTTATCAAATCCATTGATTCATCTATTGAGTAACAAATATTTGGCGTCTGTTATTGAAACTTTAATTGTACTAAATCTTTCACATTTTAACATCTAATAAATTGAATGAAGTTGATGGAAAATAAAGTACCTATATCACTTAACAGGGGGTATTCAGTCCCGAGAAACACCTGCTCAACTGAGAGTAGCTTATGAGATGGTTGTTGGTTCTCCATCAGGGGTTATCATGAGTCACGAAATCGGATACAAAGATTTAATTTGGTACCACGGGATCACCAGATTTAATATGCTCATTGTGCTGATATTGAGGTTGGCTTCGTGGGGGCTGCGGTGCCCACATTGTGGGCGTTGCTCGTTCAAACATATATATGCTTGTCATGCTGGGTCCCATTTCCCGAATAAAATGGGTAGATGGGTAGACTTATTGGGCTAATTTAAGCTTAGCCAAGGAGTAATGGGAAGGCTCCGCATCTAAATACCAAAGATTAAGTCATTTATATAAGGTGCAATGCAGGCTTTAAATTGGAAGCTAGTCGCGACGGTAGCAAGCACCCTGCCTGACATGACTACAAACGCTAGCGCTCATTATGTACGTTTGTGTACCATGCATTGGAGCCTTCAGGGCCGCACTGACTGCACTGCATCACTTAACAATTTCAAGTGTAAACGATTTCAATTTATACACAGAAATCGTTAGCGATTATAAGATAGAGACATGTCAGAAATAATCCCTTAAAATTGATAAAAGTGGAAATTTCATTTATGAATGTAAAGATTGAAGAAAAGTTGTTAAATAAGGTGAAATTATTGTTTCAATACACAACACGATAAATTTCAATAGAATTTTTATGACACAATAACTTAAATTATCAAGTATCTTGGCAATTTATTCCATCAACTGTTGGACAATTAAATGAAGCAAGACAATTTTGCATAAGCATATTACAACAATGGCATAAGAAAACGTGGGCAACCGCAAAGAGAGAAATTTCAATCAAATAAATTTATCGTTGATAAAAGTTGCTTATTGTTCACAATTCAAACCTGCATACTTCACAAATTAATTAAAGGAAACAAGAAAAGCAAACAAGTGAAAACTTAAAAATCCATAAAGACCGGCTTCTAAGTTCTCTATATTTTAATAGAAAAGTCAAGTTAAAGAATTTCCATTGAAGAAACTAAAAAATTGTAGTTTTCGCTTGACTTGAAAATTTTGTTTAATAAAAAGGGCTTCAAAAAAGGAACCAATTTAGACCATATATGGCACCCAAACTCAGTATATAAAAGAAAATAGTTTGAGGCAATTTTCGCTAAAAATTATAAAAAATTGTGAATTTATTTCGTAAGACTTTTTTCAGCTTAAGATTTTACATGGAAAGTGCTTCTAAAAATAATTCAATTGTAATCATTTTTAATGGTGTTGCACGATAAATCATTTTATCAAATTTGCTCAAGATATATCAAAAATTTTTACCTGCAATTTGATAACAAACTAACATGGATAAACATCGTACACTTTTAAAATGAATCCGTAATGAAATCAATGGATCTGAATCTATCTCAAACACTTCTAAGTGTTGCAAACGTTTATAGGGATCCATATTTCCGTAAATTTTCATATTCTCCAATGTAAGATATGAAAATTTCATTTTATAGAGTGAGAGTGAGAAAGAAATCAAAAATACTCTTCTTAATAATAGACAGAGGTAAGTGGCCTTTCACAATATTTGAAATGATTGACACAAGAAAACGCGATAAAGCATGTAAAATATATAAAGTGCAAAAAATAAAAGGTGTACGGTAAAAAAAAGGAGGACAAAACTAATAAAGAAAAAAGTGTCATTCAATTGTGAAACGGTTCAAAATAAAGGAAAAGGCTAAAAAAATGAAATAAAGTAAAAGAATGAATTTTATATTTGATTCCGATTACAAGATGATGGATAAGGATCAAATGTCTAGGAAAACTTGAAGAAGTGATAATAAAAATTTACCATTTTTAGATCGATAGAGCAACAGGGCTCTTACTAGGAATGTAAAATTAAATCAAAAGTTGCTTACTATTATTGTGACCGTCACTCAGAGGTTGATAGAAAAGAATGAGGGGATATATTCACTTTATAATTATGTTTATAAAAAGAAGCCAAAAGGAAGAGGCGATTTGTCGATCAGCATCAACTTCTGAAACGATTAAATATGTCAGTCCGTCTGACCATCTATCCGAGTGTCTAGTAGCAAATAAAGAGATAACGAGCTGAAATCTAACAGAAATATTAGAAGTTCTTGTGCGCAGCTCGAAATTGAAATTTGTCGAAATCGGCCAAAGAAATTGCCCAAAAGTGCAGTGTAAAATGAGAGCAGCTCCATATTTTCAAGCAAAATATGATAGATTTTGGCTTCTTATCCGCAAACTACAAATAATAGATAATGGATATATTGTACAATTAATAAGGCCATTGATCTAAAGTGTCCGTCCAAAAATCATGCAAATTATACAATTGTTAATTTTCACATTTTAGAGTCCACGTTTTCCATTTCACTGAAAAATTGAAGCAGCCTTTAAATAATAATATCAGAGTGTATGGATGGTGGCTATCCAAAATTTGGCCTCCATAATCTCCTTTGTCCAATGTAATAATATTTAATTAAGTGTAATTTGAGATAAATTCATTCAAAATCGTTAAGCAAATCCATTTTAGGCGATTTATTATTTTACTTTGGTTGATGCATTTATTTTGATGCCTAACACCTCAAGTTCTACAGAGCTTAATAAGCCTATGCAAATGGCTCTACTTTGTTTTAGAATAACTTATGAAATAATTTGAAATTTTCTCTACATTTACTGTCTGTCCAACTGAGTTTGTTATAAAAGCAATTTTAATTACATTTTAAAAAATTTTAATAGATTTGGGCGTAAATTTAGATAAAAACGGATAATTTTTGAGACCGTTCTACAAATAATATTTAAAAAAAAATTTTTTTTACAATTTTGAGTAATTTTTCATAAAAATCCGCTCAAAGTAGTGTAGTATTCCAAACTCCTTTCAGGTCTATCAATTTATTGAATTTCCATTTATATAGTTAAATTTCCAAAACAATACAAATGAAGGCAAAATGTCAGATGATAGAATTAGATTTTAATATGCCAAATTGATTGTCAAGTATATAAAATAATTTTAGTAATTGCTCCATAAAATAGAAAAGCAACACATTCATTTTGACATTGATTTAGTCTCATGTCTTTATAATAACTCTTTACTGCTAGAGAATTCATTTTTTTAAATGGATATATATCTTTCCTAATCTTTTCATTCAATATTGTGATACAAATGTAACATTTACCTGGATTATTACAAAGAATAATAACAATGATGACGTTAATGCTGACAGGCAAACAATCAATTTAGTTTAATATTATCAAGGAATTAAAATAGAAGGAACTATTAAGAAAAACAGTTAAAATTAGGGACGATTCATTTTGACTATTAAGCACTTTACTTTACCAACCAACTCTGGTTGGTAATAATCAGAGTTAGGCCCAACTCTGGGGCCTAACTCTAATTATTACTTCACAAAATAAATTTTCCAAGTAAAGAATGTGAAAAGTAAATTTTCCAGAAATTTCATTGATTTTTAAACTTTTCAAAATACTCATTTGTTTACAAATTATACATTTCCATTAAAAAAATTTCGATTTTATAAAAAAGTAGTGAACAATAATAATTTTTAATAACAGAGAGCCTTTAAGGGTATGCGTAGTTCGATAGTAAGTAGTTCGAAGTTTCTTAGATTGCTTATTCCCCTACATTTTCAATTCTCTTGGTAGCTCAAAAGAATTTGTAAAATTTGTGAAAATATTTCAAAAAATTTAGGGACTGTAGTTTCCTACTGAGAGGAATAAGAAGAAGAAGAGACGGATGGTCATCAGACAATAAGTGATGATGAAAAACATTGGCAAACAAATATATAAGCATATTTTGTGCCGTACTTTAAATTATTTTGACCAATTTTATAAGTATGCGTGTGTATGTGTTTGTGTGATTGTCTAACACATCCAATACTTTTCAACATTATGCTTCCATTCATATTTATGTCTGCTGATGTCGAAAGAATTTGCAGGCTCTAATCTCACGCTGTTATTTTTTTACTCTGAAAACAAATACATCGCAACGATACGAGGATAATATCACGAATGTAATACAAGTAATAGGTATGTCTATCCGTCTATCTATGTATATGTCGATATTTAGATATGTGTGTATTTTGTAAGATAAGAATTTTTCGTTCTTCATTTCACCTTAATTTTTTCATGCAAGTTCGTTACACTTTTTCTTTGGCTTTTTTTTTACTTCTCCCTCTTTTTTTTTGGTTTCATTTTCATACTAAAGGTGATGACGGTAAAGAGAATGTTGTTGCATTATGGATTCTCATACCAGATACTTTAAACTGTTCAATGTACAAATTTCTTATGCATGTGTGCAAATAAAAATAAACGAGTTCTCTGTTGCAATGAATCTCAAGAGTATGAGAAATAAAGATATTTCATTTGTTTATTTATATCTCAATAAAATTACAAATACTTTATTTTTCATCTCTCTGCCTCTCTGTCCATTTCTCACTCTCTCTCTCTCACATTCTTTCACTTCATTTTTTTTTATAACTTTTCCTTTTTCTAATTCTTTTCATCTCTGTCCATCATTTTGCAGCATTTTGATTTACATAAATTGAAATTTTGAATGCCACTTTATAGACAAGTGAAACCCATAAAAATTTTGCATCAAGAGAGAAATCGAGGGATTTGCAGATAGAATGTTAAAAAGAAAATGAAATTAAAGCCTTGAAAAAAACAATAACAATCGGTTGGAATGTCTTCTACTCAAAGGGCATTTGCTATTATAACATTTTTAAGGCAATGTATGCCAAACATTGTGACATGTGACATGAATTCAAAGATGTCAGAAGAATCTTATAATTGTCACAAAATCAAACGAAGCCAACATCAAACTAAATTAAACTAAACTAAAGCATGTACAAAATGTACAATGAATAAATGAGTGGAATGAATGAGAGAGAGTTGAGAGAAACATTAAATGAGGATTGTTGTTGTATTCTTGTGATTGTTTTGTAAATCGAAATAAAGTAAAGAATTAGAAAAAGTATTGATGCATGAAAATTGTAAGGAGAAGAAATTTACAAGAAATTGTGCATTATGAAATATTTCTCTTTCATAAATTTTTTTTAAATTGCTACACGAAATTGCTTTTGATCCATTTCAAATACTTTTATGAAACTGATTATGAGGAACAAGACTAGAAATAGTTTTTTCCAAACTATTGTTCGAGTCATTCAGTCGAGTCATTTTAAAATGTAGCCACTAAAATTCTGCTTTTCAAATCTTTAATTTTGTGTAGAAATTTGTGTATTCTCAGAAAAAGAAACTTAATGATAAAATTTGAAAATTTGAATTTTCCAAAGGTCAGCGCACAAATTTTTTCAGAAGAGAGAAATATTAAAGGAAGATTAAAGTAAATTAGAAGTTATTTTGTCAGATTTGAAAATTAGTGCTGTCAACGTTTTAATGGGGGCGACCAATCCCGAGAAGCACCTGCTCAATTGGGAGTGGCTCTTGAGATGGTTTCTGATCCATATCCATCAGGGGGCATATGAGTTCACGAGATCAGATCCAAAGATTTAGTTTGGTACCACGGGATCACCAGTTTCATATTTGCCCATGTGGTGATGTTGGAGTTGGCTTCGTGGGGGCTGTGGTGTCCATGTCGCGGACGTAGCTCGATCTATTATGTTTATACCACTATTATAGTTTTGTCGAGCAGGGTGCCATTTCCCGAATAAAATGGCTAGCTGGGTAGGCTTATCGGGCTAATTTAATCTAAGCCAAGGGGTTTTAACAAGGCCCCGAATCCTTACACCAAGGATTAAGCTAACTAGATGAGGTGCAATAGTGGCTTTAAATTGGAAGCTAGTCGGGACGGTGGCATGCACGTGATGTGTCGTGTCTACCAACGCCAGCGATCATAAGTATGTTTATACCATGCATTTGAGCCTTCCAGGCAGGTATGCATGTAAAACACTAACTGTGTGTCACCGTTTTAATGAACAAACATATTTTGTTTACAGGATTCATACATCTTTTATGTTACGTTATGTTACGTTAAGTGATTCAGAAATGTAAAGAAAATGAATCTGATAATCAAAATAATAATGTTAATGGCCATTCTTGTTGTTGTTGTACAATGACAACTTTATGAAATTTAAACATTCTCTTAATTGCGTTGATTTGTCTCGATATGTTCGCAATAAATTTTTAGGTTTATGTCTAAAAGATTCCTAAAGATGACTGGCCTTTTTAGTATTGTTTTGAAATTCTTAAAAAATCAAATAGTTGAAGTTTTTTTCTTCTAAAAAAAGCTTTTTCATCATTAATTGCCGAGAAAATTCATGCCATTGTTTTCCTTTTTGATGCAGGAACGTGAAACTTGTAAATGTTTTGAAAAAATTTATTTCTTATTGAAATTTAGATTACTTCAGGTATTTTGTTTTTGTACTTCCATGTAATTAGTAGTAACTTTAGGAGAAGAGAGAGAAAGAGAGCTAATGTATTCTAATGAGTAGATTAATAGAGAGAAACTTTAATAAAAATGTTCATAAGTTATCGGTAATAATGCAGACACACGCTCATTTTAGGTATTTCTTTGCGTAACCCAAAGCCCCTGTACCCAAAGCCCTGTCTTATGGTTGGTTGATTGGCGCAAAATGTGGAACAGTATAAAAAAAAGCACAATTTGAAGACTCAGTTTAATTCCGTAAAGGATTGAGTTACGTAGAATGGTATTATTCTCTGTCCCGTATATTTGATTGTTCAATCAACCCATTTACATATAATATTCCTATAATTTAACTATTTTATCATGATTATTCTAGGAAATTAGCACTGAAATTTCGGTCCTTATGTTACACAAAAACTTTAATGCAAGCGACTCTCAATTATTGTTTCTAGCAAAGGCAAGCACGTTTTAAACAACAAAGTAGAACAGAAATATACACACTTTGAATGCTACAAATATGTATTTGTTAAAGAGAAGTAGAGAGAGAGGGTAATGGTCACAAGCACACAAACAATATATTTTATAATCGTCACATAACTGTAAATACGTATGAATAATTGCACTGTATGGAGCTCTGTTATCTGATTGGTCGATTGTTTTGAAATGACAAATATTCTAGAATATCACGCCACATTAGAGTTCAATTCAATTCAATAGAAGAATTTTTGCTATAAATAGTGGTGTAACGATTATGCGGCAGCAGTTTGTGTTGGGACGTTGTGAGGTCAAGTATGGATATTTTAATACAAGTGTTGAAAATTGTGAGTTGTAAATTTGTTGATATCTTGACTAATTGTTTGCTATGCATTTTGATTGCAGCACTCATTCCTTGAGTCGTTTCCTTAATTGTTGGTTTTTCCAATGGTTCCACGTTTGTTTCTGGCTTCCAATCATTTTAAATATGAAGGCCAACGGAAGTGGTCGTAGTAGTACGCTTACGGAGCACTTTTTTTTTGGCATTATAGTTCCATATCATCAGTCTGTATATAAGGGTTTTATATTTGTTCATCTTGGTTGATGAGGATGCAGAATAAATTATTGGTTAATTCTCTGAATTTCTGAAATCTCATGAATTTTCATTTCATCGCATAGTAAAAAAGTGGTTCGCAAAGCTACAATCAATTGTAATGTAGCGTATTTTCTCAGGAACATCAACTTTCTACTTATTTCAGTGTTAAGTTTGGTAATTTGACAAAATTATTCTACTTTTGGTATGATATTATTAAATGATATCTCTGCCTTTGATACCGGATTAATATAATTTTGCAAATGAAATTACCGAAGGAATAGAAATGATGATTTCGAAAACCCTTTCAGAAGCCACAAAAACAACAATTGTGATTTGAAGGAGTTAGATTATGGGCGAGTACAATTTTATTCAGATAGCCAAAGAACTAGCAAAGAGTTGTTAGATGTCAACCAAAAATTTAATTGCTCCATCAATCATCTAAGGGAAGGACACGCATCATAGTTATCCGATCCCTTTTTTTTTTTAGTTTTCTTCACTTATTTGTACCATTTTAAAATATATTTATGAATGAATCTTTTATTTTTTGTTTCGCGTTTAAATATTTATTACTCATTAAGAGAATACAATTTTTCTGAAAATATTTACTCTATGATATAGATGTTAGGCGATACCAAAGAAATATTTGCTATGAATATTGAAATCTCTTCAATCATGATGATGGAGAAGAAATGCCATGCAAAAAAAATAACTAACAGCTTGTTTTTTATATGGAGATTTCATCCAACGAATGAACAATTTTTATTATAAGAGAATATAACGGTTTATGTACAGTTGCTCTGCTTTTCAAAACATCATATTTTGCTTAAATATTTGAAGTAATTTTATTTACATCCATACAATTAATTTGCCTTGCATTTCTCTTACGCTTTTTTTACATTCATTTCCAAAACTAAAATGAGCATTCAAATTTTGCCACCTGAACTCTACTTGTCTTACAAAAAGCCTCGAATTTCTCATTTTATGCCCCGCGGCTTATTATTTATTTCTCATTAAAAGAATACAATTTTTCTGAAAATATTTACTTTATGATATATTTAAGGCAATGCCAAAAAAATATTTGCTATGAATATTGGAACCTCTTAAATTGTGACGATGGAGAAAAAATGTCAACATAATTTCTTTTAGAGAAGACCATTTGAAATTTTGCAACTTATTCGATTGTAATATGACGTATTTAATTTTTTCCTTTTGATTTCATCCACGTTTGTTAAATAATACTTTTAGTTTTAAATTCTTTCAAAGTGATTCAGTTTCATCATTTCTCAAATGTTACATCAATTCTTTATGGGATGACCCTTCACATAAATAAAGGAAATTGTTTTGCCGCCATCGTTGTTTCGCTTCATCTTTCTTGCCTTTTCTAATATAAATCATGTACGCATCAACCAGCATGATTAATTTCCCTCAACGCTATAAAAATTGGAGCCAATTTTACCATTTAGATAAGTGTAATAATACAAAAAAGCAAGAGACTTATCGCTTAAGCTTAAGCGATAAGTTGGACGTTTCTTTTAATTAACTTGGTTCACTAGATCCTTTTAAGAATATATAAATTTTTTTTATATCTGAGATCCTTTTGAATGTCGCACAAACATATCCACAAAATGAATAACCTTCATGACTGCATTAAGTTTTAATTTTAAATGCTTGAAATGAATGATATTTCATTTCGCAAATCAGTACAGAGCTCCTGAGTATGCATGGCAAATGACTTATACGATAAGCATATTAATGAGGTTTTGTTTATGGCTACGGCTGCCTCATTGATGATTATTATGACGAAATGCTATAGAAACCATTGCGTTGCTAATGTTTTACATGATTGATTGATTTGATGGTCATGCTGCCTCTCAGTACTGTTCTGCTGTTATGTATAATAACTTTATAATAATAATGATAATGTTGATGATAATAATGAAGTTCATATCATAAACAATTAAGTGTAAATTTTGGTATTTATATTTTTTAATTTCTCTAAAGACCTTGCAAGGGAAATATAAATTTAATTGAGTTATTTACCTTCATAAAGATTTATGGCAAATTTGATTTCATATTGATCGTGCCACCAAAAAATTATAAAGCAGAAAAGTAAATTTAGTTGAATAAATGTTTAACTTTAATCGACATTTTATTCTGAAGACATTTTAAAGTGTAAAACACCTAAATTTGAGTTTCAGTTGTAATCGATAAATTTAATTTTCGGAAATCTTTGATTTGGAAATAGCGTACAATCAAATCTTGTTCCTGTCAATATAAAGTTCAATTAAATTGATTTTAATGACATTTTGCATTTCTAATTATCAAATATGAGTCATTTTCCATAATTTGTATCAACTTGGACTTCACCATAATTATTGATAAAATTCGAATTAAAATTTTATTTTGCAAAAAATGTGAGTAGTGCTTAAGCCTCTGCCGACTAGAGTTACACATAATCCTGATAGACGGCCCTGAAAGCTGTGGTGTATATGGATAAAATTTGTGATGCAACCAAACACTCATTCACAAATTGAAAGGTTATTCTTAATAAAAAAAAAATACTAGGCCTTGAATATCGTTCTTTAGGGTTTAGAGTTTTCTATATTGCAAACCCTTGATTTAGATCATTTCACATTTTAAAACAGCTACTTAAGAAAATGAAAAGGCATTGAGCGTTTCGTTTCAATTACTAAATGTTGGCCAATTCATTTGAAAGGACTTTTTTTTCATTAAAAAATTGCTATTTAAAATAATATAAAATTCTCTATAGAAAGGGCTTCTTTTATATAATTTTGTATAATTAGATTTATAACAGCCAAGACGAAATATAAAGAAAATAATATTTTATAGGGATTAATTCTTGTTCCACTTTCCATAAAATTTTATATAATAAATAATTGTTATATGGAAAAAGGGTGGCGAGAGTAGAAACGTAGACGATAGTTGCTTAGGTTTGGATTGTAAATGACAACATTTACAAAAGTAAATGAAGCATTAATTTATTGTGCATAGTAGAAGAAAATTAGGCCTTTTTTTAAGGATACAAATTAAATAGCATAATTATCTTTTGATATTGAAATAATTATTCTTATTATATATTAAATTATATTGCTGTACAGTGCTGTTAGTGTTTTACATGCATACCTGCCGGGAAGGCTCAAATGCATGGTACATAAACATACTATAATGATCGCTAGCGTTGGTAAACACGACACATCACGTGCATGCCACCGTCATGACTAGCTTCCAATTTAAAGCCAGTATTGCACGTCATATACATAGCTTAATCCTTGGTGTGAGGATTCGGAGCCTTCTTATTACTCCTTGGCTTAGATTAGCTTAGCCTGATAAGCCTACCCAGCTAGCCATTTTATTTGGGAAATGGCACCCTGCTCGACAAACATACATTATAACACAAAATAAGCATAATTAGGTCGAGCTATGCCCGCGACATGGGCATCACAGCCACCAGGAAGCCAACCTCAATATCACCACTTAGCAAATATAAACTTGGTGATCCCGTGGTACCAAATTAAATCTTTGGACCGGATCTCGTGAAACTCAGGTTGCCCCCTGATGGCCGGCATCACCAACGACCATCTCATGAGCCACTCCCAATTGAGCAGGTGTTTCTCGGGACTGGTTGCTCCCATTATATTGCTGTACAATTAAGAATTATTGATAATTGAAGGAAGGCCATTAAAAAAATAGGAAAAGTTATGTTTAAATATTAAACGGCGGATGCTTTTACGCGAAACAGTCTTCAATGAACTTAAGTAATTTAAAATGGTTGTTATAATAGTTTCTAAATTGTTATAAATTTCTGTTTTTGTTTTATAATTATTACAATAAATGATGTTAATTTTTAAACTAAAAAAGGGAAAGTGAAATCATATGAACTTTAAATTTCGTTTTCTGGGCCTATTTCCAAAATAACTAATTTACAAGTCTCATAAAGCGAAATATTTTGAATTCTTAACATTTATGGCACAACTAATTTTCAACCAACAGTGCAAGCAGTTTATCAAGAAGTGCTTACTCCTTGAGAGTTACTTAAGGGTAGACTCTTCTTTTCAAGTCAAATGCTCAAAATAAATTTTAGTATTTTTTTAATAAAAAGGAAAAAAGGAAAAGGAAAGAGAAAAATGAGAGATTAATCCAAAATGAGAGTAAAAATCAGAAACTTGTAAAAAGAAAATCGGCAAAGAAATTGTAGAAGTATTTCAAGGAGATTAACTATTTGTGTAAGTGGAAAATGGAGAAAAAGGAAGCCGCAAAATTAAGCCCAACACAAACGAAATGTATTTAAGATAAAAATATTATATCCTCATTTTTTTTTCTTGGTATTTTCATAAAAACATTGGCTTCATTTCGCATTTAGTTGGTTGGTTCAATAAGAGTTTAAAAAATTAGTTTAAACATTGCACAAAAAAGTTATAAGCAGTGTAAATGGAAAGATAAGTTTAAAAAGCGACCGCTTGAGATTTACGTAACGCTCTGAGATGAATTGGAGACACATTTTGATTTTTGACTTTTGCAAAATTTGGATTAGTGCACAATACTTTGTATGTAAAATTCAATGAAAATGATCAAAGTCAAAAATGTTCATCTTAGAATTCTAAAATCCCTTGACCAAAGGCTGTCTACTCTGGTGAATAGAAAAAGGAATCTGATAATTATAAAAATATGCTTGATAAAGCAATCGCTCGTACTATAAGCACCGCAACTCTACCACGAAGCCAAGTCCAACAATAAACTAAGGGGCCTTAAAACCCTACTGATTTCGTCACGCCAATGTTATATAGTTGGTTCTGCCTTGTGGAACTTATGAAATCTACAGTTGATCTGATGCTCCTCAGGATCTTCAAAGTAGTACGTGACTGCTACTTTGATAAGCAGTTTTTAATAGCAACGTGAATTATTATACTCGCGTTAATGTGTCATAACAATGATTATAAATTTTAATATAATGAGCTGGGCTTGGACATTATGCCAAATTATCTGCCATTATTTTCATTATTTCGCTTCCTTTCATTTAATATTAAATAGAGGAAAAATTAAATAAAAGCGTTATATAAAATGATTTTTTAATTAACATTCAAAACTCAACGTTTTTTTTCTGATATAAAAATCACAAAAAGAAACAATTTGTGATTTTTTTTCCACATTTATTTTTACATTATAAAAATTGACGAAGCAAAAAGTGCAATTAAAAAACAAAGAACAACAGGCAGACATTATTATTAAACAAAAATATTTGCGACGAAAGCAAATATATTATTAAAATATATTTATTTATACTTTTCATATTTTTATATATGAAAGATAAAAATTGATTTAAGTAAAGCAAATATGAAAAAAGAATCCTTAGGGGATTCAATGCTCCACTGATTTTATTTTTAGTTTGGTTTATTATAAATGAAAAAACAAGGTATGAAAAAAAAATGCATGATGAAATATTTTCAAAAAAAATTAATTTGAAGCCACGAATTTATTTGTTGCAATACGTCAGGGAAAATTCAAAAAAAGTAACTGGATCTGAATGAGCTTTAGAATGCACTTATAGACAAAATATTTGATGTACTGACTTCCAATTTAAAGCTAGTATTGCACCTCATATACATAGCTTAATCCTTGGTGTAAGGATTCGGAGCCTTCTTATTACTCCTCGGCTTAGATTAGCTTAGCCCGATAAGCCTACCCAGCTAGCCATTTTATTCGGAAAATGGCACCCTGCTCGACAAACGTAATAGTGGAACACAAAATAAACGTAATTAGGTCGAGCTACGCCTGCGACATGGGCACCACGGCCCCCACGAAGCCAACCTCAATATAACTACTTGGGCAAATATGGAACTGGTGATCCCGTGGTACCAAATTAAATCTTTGGATCGGATCACGTGAAACTCATGATGCCCCCTGATGGCCATGGATCAAGAACCATCTCATGAGCCACTCCCAGTTGAGCTGGTGCTTCCCGAGACTGGTTGCCCCCAGTCAATCAGTACAATCCAGAGTAGGTCTCTCTAGGTGTCACCTGTTTATAATACCCTAAATTGGGTGTAGAGTGCAATGAATTTTGATAATGAAAATGGCCAATTAAAAATGGTAACAAAATATCATAATAATGGAAAGTAGTGTATAGAAATAAAGAAATGCCGCATAATTATACGTGGAAGCTGTAAATTAATTCATCAAACTTTAATAGCAGAAAAATATGAAAAGCAAAAAATAAGTATTTATACAAGTATGCAACGCCCTGTGCGTATAATTCGAATACTCGACACATATAAATCTGTTTGTCCCATTCTATGGCATATTTTCAATGGTATTTTTATACCCTATAATATCTGTGGTACAGGGCATTCTAAGTATGTGCAGATATTTATAACACCCGAGAAATATTGAAAAAAAAGCATCTTTTGTGATATGGACTCGATTTATGTCTATCCGTTCCTCTGTCCCTCCGTTTGTGAGCAAGTTATGGGTCGCAATTTTGGAGTAGCTTAATGAAACTTGTTACATGGTTGTGTTTTATTCCAAAGATGCACCCTATTAGAAATGGTTAAAATCGGGCCATTTTTACAACCATGTCCCATAAAAAATTACAATTTCTAATATATTTCAAGGTACATTGGCGCTTCATTCTACTTTAATATAAGAAGCACGTGTGCTACATTTTATCCAGACTGATCCATTTTTACGATCAAATCCCATATAAAGCGTCTTTCAAAAAAAATCCTTATACGGACAAAAGTTTCAATTTTGAATATATTTTAGCTGAAATTGGCACTGCCTTATGCTTTGACATAAAAAATATGTGCACCATATTTAGTTCAGATAGGTCCATTTTTTGAACCTCTTATAATGAACTCTTTAAATAATGAAGAAATTACAAATTTTGTCAATATTATTTTCGGTTGTAATTCTCTTATTTAAATTTAATCACTTTAAACAACATGGTATAGGGTATTTACCAAATCGGCCACAACCGCCTATAAAGATCTTATTTGTTTACTTTCTATTTGTGCATTTTCTTATTCATGCAATTTTTAAAATAGAAAATATGCTTCCATTTTGAATGAATTATCTCTGAATTATCTCCACAAAGCTGAACTCAATTGCATACAAATTTTTCAGAAGTGCCTGTTTTATTGTATAAATTTCTTTAGTACATGAGAGGAAAATTGTCATTATAAGAAGATTTGCTGGCATTTTTTTTTTATTCATTACATAAAAATTTTCTAATTATTTTACAACTAACATGAAAATGACAATAAAAACAAAAAGTAAAGCAGATTAAAGGGAACACTTAGGAGGTATAGTTGGCTTGAGGTTAACCTTACACAGTTGCTGTACATGCATTGCATTGCTTGTCATGGGCGTGCCAGATTTAGGGCAAGCAAATACGCAGTTGTTATTGTTGTTTTGTGTAGCATTTGCTAGAATTTTGTTCTACTTGTGGTACCCATAGTACCGTTCATAGTAGAATAACGAGTAGTTTGAAACTTAAAGCTTTGGTTGCTCTTTATTTACAAGGCTAATCTATTGAATGAAGTAGAGAAATCTTTCCGATACTTTGACTAAGTTTCTAGCATAAGCCTGGAAAAAAGGCAGCTTATGTAATGAATAATCAGATTTCGCTTGTTATAATCAGAATGTTCTTAGTATATGATAGTAAGTGGGCGGGGCTTTTCGATTTCTGGCCCATTTTTAATAAAAGTTTGCTTGAAAAAACTTTGAAAACCCTTGTGAACTCAAGATCAAATTAGAACAATTTTTATTAAAGATAAAAAATTGACAGTACAAGGCCGACCATGATTAGAATCAAAATTCGATGATAATTACACAAAGTGCTAAGTAAAATAATGTCCATGCTAAATTTTATTATAATTAAGAAAGTTGCTGAAGTTTTCTTCATCGAAATCATTTAAATTAGCACTGGAATAAAAAATAATCTAAATGAATTATTAAAGTTTTCTAAAAACGAATAAACTGAAATTAAAATTAACAAATATATTTTTTTTGGTGGGAGAAGGGAGATTAGTGAATTAAATATAAAGTCTATGACATAATGGCAACAAATAAAACACCAGATTTTCCTTTGACAGATAGTTTAGTTTATATAAAATATTTAGATTTTCAAAGTGGGCTTTTACTTTTAACTACAAATTAAGATTTTGCCATGCTAATTTGTAGTTGATTCAGGCCGGCTATTAAACTTACACCACTTTTACACCACAATACTCAAAAGGGCTGGAAAGTCAAAAAGTGAAAATCTGAGAATTTTGTAAGTAGGTGGCTTCAAAAATTACACCGATTTTTTTTTCAAACTCCATCTCAAAATTTTTTTTGCATTTTTCATGGTTTGCATTGAAATTTCTACAAAATGAAAGATGTTTGCTGACCACAAAAACTATATGATTATTAAATGGATGGACGATTGGACAGACAAACGAGCTTATAGATAGGCTTAAATTAAATCTTGGCAAATAAATTCGCGTGCCTTTGCTTAATAAAAGTTTGCTTTATTGCAAGTTATTTCAAGTGTTACATACATTTCTAAAAAATTTAACTTATCTCCTGTGAAAAAGTATAAAAGTACAAGAACATTTGTAAACATGAATACACAATAAATGTAGCAGCTATTGCTATATATGATGACAATTATGCAATGTCATGAAAATTTCATAGAATTTTTTTTTTTCATCCTTTGAGATAAAACTGAGATTTATTACAAACATTGAAATCTGACTGCATGATAATGATAATCGGGCCTGTATATATGTTTATGGATGCATCATTACACAAAATACATTAAAAATATCAAAATTCGATATTAGTATTAGAATTCGCGTGCTACAATTTGGTATCCTATTTGTAATAGATTCATGGCAATCAAGCAATCACTATTAGAATTATTCATTCATCGAAAGGTTTAAGGCATTTTAGCCTTCACCAAAAAATATTCATTATACACAATTTTATGGATATAGATGCTTAGATATTTATATATATTGTCCAAAGGTGCATACATCAAGCTGCCTTCTATAACGACATAAGCATGCCTTTTTAGCAAAGTTTTTCAAAGTCATTTCGCTCTATGTTTCTCCATATGGAGATAATTAGTTCTGAAAAACATCAGCTCAACTTTTAGGCTTAAGATTTGGGTTCCCAATTTTAATATCTATCAAATGATTTTGAGATTGACTTCATGGCGACCAAATTTATTTAAATATACTTATGCGCTAAAAATTCTGATGTTTGAGAATTCGATCATCTGTAATCTGTAAACTGAACTACATGCCTTAAAGAAGTCTTGAATCTAAGTCTACATAAACCAACATGTAAGTTTTGTAGATAAAATTTACCACGGTCTACAATTTGGAATTTAATTGAGATGGTAAAATTTAAGTTAAGTGAATCATGCGATCCAAACGTATACGCTTAAGATAAAACTTATGTTGACTTAAAGACGTTTTTGATTCAATATATTTGAGAGGGAACGATTTTGACGACCATTCGTCTCCATTAAAAGTTTTTTTTACAATATTTATAATTTTGAATATTTTCTTAATATTTTAAGTAGACTCTTGAGTTCTAGTTTTTTGTTTTCCTATCGTACTGCACCGGTCTTTCGTGACTTTTAATTTAGAATTTTAATTTTCTTTAACTTCCTTTATCATTAAAATTTTTTGTTTCTGTTAATGTTTAAATGCATATTTTGAATGAAATCATCTCAAGGACTTAGCGTTGGTTACAATATGTACCATCACTTAAGTATCCAATTAATTCATTGTATTATTCTGTTATCTTAGTGCTGCATTTTATGATCTTAAAGAAGAAAATTATGGAAGCAGGGAGGAAAGTATATTTGTTCTTTCAACATTGTGTTGCAATAATTTTATTCTTATATTGTATGTCCATCGATAAATTCTCATATAATAGGAGTTTGTAGTTTATATCTTCACTTAAGTTAATGGAAAAAGTATTATATGAACTCAGTGATCTTCAAATTTTTCTTTTTAATATAAGAAATTTAAAACAGTCAAGTTGACGCCCTTTGAAATGCTTTAGGTAACGCTGCAATTAAATAATAACGAGTTTATGTGTTACTGCAAGATGTTACCCCACATTAGAACTATTATTTCCATTTGTACTTTGTATGTTAAGTAATTTGCTTTCAATTCATTAGAGAAGAGCTTTATGGGAATTTTTTCATACTTTCATATAAAGAACACTTGTCTTATAGATTAATATATTAGGTTGTTTCAAAAGTTCTTTTTTCATATTTTTCGAAAGCAAACTTTATCTATTGAATAAAAATCAAAAGGTTTTATTTTTGCTTTAGCGTGTTATTTAGATTTAGAGAGCCATTGGGCTCTCCAATGTAAGGCACATTTACTAACTAGTTCCATCTTTTGCGTTAATGTTGGCTTTGATGGAAAGCACTTTTTGAACAAACTAACTATCTATTGTTGAAATTAATTAATTAATTATTTTATTTTAGTATTGAAAGTGGTGTCAAACTTTTGTCATTTTAGTTCCAAAGTGGGAGTATATCTATAAACCAAATTTTAATAATAATTATAAAAGGCCCTGCTAGGCAAACAATCCGTACTAAATGAACTCCAATGAACAATGAACTCCACCTTTAAGTTCTGGAAAATAGATTGCAAGTCTAATGTAGAATCGTAAGCAACTGTAGCAGTGAAATGTTAATTCAATCGTAGAACCTCGGCGTGGCATTTCTTTTATATTACGATTTTTATTTATGTATCCAAGTAGTTGGCCTTGTACTTTACAATGTTTATATTTTCTATTTAAAATGCCATAAATTCTAGAAAATTCAAGAAATTTTCTTAATTTATATTGTTCTTCTAAATTTTCCTAGTATTTTCTATTGGTAAATGTTAACGTAATTTAATTCAAATAATTCTGAAGTGAAGAATTTAAGATTTCTTCTAAAGTATACTAAATAGGAATTTCAGATTAAATGGATCTTTAAATGGATTACTCCATAAAGGCAGACGATTTCTCTTGATGTTAAAAGTAAAGCTTGGCCAATCAAATTGAGCAATTTATTCATATATGAAATAATTGAAAAATGTTGGGAAAGTAAGCTCATATAAAAATTCAATAATTAACTTTTGGGGTCGCTAAAAAATTTCCAATTTTGTTTGATCAGCTTTGTCCTCGAGAACGGCCTAACCATTTAGATACCTTTTGTACATTTTCTGCGATGGTAAATAGAATCTAATTTGCAATTTTTGCAAGTTGGTACTAAAAGTGAATCGAATCGATAATGAAAGTTTATGTAAATTTTTTTCTATTAAGATAAAGGATATTATTTGCTTCAAGATTTATCTGATTTTTATCTGCAAAAAAAGCGAAAGAAAGAAATGAAAAAAAGTAAGAAAGAAAGATTATCTTAAAAAATGTATAAAAATAATATTAGATCGAATTCGAAAATAACATTATATGATTGATTACAATGCAAGAAATAACAATAACAACATGAACAATAACGAACAATCATAAAAAAAGAAAAGAATTCTTAAGGAAAATTGTGCTATTATTTTTATTATTAAAGATATGAAAATTTCTTCAGATAACGTTTGGATTTTAATATTTTAAATTTTATGCAGCCTATAATAAACCAACAATAACAACAAGTAAGACAATTATATTTGACTGGAGCCAAATCTGGCATAGCCACCATCAATACATCAAGATATTACGATTCAGAAGTTGCTTCAGTTTTTTTTAGGAGTAAATTGATTTTCTATAATTTCGCCCAGACATGATTTTTTGAATAGATGTATTCTGCAAAGCTTTTGTAGTTTCCAGATGTTTAGCAAAAACCTATAAAATTTCGCTTGAAAAAGATTGTGCCTTTGGCCGTGTCTTTCGAACTTAAGATTATTCTGCCAAATATAAGCTCGATATCTGAAATTTTACCATCAGGAGAATATTTACAGCAGACAAACACATAAATGAACAGGCTAACAGACATTCAAAATTTTCTGCTGATCAAGAATGCACATAGAATCTACGGTACTTTCTTCTAGACGTTACAAACATAATGACAAAAGCGAATATAAACCCAACCTCTGGATGATGGGTACAAAAATAATTTATATTTATATATAAAAAGGCAAAAAGGTTATGGCATCATTCACAGTAATATTGAGCACTCTTTGTTGTAACCTTCCTTTTCGTACGCCACCAGAACTCGATGAATATTATACCTTAATGATATCTTTTACAAAGGCTTATACATACTTATATTGCTATATATATGTGTATATGTATGTATGTATGTATGTGTATAAATAAATTTATTTGTGTTGCATTCAGTTGAGTTGTGCTGAGTTGTGTTGTGCTATGATCTGACAGTTTAACTTTTATATGCAATGGGAGAAGAAATGTTGAATATTGCTCATACTTGTCTTATGTTGCTTAAGAGTTACATTGTATTGCCTGATACATAATGAAATGTTAATATATCTATATAATTGTTATATGAATTGTGGGGCAAAGAGTATTATTTTATGCTTAATTTTACAGATGCTCTTTAAGTAACTGTTGTATGAATGTTTTATATGTTTGACTTATAATAATGATAATAATGATGATGATAATGAAGTAAATGTTGCAAAAGAATGATGTTAATGATGATAATGATGATAATGATGATAATGATGATAATGATGATAATGATGATGATGATGATTTTGCTCTGTAAATTTTGAGTTGTTTGTGGTTTTGTGTAAAATTTGGTCACATGATTAATGGATGATGTTAACTTTACCCCACATTAAGTGTTTTTATCCAATAAATCTTATTGTCTGATTAAAAAAACTAAAAAAGGGAAAACAATGAAAAATATATGATTTGTGGAAGCAAAGTTTTAAGAAAATAACAATATAAGAGAATTGTTTAATCTTTTAATGGGCGTTGCATTTGAATTATTTCATTTTATATGATTAAAAAGTCACTGAATGTAAATGAGAAGTAATAATATTCGAAAAGTGAACAACTTCCATTCTTATAATCAATCAGAGTCTATACTTGAATATTTTCCAAAAGATTTCTTAATGTCTTTGAAAATTCAACTTGTACAAGTAAAAATTTTGGAAATGTCTATTCAATTTAAAAGTTCTGTATGAAGAACAATTCAAAAAAATGTACCAATTTACACCAAATTTAATAGATTTCTTTAATATGAAAAATAATTAAGTTGCATCGTTTTACATTGACATCTAATCTAAATTTAAACTAATTTTTCATAAAAAATTTTTTCTCGTAAAGTAGAGCGATACATTAAGATTCAAAACCTTCTTTACTTTTTCATTAAAGGATATAAAACGTACTTATGAGAAAGTGAAATATAATTAAGCGTAGGTGTAGCTGGTTTTCGAAATTTTTTAGATAGATGTAGGAATCAAATAGCTTTACCCCAGACAATTCTCTATATGTTTCAATTTTTAAACTATAAACGAAAAAGTTTAAATTTTTAATTAAAAAAGCCGAAGTCTTCTCAGTTTATATCGCACTCTTAGGCGTGCCTTTCAATTGATTTTGACCATTTTCAATATAATTCTACCAAAAAGAATGTTCAGGGATCCTGCCAAGTTTGAGCTCGTTGTCGGCTATTTTTTTTTTCTATGAAAAAGAATATTAAAAATATATGGACAGACGGACAGACAGACAGACATGTCTACATCGTTTCAGAATTTGATGCTAATCAAAAATATGCCTACTTATGCCTACTATATATAAATTTTAAAAAGTTGAATATAAAAAAGCGCGTAAGTTAATGTTAAAATTTAATATATCCATGGAATTGTAGAATTTAGAACTGAATGTGAAATCCATTTTTGGCAAAGTGTAACAAGTAAATTTTTAATATTACTTTTATATAGAGAGATTCAACAGATCCTACAACAGATTCATCTGATTAAAACTTTTGAGGCTGTAATTTTATTTGGCATATGCATATTTTGCATTTTCATAATAATATTAAATAGTTTTATTATACAAATTTCCTTTACATTCTAATGAGAAAAAGGTAGCATAGCAAGGATCTTACCATTTGAAATATTTCAAATTAAAAATTGAAATAAATTTCAAAAATGTAAATAATTTTTTTTGAAAAAGATGCAGCAAACGGTTCATACGATCTGATACGCTTTTCAATTTTCGATTTACCTGGATCGATTCCGAGAGCATTTGTAAATTCCTAGATATAATAAAAATGAAGCTATTGCCCCAGATCTTTGAAAAGTCCCATGCACAATTTATTCTAACAAATACCATAAAACTAGTGTGAAAATTGGCAACAGAGGTGAAGAGCGCAGAAAGTGTGAGAAAAAATTAATGACCACCTTCGTTTAACCATATAAAATTCACAAAATATTTTCATAATCTAAATGTTATTTTATTCCCAAATAAATATTTGGATTTTTCAAATTGTTGACTTGATTTCTCCATAGATTTTATAACATTTTTGTTTTTGTATTTTGTGGTTTATAAATGTTTTCATTATGTTAACATAAAATCCATTGCCAATTTTTGAAATGTGGTGGTTATGCAAATAATAAAATAAATCAAATTGAATACAAGTTCATTCATATGGAATTCTCTAACAAACAAGAGGGGCTTCAAAATTTATTGGAAGCAATTGTAATTTGAGGTTAATGAATGCAACAACTACAGCAATAACAACAACAATATTTTATGTAAAATTTAATGGTAAATATGAAGTAAACCAAAATGTGTCTCAATGGCCTAAAATATATTGGATTTCTATTTTCTTTTATTGCACTATTTTCGGGGTCAAATAATTGTCATTACTTATCCATAAATGATGAATATTAAAGTAATGTAAAAGAAGGGTTTATATGTGAACCATAGAAATAATAATAAAAATATCAATTACATAACGATGTGAAATTAAGGAGGGCATATGAAAAAGTATCCTTTTGAGGAGAGAAATTTTAAGCTTGTTTAAAAAAAAGGTTTTCAATTCGATATAAAAAAAGCCATTTGGTCTTCTATTTGTAAATATTTCAAGTAAGTGAAATATATCGAATGAATTTTAAATTAATTACAATTTTTTAGAATTCCATTTGCATTCTTTAAATTATCTTTTAAATCAATCACCTTTCAATAAATTTGTCTTTTAACAATTTTGTAGAAATAAGAATTTTCGATTGCTCTAACGAACAACCAAAGAGCAATTATATTTCAAAAAGAATAGTGGAATTCACTAAGTATACAATTAAGCGTCTAACTTTTTTGAAATAAGGGCTGAAAATAAGAGTCGTTGAAGAAATATGAATGATACATGATTATTTGAATTGGCAGTTTAACCATGAAATAATATTGAAAATTGATGAAAAATTACTTGAGAGATATTTCAAATTTTTTTTTTTGTCAAAAGTAGTGTTTCGCAAACCTTATTCAAACCATTAAAAAATATTATTCCAATTGAGTTAAAACTAAATCCACGACTTGCATAGTCGTGATTAGATTTAAATTTAAGTGAGTCTAAGCATCTAAAAGAGTGCTATAGAAAGTTTTTAAGAATGCTTCATTATTCCCTTAGTAGGGTCTCATTATATATATATATATAAAATTTTTAAATGATTTCGTGAAATATATTGGTGCAGGTGGTTTATTGAACCATTTTTGGAATCATTTATCAAGTAAATTCTGATAAATTAATATTGTTTGCTTTTGTATTGTTTTCGAAATTCCTTATTGAAAGTAATGACATGGTCTAGACAAGTTAATGCCCAATTTTCATGGACTATTGAGTGTAGCATTTTTATAAGTTTTATATAGGACTCTTCACTCAAAATGTAACTTATAATAATCTCTTTATCTCGTTATCTGAAGACAAAGTTCTCTATAGAAATTTAATAAAAATTTGCATACGATTTTATAAATATTGTATGTTTTCTTATATGTGTCACATTAAAAGCAAAAATGGTAAAAATTTTTCCGCAACATTTACTTTATCTTTATCTCACTGAATAACATATACAAACATATTAAATGCCTCAATACCCGGAAATCCTCTTAAGTATATTATTTTATCTTATTTTTATTTTTTCCTTTACAAAAAGCCCAATTTATATAAAATTTAATGTTAAATGCATTGCTGCCGTTTTAATAGACGCACACAAACAATTTCTATATAAAG
Source organism: Melophagus ovinus (assembly GCA_023089585.1). Classification (NCBI taxonomy): domain Eukaryota; kingdom Metazoa; phylum Arthropoda; class Insecta; order Diptera; family Hippoboscidae; genus Melophagus; species Melophagus ovinus. The sequence goes on from JAKKIB010000252.1 coordinate 13,020,300, forward strand.
TACGAATGATATAATAAAAAAAAAGACCATGACGCGATGAAGATAAATGTATATAAAAAAGGTAAAAGAAAAAGAAACTTGTTCCAGCAAAACACAAAAATATTGTAAATGTCAACTTTTCATATAAAAATCAAGGGTAACGTTTTGGGCAATTTTTATATTGCCTACTTTGGTTTGTCTAAAAAGTCAAAAAATTAGAAAAATCGTAATTTTTCAATAATTTGAAAAGTTATTTATAGGGAAGAGAGTTCAAAAACTGCATCTAACTGGTCCTACAAAATATTTTAAATTGTAACTTTTTTTTATATCTATAAATTTTTCATAAAATTGGTGATTTTTTTGGATTGGTCATATGAATTGACCAATCTTATCCATAAGTATATTCAAGCGTCCTTGCATCAAGACCACATCATAAAATTGTACTCAAACATTAGACTTTTTTATTTTACAAAGGCCAGACATGCTGACATCAAATCATCAAGTCTCTCTGATTAGATCGGCATAATAAAAATTGTGTTTTATCTCAAACCCATTGTATTTCATACTATAAGTGTTGTAGGGTATTTAAGAAATTTTTTTTGTTGTAGGTAAATTTTCGTAATTCTTATGCGCCACAGAAGAAAATCTTATATTTTTGCTTGTGCACCAACATTTTCTTACTTTCCCTTTAACTTTTATTCTACTTGTTATTTATTTCATCATTTTTTGAGTGGATCCTTAAGTTTTCGTTGTCCTTTGCTCTAGATTGCGTTTTTTCTTTTCTTTTTTTTTTTTTTTTTTGATATTTCTTACATTTTATTTCTATTATTATTTGTACAATTTTAATGTTTATTATTGTTGTAGTTATTGTTAAACTTATTGTTTTATGTGTTCTTGTGTTCTACTTAAAGTCTAACTTATTGAAAAAAAGTGAAATGTTTTCATTCATAATAAACATAATAAACATAATAAACATTCGCATTATGTTTTATGATGAATTTTCATGTTCTCATACATAAAAATTGGAAATTTTTTTATTGATATATTTAGTTTATGAAAAACTTTTGGCAGCATTCAAAATGTTAGCTAGAAATTTTGAAACGATTTAGGCAACTTCTCTCTACGTTTTGTCTTCTATTTGCTATTTTGTCTATCTATCTGTCCACTTGTTTGTTTATGGGAAACATTTCTAAATGATGAAAACATTTAAATGGTGAGATTTGTAAGTTTGGCCTTAACCAAATATTAATTTTCTTGTTTGCGTTGGTTTAATAAAAAATTTTTTATTTCCTCATTTATTTGCATTTTCTTCTTTAGGAGTTATAAGTAGTAAAAGCTTAAAGTAATAAAAAAAATTTGTTTTTTGAAGGTTTAAGTATGTTTCTCGTTTGGTTGTTGGAGAATAAAATTTTTCGCATACAAATTCTACCATTTTCTTTTTATATGTTTCTCAGTCAAATATAAAATGTCATTTGAAAGAATGAACAAGAATTTTTATAAATAAAAGAAAAATTCCTTTAAAAAAAAATTATTCACTTTAAAATGCCATAATTTGAGTAACTTGAAATTTTTATGAAATAAATGGAATTTATGTCACTGACTTCTTTCGAAGAATAAAGTCAAAATTCTAGGTATTCAAATTAAGAATAAAATTGAATAAAATTTTCAAATTATAGAGTAAAATTCTGGTGAAAGGTTTGAAGTAGCTTCTTTAATACCAATCGAGTCAAACTTAACTATCTGAAATGATTTAAATATTATTAATTGTCAGTCCATGTCTGTCTGTCCATCTTTTCCTATAAATTTGTCAACAAAGTATAGAGAAATATTATTGAAAGTTGATAATTGGGCTTATTGTGGCCCGAGAATGAGTAATACTTGCCGGAAGCTCTTTACTCTCTAAAAAAAAAAATGAAAAAAAAATTAAATTTTGAAAAATTTTAAATAAATAGCAGAGCACTTGTATCATTTAACATATTATATAAATTTGCTGAAATTTTATTCAAATCTATCCACTTTCTGAAGCATTTGTCATGAGGAAAACTTTTCAAAACAATTTCAAGATTTCATTTATTTAAATTTTCTTATTAATTTTTTATTTATTAAGTGAAACGATGTAGGCTATTTGAAAGAACGATGTAGGGTATTTCCATAGAACCATACCATTTCCACTAGTTTACCTCGATTTATTCTAATATTTTCATTCTCATAATTCTGTATAAAAGGGAATATTTTTTTTTCGAGAAATTCTCATTTATTTATTTCGCTCTTAATTAATTAATCTGATTATATTAAATTAATTTAATAAGCTTAATTATAAAAATACTAAATCACCTTAAATTATAAAATTTAATAAGTTTGCGATAAGTCTAATTAAGCTACAATTAAGTTTAAATTTGGTATAGAAAAATTTCATAAATATTTAAATTTAACATTTTCATAAAAAATGAATTAAAAATGATTGAAAATTATTGACATCGTTTAAAAAAAAGAGAAATCTCCATTAAACATTAAAAATTCAAAATATGAAGCCTGAAATTATGGCTTATTTTATGGACATTTCAATATTATTTCAAGTTGAATCAATTCAGCTGAAAATATAAAAAATTTGCATTGAACTAAGACTATTTTTCACGCGTTATTAAATCTTTAATTAAAAAGGACTCCAAAAGAAAATTGTTAGCATTACACAGGAATACAGAAAGAATCAGAAATATTCAAGAATTTATAATTGCTCTTAAAGCAAATGGCAGAAACGATTTAAAAAAAAAACCAACACACACAAAACGATGAAAAATGGGCGCAAACGGGCAAAGAACACTCAGATGGCACAAAATACACAAATAGCGGTAATAAAATAAGTTTAAAATTACTGCTGAAATTATTTCAATTTCCTTTTTTTTTGGTTTTATTTTTCTCTACCCCCCACCCCCCTCGATTTAATAGTCACCTAGAAGATAATTTTAATGTACTCTCTTAATTTCTAATTTCCTTTTTTATAGCAAAAATGTTATTCATAATTAAAATAGTGACTAAGAAGAAAAAGGCAAAGTAATAAAATGTGAATAAATTTCAATCTATAAAAATTTATAAAATTTTTCAATAAATACTTTAAATAAACGATAAAAAACGTTTCTTATGATATTCATCTATAAAAAAATAAAAATATCATTTCGTGGCCATTCCATTTTTGTCTACTGCTTCATTTTACCAGGGCAACTAAGTTTGGGACACTTTCAAATTTATTTTCATTTTATACCTTTGCAAAAACAACTCGATCATTTAGCATAACTCATTAACTTTTAGGCTAGTTTTAAATTTTCATTTGCCAATTGGTTTAAGTTCAATTTCCAAGCCTAAACGTTCGCATGTCTATGGCGCCTTTGTCCACAAAATGTTTGTTACAATTTTTAAGATACTTAAAAAGTATACATTTTGTTTCAAGATTGAAGATGACTGAATCGTTAAAGTAGTGTAAAAGTACTGATATTCCGATAGTAACCGATTATAAAAATTTTTACTTCTCATACACCAGGCCACTTGTAACGTAAAATCCTGTTTCAGAATACGTTCATATAGGACAGAAATTTTTTAATTTTGCATATGTATTTTTTTTTAGAAAATTGTTGCATAAAACATTTTTGAGACATTAAATATTTGTATCGAATTTTGTTCAGATCAATTCATGTTTCGGGGCCCTCTCTCTTATAACGAACTTTTGAAAGTCACGAAACAAAGCTTTGGAATATTTAAAAGTTGACCAACCATCAACTTTTTACTTGACTTTTCCTTTTTTCATCATTCTTACCGGATATTTGGATCTTGTTAAGTGTTTATTTTATAATTCTAAATTTAGAATAATGGACTGTAATATTAATACAAACACACACATACATACAAACAACTAAAAGTTGAAGCACGTAGGCTTTTGTTCTCTCTCTTTTATGGGCCTTTACTATTCTAAATAATGTATATATATACATAAAATATATGTATGTAATTGGTCAACTTTAGTTTTAATATAACTCAAAAATTAATGAAAAACAAAATAAAACCAAAAAAAGAAAGAAAAAAAAACACAAGAAAAGAAATAAAACAGGAAGAAATAACAAATCACAAACCATAACTAGTTTTATAATCTGGTTTTGTTGTTCTTTCAATAGACGAAAGTAAACAAAGTTATATAAATTAGAATCATTAAGTTGATTGTAACATAAACATTAACAAATCATGCTGTTAGTGTTTTACATGCATACCTGCAGGGGAAGGCTCAAATGCATGGTACATAAACATACATAATGATCGCTAGCGTTGGTAGACACGACACATCACGTGCATGCCACCGTCACGACTAGCTTCCAATTTAAAGCCAGTATTGCACCTCATATACATAGCTTAATCCTTGGTGTAAGGATTCGGAGCCTTCTTATTACTCCTCGGCTTAGATTAGCTTAGCCTGATAAGCCTACCCAGCTAGCCATTTTATTCGGGAAATGGCACCCTGCTCGACAAACGTAATAGTGGAACACAAAATAAACATAAATAAGTCGATCCACGCCCGCGACATGGGCACCACAGCCCCCACGAAGCCAACCTCAATATAACTACTTGGTGATTCCGTGTTACCAAATTAAATCTTTGGATCAAATCTTGTGAACTCATGATGAACCCTGATGGCCACGTATCAACGACCATCTCATGAGCTACTCCCAGTTGAGCAGGTGCTTCTCGGGACTGGTTGCCCCCATTAACAAATCATATAAAATGATATAAAATTTTTTCATTCACTCATCAATTTTCCGTTTCTGCATGCCACTCAGCTTACTCTATATAAGTTTCCGTGCACCACTCTCAAATGAATCTGAATTCTTATCTTAATCAATATTAAAGTAAATAAATGTACTCTACAACACTAAATAAATATTCTTTTAAATCAGTTAAGGAAAAATCACTGATTAGCTGTCCGCTTGTCCGCTTGTCCGCCTAACCGTCTGATATCTGTTAACTACTACAGATTACAATTGAGATTAGGAGGCGAAATTTAAAGACTTTTGAAGTGATCAGTTTAATGGCTGAAACATTATTCGTTATCTCATGCAATAGATAAAACGAAAATCTCTTGTCATCGTGGGTCGAGTATTATTTGTTTAGTGACATATAAGAAATGATGCTGTGTATTGAAGTGCAATTGAGAATTGAGTGGTTAAACTCGTTTAACCAGGGAATCATCCCAGGAAAAATGCTTAAAATCCGTTTGTTTATCTGAAAAATTTTCGTATAACAATCAATCCTTCCACAAGGCCTTTTTTCAAAGAAAATTATTATATCAAAAAAAATTAAAACTTTACTTTATTTTAATGAATTTTGGCTCAGCCATGTTACTCTATTCTTTAAAGCTTTTTCCTTGTAACAAACTTTCCAAGTCATTTAAAACTTTCAATTTTTTATTTTCTCTTCTCGTTTTTTTCATTTTTTTTCACTTTTTAAATGAATTTAGTAAAGTGCTGTAGAGGATTACTTGAAAGTTGTCTACGATCTTTATTTAACGTTTCTATTGAGTTTCCATTTGCATTTACATTTCCTTCGTATTATCGAAACACTGGCATACAACTCAACATTACTCAAATTGTGTGGATCTGTTTGCAATTTTACACAGAAATACAAAATTGTAATCTATTATTGGCCGAGACATTCTCTTTCATTTTTCATATTCATCTACAAATTTTTTTTATTGTATTATTGTAACATTTTCCGTTTATTTGTTCTATGGTAAAAATACAATTGGGCCACTGGCTAATAATTTCTCTTTTTCTTTAATAGTAAAAAATTTTGTAATATTTCTCCCCCATAATTTCTTATACATAAAGTAAGTGCATCGTTTAAAGTAAAGTTAACTAAAATGGGAATTTTCGATGACATTCTATTAAACTTTGTAGAAAACTTTGGCCCCACTTTAATGGTTAAAACTCTAGTCCCATTGTCCCATTTTTGTTGTAATAAAACACTATAAAATTTGCTACTAATAGATTTAGTACTCTCAAGATTACTAAACGGCAAATACAGATTCTAAATTACGAAATGTTCTCTCCTTCTTAAAATTCGATTCTCATTGGATTATTAGATGATAAATGGTCGTTAATTTAAATGTATTATTTTGTGGTAACAACTTAAAATAATTGATATTTTTATCATTCCAAAGAGTATCGTACAACAAATACTCCTTCTAAATTCCGTAAAGTCTTATAATTTTTCTGATTTGAATTTTGTGATTACAGCTTCGAAAAATGAAAATTCTTTAAATCATTGAGACAATTTTATTATGCGGTCGATAGTAATGCAATTCCAGGAAAATTTTAATCTCTCTCCAAAAGTAGAATCTAATTTTTTTTCTTTTTTTTTGAATGAAAGTTGTAGCCCTTTCTTGTTGTTTTGTCTTTAATTGATTTTCTCTAATTTTGCTTCTTTTTTTTTTTTTAAATTTTTTGGAAAAATGCCTAGAAAGGATAAATATTTTATGCTCTTATATTTTGTTTTTCTCTCATTATATATTATTATTAGTATTATCTTTCAGCCCTGTAATAATTTACAGTTTATTGTCGTTATTGCCATTGAATTTGTTTTCGGCATTTTTCTTTGTTCCTTGTTTTTGGCTTTTTTGTGATTTCATATTATGATTAATGTTTTATAGCCAAAAGTATTTATATCGAAATATCTTCCGTTTTTGCTTCACTTTTCTAAGCTTAACATTTTACTTAGCTTATGAAAATATGCTAAATAAATATTTTACAAAACTTATTTCTTTTCTTCCGTTTTATTGTTTAAGGCAGGAAAGTGCGCTCTATATAAATATTATTTAATAATATTTCCACTTGCAAAGGTTCAACCAGCAAGCAAATTTTGTCCATGGAAAAAATGTTTAATGTGCTTTTAAGAATTCATAAAATTCAGGAACAATTAAAGCATTTTGTGATATGACAAAAAAAAAAAAAATTAGTGCTTTTATAGAATTTTAGTAAGTTAAGATTTAGAAATAGTTTTTTAGGCAGCTTCAAATTACTTTCTGATTTGATTTAATTATTTTCATTTGTTTATTTGAAATTTATAATATATTTTTCAAAAATTTTGTTACTTTTACAAAATAGTTTAAAACGAAATTAGTTAGAATCGAACTATTTTTGTGATGACTCATTACGTAGAGCTTTTTTATATAAAAAGTCTCTAGCCTTTGGAGAATTGTATTTATGGGAAATTTTCACTATGATTTTATCATCTCAAAACCATGGACGAAGTTGGGTTTTAATTTTTGGATCTTCTCTCGTATGAGAAACTTTGCAATTTTTTTTGAAAAGTAGTATCTCGAGCTGACCCCTAAAATAGACACTTTCGCAGTTTCAAGGCTATCTGGCTCTCTGTCATTATCATTAGGCTATTTTACCTACATTATCGGTAGTTGTCATAATGAATACCTAATCTGTATATCTGAATAAATATCCTGAATATCTAAAGCTTGCTTCATAATAAATTTTACTAGATATACCAAATTATAAGGTTAATAATTAAATGCCATAAAAATCAGATTTTATATTAATAATGGGTCGCCTTATACGTTGGAATTTTCAATAATTCTTATTTCATTTATATGTTTGTGGGTTATTATCGATTTCTTAAAAAAACCTTCTCGAACCCCTCATTCTTTCATTTATGCTACTCTTTCTTTTTACATATAAAAACTCAAGGATTACAAAAACATTTTCTTTTCTTATGAATTATACTTTAATTGATAAGTTGTAGTGTAAGTTGAAAGTGGAACCACTAATATTTGGTAGCATCAAAAAATGAAATTAATGAAAATTTTTTTCTATTTTTCATTTTTCATTTCTTTTCATCGCCTTCTGTTTTTTCTCTTAATTTTACATTTTCATTCAAAGCATTTTCATTCAAAATATTTAAAACACTTGCACTTTAAATGCGGTCCAGAACAAGTAGGTACTACAAACTAAAAAAAGAAAGAAGAAGAATTAAAGTAAGTAGTCTTTTAATTATACTCAGTACATTTAGTTGGCATATGAGTAACGTTTTGGGGGTGAGCATTAAAGAAAAATGGAACGAGAAAATTAAAATTAATTAAGACAACAACAATGTTGTATTTTAATTACATATCACATACAAACATTCATTTTAACAATTCACTGAAATATTTGTTTTAGTTAAAAAATTAAAAGAACCTAAAAAAAACAATAATAAAAGTACTCTAAATGAAAGAGAAAATTAAAGAATTTTCAAAAAAAAAATTTCTTCAAAAATATAAAATTTACATTTTTGAAGAAATTTTTTTTTTTGAAAATTCTTTAAAAGTGCTTCACAAAAAACAACATACGTCTTTCGAAAAGTTCATGGTTAATTGAATTTTGTTTTATTCACAAAAGAAAGCAAATTGAAGCAGACTTTTATAAATCTTACACTACTTTGCTTAAAATGAAAAGTTAAATTGAAAAATTATAAGTTCACTTATTTTTAAATGAAATGTTCTTTGAAGAGTTGTGTTTGAAGATTCTTGTACCAAAACATGCTCTTTTTGCCAAATTTAAATAAAATATCTTTAAAGTTGAGTCTTGTGCTTTTATAGAATTAATCTGATTTAAATGATATTCCTTAAGGTTCGTATTTTGACCTAAGTACATAATCTAAGTTAAGTTAAGTTAAGTTTCAAAACTTATAACTTTTGATAAGACATTTATATGAACAATATGACGAATGAGACACGTTGCCCTAAATCGTTTCAATAAGTCGTTTGGTGTAATAAAAGGAATGGACTTATTTCAAACTTTTCATAAATTTATTACACCGTTCAATAAATTTGGCGTAAGATGTACCTAATAAATATGCTTTTCATAAAAGTGTCTTGTGAATTTTTCTTTTCAAATAAAATCTTTCTTAAACTTTGTATTTCCAGGTTTTTTCAATTGATTCAAAATAACTTTTGAAAGTATCGCAGATTGAAGAAGCCAGAAGCCTCAGTGAGAAGAGAAAAGTACAAATGTATTTATAAAATACTTACTTTAAAGTTTAGCGATCGTATGATCGCTATAGAAAGAATAATAAGAAAAATGGAAAATTTAAAAAAAGCAAAATTTTTTAAAGTTTCAGAAACTCAATAAAGTCCAATTTGCTCTTTTGTATTTTGTATACTAACAAAAACAACAAAACCATTTAGCGAAGCGCATTTTTGTTAATTCTTTAAAAACACTAGAGAAAGGGCAATCCACTAAATTTTTTATATCCGTAACTCCAAAGGAAAAGTCAGAAGTTCTATGAGAAGCTTCAAATTCTACATGAATTTTGAATTAAATGGACAAACAAAGTATATTTATCCGTTTTGTCGTAAATATTCTATGGGCAGTAAAAAATTTTTAAATCGATCTCAAATTTGTCAGAAATATTAAACCTTCTTACAAGCAGTTTAGTATTGAAAATGGATCGAAACGGCCAATGAAACGGCGAAATGTCTCTGTTTGTTAAAGTTGTTTGGAAATTTGCAATTTTCTGATCATTACCCACAAATAAAAATAGAGGACTGAAATTTAAGAAATATTTATTCCAAAAACACATTTAATTGAAATTACTTACACAAAAAGCTTAAAATAGATTTCCTTTGATAATGGAATCTACTTTATTTTAATACGAATTATGAACCTATGACGAGCACTTTGCTTAGGAACCATTTAGGATGCGGCAGAATGTAATAGAAAAATTTTAAATATAGTTTTAAAAATAACTTGAAATCTTCTAACACTTCATTTGTATACAATTTCATTTTAGTTTTCCTTCCATTCTTGTTGATGATATTATTTATATCCTACATCACTTGTATGTTACACTCAAAAAATATTTAAGATCATACCAATCTATTCAAAATCTGCTTTTGTATAAATTCTGGCCTATTTGTCCGTACGTCCGTCTGGTATTTGTCCATATAAATTTCCTAAGAGACTGCTGGTATTAATTTCCAAAGCATTTATATTGATTTACGAAATATTTACAATAATGAGCTTCTTTACTAAATCTGCTTTAAATTTTGCAAAAGATTAAGATTGGTGGCCTCTTTATAAGATGTTTTATACTAAAAAAAATGTTGTTATATGAAAAATTGAAAAATTTTGGAGATTTTGTAATGAAAATGTAATGAGGGTTGCTTCTGGACATATTTACTAAGTGTTGCAAATTTGATTGAGATTAATTCATTTTTTTTTTTGGATTTCCTTCAATGACATAATCGAAAAGTACAACTTTTTCTTGATTTAACTTTGTTGACTTGTTTAGTAACTTTGCTGTTTAAGCAACTTGGTGTAGGGTATTTAAGAAATTGATTGTCTCGATTATCTGTAATGGTTCACTGGTTTGTGGTTAACCGCAAAAATCATCAGCAATATCATAAGAGTTGTTAACAGCAATTGTAGCCAGAATTAGCAGCAACAACAATAATAATAACATAAAAAAAAAACACATTTTTTAATAGTCCAATGTTGCTGTTTTTGCTGTTGTTTATTGTTTTTTTGCTGCTGTTATTGGCTCATCATCTTGAAATGAATAAACTACAATGAAAAATCAAAACCAAAAACAAGAAAAAAGAGTAAAATTACAAAAAAAAAAAATTTAAATAAATCTTTTACATTTTATTTCAATTTAATGCAATGAATTGATTTTCCCAGTCACGACAAAACTAACTAATATTTATTTACATATACAATGTTTATATTTGTGGATGTATAAATGTAAATGTATAAATATGGGTGAGTATGTTTAAATTGAATGCGTATTTATTTTGTTTTTTTTATTCACCAATCAGTATTTAGGGATACATTCAATTTATCATCATGTTTGGATGCCTGGCTGACTATCTGCCTGACTGGCTGCCTGACTGTCTGTCTGTCTGTCTTTCTGCCTCTCTGTCCTTCTGTCTGAACGACCATCTGTCATCGTGTTTCCGGTTTTGTGATTTGTTGGCACTCTCTTGGTCGCAAACTTTGAAAATTCTTGCATGCAGCTTGTTATTAAAAATAGGCGAAAACCGTTAAAATTTGTGCCCAGAATACGCCCAGTTTTTTGTTTTTTTTTTTTTAGAACATATTTGCTTCTTAAACAAAACTTTTAGTTTTGCATTTATATCTCAAAAAGCACAACAATTACAAAGCTAAAATTTTACATGAATACTAAGTCCATTATTCTATAATGCTTGTTCAAGTAAAAGACAAATCTGCCACGCCTACATTATGTATACTATACAATTCTAAAATGCAATAGACACTCAGCTGAAATTTGTTAGGTGTTTAAAAGAACATTTCTTCAAAAATTATTTAAATCGAGAGTTACTTAAATTTAGATTTTACTTTGACTTTTCTTGTAACTTGATTGAATAAATGTAAACATTGTGTACCGCAAAGTATCAAATAATATCTGGATGGTATTTAAGTTTCGGCCCTAACTCCAAATATAATTTTCTTATTTGTTTTGAGTTTTCATTTCATCATTTTTATTTTATTTTATTTTATTTTATTTTTTTTTTGTTACATGCCTTTTAAATGTAAAAGCAACGGTTACATGGATGACGCGTTGCTAAGCAGCCATCAACAAATACATAAATACATTAATATATAAATAAATATGTAAATAGAAAATAGCAGCAACAACTAAGCATGTCAATTTCAATATATTTGTGTGGTATTAAATGAATGAATTATTGATGCATGTAAAAGTACAGGATGATTGAATCAATTTTAAATATTACAAATTCACTCGCAACACAAATAACAAAAGAAAAGCAGAAAAATGTAAAAACAATTTTTATTGTATGCGTTTTTACAAATTGTACAATTGTAGTGTTCCATTGATGACAATGTGGCAATATAAAGGCGTTATGTTTGGCAAAACTATCACTTTGGAATTATATGTAAAAATGTAATCAAAATTAAGTGGCTAAAAAAAAAAAAATTAAGTTTTTTTTTTCGACTGAATTTTCTATTTTTTGGTTCATAATAAATTAAATATTTCATGCATTTTAGAAAGTTTCTTCTTGTAAATGAACATTTTAGAATTTTCCATTTAATATCCGGTCAATTTTTTAATTGAAATTATGAAGTGAATAAGGATCTTGCTTAAATTAAATCAGAAAAACGAACTTTACAAACTATTTTATATAAAATAGTTTAAAAAGTTCGTAATATAGAAGAGGGTCCAAAAATTATGTTCAGTTTACTTATTAAATACGTCAAGTGATTTTCAAAAATTGCATATTTCCTTTAAAGAATTCTTTCAGAATGTAAAAAAAGTCCTAAAAATAAACTGCTCATTAAAATGTTCCACAAAAATTTGCTTTTGAGCGTAAATATGTCAAAAAATTTCATTAAAGAACCATAGTGCCCCATAACAAATTTCCAAGGACAGTCAAGTAAGGGTTAGGTACGCTTAAATTGGAATCGGAATAGGGTTCCGAATTGTTCGTTGTATCTGAATTCAACTGTTTTGGCAAACGTCTTATGTATCATAAATTAATGTAAGTGTTGTGGCGTTGGTAGTTACATGTACATGGTATCGTCACACTAGCTGCCAACTTAAAGCCCGTATTGTACCTTATATACTAAGCTTAACTTTTGGTATCCAGGTTCGGTACCTTCCAAAAAACTACTTCGTCTAGTATAGTTAGTTCAGTAAGCCTAACCTAGCCAGCCATATTATTAGGGAAATTGGATCATGCACGATAAGCATTTAGTATGTTCGAGTTATCATTGCTCACGATGTGGGCACCACAACCACGACGAAGTTAACTCCAATATCATCATAATGAGTATTACTAAAACTGGTGATTCCGTAGTTTCAATTTAAATCTTCGGCCGGATCTCGTGAGCTAAGATCGCCTCTGATGGCCAGCACTAATAACGAAAATCTCATGACCCACTCCCAGTTGAGCTGGACCTTTTCGGGACTTGTTGCCCCCATTGATATAAGTTATAGGCAACTATTCAGATAAATAACTACTTACACTTTAAAATCGCAAATCTTCTGTAATCTAACTTTAAACCTTTTAGTACCCTAAGCAGCTACATGCCTTTGGCAGCTGCTTAATTGGGTTCCACTTCGGTTTTCTTATACAAATTTTGAAAATAAATGAACAATTTTGTCACGTAAAAAAAGAAATATTTCATTCAAGGAATTTCATGAATATTTATTTAACAAAATATAAGATATTTTATTAATACATTTTATTATAAAATTTTATCCCTTTCGTTTGCTTCGATGGTAATGGACAGGCCCAAGCATCATCAAATTTCCCCGCTAAACATGAATGGATGCATAATAAATATTTGAAAATTTTGAAGAAAATGCTGCAATAAATCCTGCCTTTATCACTTATGATGACGAGGATGATGATTCTCTTTCTAAAAGATAATTTGTAGTTGCTAATCAAACTGATCAGGTCAAATGGAAGCAAAAATTGTCAATTTTAAATGATCATTCTTGGACGATGTTGAAACCTTTGAAACTCAGATCAAGGAGAAATTCAATAATTGTTGGTTCCATTAATCCTTTTTTACTTCCATAATTACAAACACAACAGTGTTCTGGAGGTTCCGTAAAATATGTATAAAATATAAGTTTTTATTTTTTTAATTAAAATTTTTTTTCCAATATATGCACAATACCCAAAATATATCTTTCTAACTTAAAACTCCAAATATGAATGATGTGTAAGCAAAAAATTTTCCTTAAAATAGTTTTTCTATGAAAAGTTGATTGTTTATGAAAAATACTTTATTTTAAATTCCATAAAGTATTTAAAGTACTTAAAATTAAGAAACTGATTCTGAATCGATGGGTATAACAAAATTTCAGTCTAAATCCAGTACCTTTGGGTGTTGCAAACATCTAGACATTTTTATAATGTCCTGTAGCGCAAAGTGGTGTAAGGAATAAGAGAAAATTCAATTAGTAGGTACTTACACTTATTTTAACTACTTTGAAATTATTGGAATGTTGGGCGGCTTTGATTTCTTATTCAAATTTTTCTTTGTCAGTTGCTACATTTAAAGTGAAAATTTTTCACTTTTATAATCAGTTTAAGATTTGCTGCTTGGGAGTTTATTTGATAGGAAATATTTGTTTTCAATTTAAAGGACATTTTTAAGGAGATTTATTTTTTGCGGTGAAAATATATATTTGGAAAAGTTTCATAATTAATTTTTAATATATATTTTTGTATCGTTATTTGAATTTGCAATAAAATGAAGAATGAAAAATTTTCAAGGAATATCGGTGAGTCCTTTCCTCCTTCATTTGATTTTAAGATTAACTAAAAATCTTAAAAATTTCATAAAAATAATGTAAAATTTTATTGGTTTCTGTTTCATATTTAATTAAAATTGATTTATTCGATAGAAATGGAAGGGCGGGCTTGAGCATCATCAAACTGTCCCGTTAATATGAATGGATGATGATAGATATAACGGTACAATAAGAAAATACTCACATGTACCTGGACTTTATTATTAATGATGGCGAGGATAATGATTTTCTACAAGATAATTTACAAAGACTAATCAAATTGAAACTAAATCACGGCCATTGGACGCAAATTTGACAATTTTAAATAATCGATTTGGTAAAATGTCGAGGCTTCTAAAACTCAGGTCAAGGAGAAATTGAATAATTGCAAATGATTCCGTTACATATTAAAACTTGAAAGTAACATCATTTTTCGAAGGCACAATTGTTCGGTAAAGTTTTATTATGATCGAGTATTATTTCGCAATTGTAAATTTTTTTAGATTTTGTAATTTTTAATGATAAAATTTTTCATATATTTTTATTCGTATATTTTCTATGATTTTAAACAATAAAAAAAGTCCAATAAATTTCAAAATATGTAAAAATGTGATTTTGCACAAGTCTTATAAGCATCTTTAACAGGCAAAAAATAAACGTCAGTGAGGCAAAGGATAAACATCAAGGACTCTAAATAGATCCAAAGTTAATGCTTGTGTAAATACAAGCTAAATGTTAAAGATCCGCCAGACACTAATTGCTGTTTTAGAGACAGATAATTTGAAGTTGTATAATTTGGGACATTGTAAAATAATGGCTCTACTATTTGTATGGAATTTCAGCTTTCTATCTGTTTTTCTGTTTGATACAAGAGCAAAAGATTATGAATTTTGTCTTAAAAACGAAGCGTTCTCAGTGGGCGTTACATTGTGGCCATGACCCTTGATTGATTCGGCTCAATTTTAATGCCAACCAATAAATTTGCATGAACTTGCCATTTCTATTTCTTTGCGACTAGGAAAATATTAATCACATACGTATACACGGACAGACATTCAGTCGATTCAGTATTTGTTGGTCTTCAAGATTCGGTGTTTCTTTTAGTCCTTATAAGCATAATTAAATCTGAGAATACTCCCAAGTTCTGAGTGGTGGTAAAAACGGGTTAATGAATTTGCGAATATCCCTACATAATAACAAATTCAAAAAACTTGTACCTTGTTATAGGAGATTATAGGTTATCAAGTATTTCAGAAATTTATTGGAAAAATTGTATTACATAAAAATTGTGTAAAGTGTTTTGGAGAACGAATCGTTGAACGAAAACTGAGAGCAGTAACTAAATAAAACTACTGACTAATTTGGCTGATTGACTATTTAACTTAAAATTTTGAGTAAATGTGTATTTTGTTCAAACCCGTTAGTATCCTTTATGTACAGTTATATTCTCTAATATAATGAAGAAGTCCAGAAAATAAATTTGTAAAGTATGTAAAAACTGCTGATTTTGTTTTGCGAGTGGGACATCTAAAATATGGTCTGATATAGACGAAAGTGTATACACTTTTTTAAAATGTTACAAAGCAATGATTTTTTATAAAAAACTATTCAAACTTATAAGTTTGATCTGGATCAAATTTTGTACTTTTATAGAGCACAATCGATGTTTTTTTGTTTGAAAAATAATCAAAATTAAAAAATTCTTTGTGATAAATCAACCTTTTCAATAAATGCGGCAATATGTAAGATGTAATCGCAAAACATTGTCCAACTTTGTACGACTGACCATGAACTTCATGAAAATATCTCATAATATACTTTGATAACATAGGCAGATATGATGAGTTGGTAAGATGGACGCATAACACGCGAGGATATTACGGATGGATAAAATGAGCGGATAACATGGACGGGGCAGTGAGTGTTTTACATGCATACCTGCCGTGAAGGCTCAAATGCATAGTACACAAGCGTACATAATGAGCTCTAGCGCTGGTAGTCATGTAAAGCATGGTGCATGCTTATATACATGGCTTAACCTTTGGTATCTACATGCGGAGCCTTCCCATTACTCCTTGGCTTAGCTTAAGCTTATTATTTCATTCAGTAAATGGGACCCTGTATGACAAGCATATACATGTTTGAACGAGCAGCGCCCGCGATATGGGCACCCCAGCCTCCACGAAGCCAATCACAATATAACCACAAAGGGCATATTAAAACTGGTGATCCCATGGTACCAAATTAAATTTTTGGATCCGATCTCGCGTCTCAGGATGCCCACTGATGGCAACGGAGAACCAACAAAAATCTCTTGATCCACTCCCAGTTGAGTAGGTGCTTCTTGGGTTGCCCCCAACATGGACGGACACAATAGATGGATAATATAGGTGGATAATATGGACGGATAACATGCGAGGATATCACGGATAAATAATATGAGCGGATAACATGGGTGGACATCATGGATGCATAATATAAATGGATAATAAGGACGAATAATAAGCGAAGATATTATGGATGGATAACATGAATGGATAACATGGGCGGACAATATGAATGGATAATATGGGTTAATAACAGAGACAGACTTGAATAAAAAAACCGACACTTTAAAAAACTGATTCTGTATCGATTGATATAATTAAAAGTAAAGCAATCTCGAGTTCTCTGTAAATCGACATTTGTAAAATATAATGATTTTTCTTATTTTGTTTATTTTGTTTTGTTTGGGCGAGTGAATTTCACATTAACATCCGTTTGCGTATTATTTTGTATTCTACAACTCACCAACTGTTACATATAATTAGGAGACTAAAAGCAACACAAAATGGAATAAATGGTTAGACTGGGATAAAGGGAAATAAAAGTACAAGGGGAGAGATAGCGATAGAAAAATATAGAGCTCATAACAAAATATTTAGTTGAAAATGCATTTAGCTGTTTTTTTTTGTTAATTTTTTTTTTTGGCGTTTTGTTATTTGTGCAGCACATTAAAAAAATTCACAGCACAATACAACAGTAACATAAAACTGAAATCTGAAAACAGAAAGCAGGAAAATATGAAGTACGTTTTTCAGTTATGTTTAATGAATGGGCGAGTGGGTGAGAGGAAGTGAGTGTGGAGGGAGGATTGTGGAGTCAGTTGGAGACAGATAATGTACACAATATTTAAGCAGCGAACTGGAAATTGTTTTAAAAATGAAAAACATTACAAAAATAAAAAATTAGGGGAATAATAAAACAAAAAGAAGAAGAAAAACATCAGTAACAACAATAAAAATGATAACATTAGTTACAAAAACAATTATAATCAGTATATTAGTCAGCAGTGAAATGGTGGCCACAATACTTCAGTTGAGCAACCATCAACAGCAACAAAAACAACAATAATATCAATTGCAATAACAAAATATATTTGGCGAAAGTTGTATTTAACTTTGCCCAGTAAAAATGGCACAATGAAAAGTGCTGTAATAGAAATGAAAATAATCCTATGAAAAGTGCCACAAAGAGAGATGTAGATTTGAAGTGAAATGAAAGGGTGATAATTTTTTTATCACAACAATGAAATGAGTGTGATGAAATTACTGAAATATTATCCTTTGATTATATTTTACATTTGCCCTTTCTAACATTACTTAAATTACTTTAGGAAAAAAGGGAACACATAAAAAAAAATTAACAACTGGAAGGAGATAAACTAATAGTTCTTATAGATTAGGCCACTTTCATTTTCGAGTTTATTGGGTTCGTGCAAAATTTTGCAACACTGAAAATAAATTCAATATGTTATGGCATGCCACTCAAGGCTGCCTCCCTAATTAGGTGTCCGATGTTCGCCCATATAAATTTATTGTTAAATTACAGATTGCATTAGTAAACATTTTTCGATGAAAGTTTAATTGGAGACTGTTTGCGAGGTAAGCGAATTCTATGGAAAGTGCTTACAATTTGACCATTTCCCTTTTTAAAAGAAGCGTAATGAATGTGTTTTGAAATAATTTTAACGCTCTGAAATATTAATGGGCAAGAAAATTTTTACTATCACTATCTATAAAATTCTCTATTTTTCTTTTTCCAAGAATTTAGCCCAAAATTAGCATATGTACTTAATAAGTGAGGCAAGTTTGGTTCAGATCGGTCCATTTTGGAAACTTGTGCCATGTAATCGGGTTGTTGTTGTTATTTTGCACACTTAATATATGCGCCATGGAGCCTCCACTTTTCTACGAACTTTTTAAATCGCATTAAATATTTTATGTTGCTTTAGGGAAATCGGTCTACAGTTGCTATTTGATATATTCAATAAGCCATGCAAAGCTTGATTCAGATCGATTCATTTTTAAAGCCCTCTGCAATGCAACAAACTTTTCGCAAATGAAAATTTCAATTTTTTACTTCCTTTGCTTGTAATTTATTTTATTGACATTTTTAATTACATCAGACATTGTGTAAAGTATTTAAAAGTCGATCCCAATCGACTTAATAACTTTGAATTATAAAATATATTGTTATTTTAAGACTTTACGGTATAAACCAAAAACAACTAGACTACAAAAGTGGCATAATAGTTTAAGTTTAATAAAATTTTAACGATTCGATTACACTGGGCCATATAATGAAGCGTCCATGTATTGCAAATAAAGTTGAATATAAAGAACGAGTTAACAGAAAGTGTAATTAGTTTTTAGACAAAGTCTTTGCTCAATTACGAAAATGAACAGCAAAATGTAATGTAAAGATAGTAAAAACAAAGGCAGATAAAAAAAAGAGACAGACAAATTTATGTACTTTTACTATTATGGTTCTGTCTCCCAAACACTTATTCATTCATTCATTTTATTTTCATTGTAATTTTTCATTTTTGTTTTTACTTTTCGTTTTTGTTTTTCTATTTTCATTCATATGACGCCGCCTTTGTGCATTTTTCTAGTGTTTATTCATTTCTATTAACAACACTCGAATGCGCAATTTATCTGTACACTAAACTTTTAGACGTAATTGAAAATTACTTACTTTACAATTTACTTACTACAAAAGCAAAACAAAAGAAAAGCAACGAGACAGACGAAAAGATAGTTTGTTAAAAAGAGAAAAAGCAAACATGACGTAAACTTCAAGATTTTTAAATAAATTTTTTCTTACACCAGAATGGAAATATTACCAGAGAAGCAGGAAACTTTGTCTTTCTTTCTCGGTTTTTAAAAAAGTTTTCTCATTAAAAAAAAAACGAAATTAAACTTTGTAACGCATGAAAAGCCGACTTTTAAACACCCTACATCTCTTTATTAATATTGAAAAATTTGTTACGTCAAAAAAAAAAAACCTTCGTGTATTTTTCGTACCTGTCAAAATTTAAACGATTTGCCTGAAGTTGGCTAAAGTTTAATAGATGGCGTTACATGTTTTATAATATAAATGAAGATTTTCTTTTAGTTTTAGAACGCACTTTGTTTAAGGAAATTTCAATAAATTTTTAATGTTTGAAACAACTTAAAGGCAAATGTGTAATTACAGAATAAGTTTGCTAAAGTGAAAATGTAACAAAATTAACAAAAATCTTTCTGTTTTTAGTTTTCGCTAAGGGTTTTATTTTTCTTTTTGGATTTGTTTGTTGTTTGTGTAGTAAATTTTTGCAGAATCTTCTTTATAAAATCTGCTTATCCATCCCTTAATCTGTTCATGCATTTCTTTGGGTGCTTTTGCATATGTATAATTTTTTTTTCTTATTTTTTTTTTTTTTGGTTGCTTAAGTGAACTTTATTGCAAATTGTTTTTAATCGCTTGCCACGAAATTCTACGTAATTTAATCCAATTACAAATTATATGACATGAAGAAAAATCTTTGAAAAATATTTTCTAATGAATTCATAATTTGCCCATACGTCCGTCTTTCTGCCGGTGCATCCGTCTTTATATCTGTTATTGGTCCACATAAATTTTTTATCAAATTATACGGCTCAATCTTTTAAGCTACTTTGATATTGAACCCAAAAGCCAAACCTTGTTGTAAAGAATTAAAGTCGGACCATTTCTCCATACAAAGTTTTATTTTAAGAAAGAAAACATTTATATATGAAAAAGATTTATAATTTAAAAAATTTTTGAATGAAAATTGCTTCAGGCTTTTTATGTGAAATGTGTAATAAGTAAACCAAATTTGATCTAAATGCGCCCATTTTTTAAGCCCTTTTTTTTTGAATTTTTCAAATCACTTGAAAATTGAAACTAACAACAATCGAATTTTTTTTAACCAAAATTTAAGAATAGTTCTCTCTAAAGCTTTCTAAATATAAGTAAAGTATAAATTCTTAAGATAAGATGCAGAATATTTGAAAGTTTTCGAAAAGATTTATTAGAATAAGTAAAATACGTT
The DNA here is from genome assembly GCA_023089585.1 of Melophagus ovinus. Lineage (NCBI taxonomy): Eukaryota > Metazoa > Arthropoda > Insecta > Diptera > Hippoboscidae > Melophagus > Melophagus ovinus. The sequence goes on from JAKKIB010000252.1 coordinate 13,040,974, forward strand.
TCCACTTATGATATAAAGCCATTACATCTTGACATAAATTATTACTGTCATTAATACAAAACGAAATGTCTTAATTAGAATATTGATCTTTTCTCTCTGCTTCTTCTGTCTGCTTATTAACTAATAGCAATATCATTTCTCAAATACAAATACCAAAAGCAAAGTGTTTATTTAACATTAAAATATATATTCTCATTTCAATAATGCTATAGAAATAATTTTACTTGAGTAATTATTTCAGTTCATTCATTTGCTTAAGTCACTACAATAATTGTTAAGTAATAACATTTGTAATAATATAATCATTATCATCATAATTATAATTATTGTATTTATAGACAAATACGTAAGAACTTTATTTATAATTGATCATGGCCAACTTTTAAATACCCTGTACCAATTTGCTTAGTGTGATTACAAGTTAGAAAAACTCAAAAAATTGTAATTTCTTAATTATTGAAAAAGTTCATTATATGAGCATAGATTCAAAAAATTGACCTAATTAGACCAAAAATATGACCATTGTAGTCATATTTTTACATTAAAACACAAGACAGTACCAATTTTGTTTAAAATTTACTCAAAATTAAGAATTTTTTCGAAAAAGAAGTTATATGAGAAGTAGTCAAAAAATTGACCGATCTGGATCTGGAGCTTGGTACATGTATTTTCTTTGTTAAAGTACAATTCACTGCCAATTTTCTGTATATTAGATTTAAACTTATAATTTTTCTTTGTAAAATAATTTTTTTAGAGAAAGTGAAAAGTGGCCTCAAAAATTGTCCGATTTTAATCATTTTCAGTAGGGTTCGTTTGTGGAAGAAAAAGCACCTATTTAACAAATTTCACTAAAATATTTCGAAAGTATCTAAAATAAATTAAATGTTCATATTGGACTGATAAATATTTTATCCGGAATTTATTGTGATTTGTCCAAAAAAAATTTATATTATAATTTGATAGAATTGAGTCTTGAAATTTTCTTTATTGTCACAAGACATTTTAATGTTTTAATGAGCTATGATATAAAATTTGGTTTATAATGAGAAAATGTTGTTTAAAAAACATTTCGCAATCTGAAAAATACAAATATTTGAAGAGGTAACTCCGATAAGTTTAGAGGCTACCGAATTGAACCGAATAATACCACGCAAAAATTCCGCATCTATTATAAAAATATACCGTATTAGCAATTGAAAAATTTCATTAGTGTTTACCAGTCAATTTGCGATTACTAAATAGGAACGGTCGTAACCAACATGAGCGTATTTGTGAAGTGAATTGTCTACGCAAATTTCACATATATCGAAAGTGGCAATTTCAATTATTAAAAGGATTATGACAAAATGCATAATAAAATAATTTATTGTAGATTCGTATATCTATGACTTTTTCTGTATTCGATAGTTATTAAAGTCCAGCAAAGCACTTTGAGATAATATAAGGCATGTTTTTCATTCACTATCATATAAAAGATTAAACCGAAAGCTTTTTAGCCAATAGATTATATAATTCAATTGTTTAACATTTTTGCCAAATTTCTTGTTTTCTCGCAATTGAGTGACTCTGAGAAAAGTGAAAGTTTACACTTCTTTTTATGTCCAATTTTGATCATCATCTAAAATAGAATTTTCTTTCTTTCTTATTTTAATTATTTTAATACTATTTTTTTTAAATTTTATTTTGAAACAATTTCTAACTAATTTTTGTAATTTTACTTTAATTTTAACAATAAAAAAAGTCCTTTATTTTTCCCTTCTGTTTCTGATTTGGTTTACATTTTACATTTCATATCAAAAGCTTTCACAAAAATTATATAACATTTTTAAAGAATTTTTTTTAAATATATCTTCTGCTTCCTCTTCTTTTTGGTGCTTTTTCACTTCTTCATGCTTTACGTTTCCAGTTGACTTTTATAAGAAGAAGAAGAAGAAGAAGAAGAAGAAAAAATTCACTTCTTTGGATGGCTACTAAAATAACATTTGGCTTTATTTTTGTTTTTTTTTTATTGTTACTACTTTATCGTTTTTATATTAATCGTCTCCACTTTGAACGGTAGGCGTCTCTAATTTAAACTGTTCCATTAATTTAACTCGTTTCCCTTAGTGTAACAAAGTTTTTCTGTTTGTGCTCAGCATCCAAAATAGAAAAATATGCTTTCTATGATTTTATTTTATTTGTTTCGCTACTTTATGGTTTGGCTTTTTTTGTTTTTCTCTTTTTACTCTATTTTCTTCCACACCAAATGGTAAGCATTATTATTTTTCAAGTCAATGCCTTGAAAATATTATTCTTGTTGAACTTTGTCCTCTGTTTTTACAAATTATTATTATTATTATTATTATTATTATTGTTATTGTTATTGTTGTTATTTTTGAACGTTATATAGAATGTTCGGTCGCGTTGTTCGGTTGTTTCGTTGATATTTCATTTTCTGGAAAAACTTCTGTTTTACAGTTTTCTCTTTACCTTAAATTTTTTTAGCATAAATCATACACACATACACACATACACACACACACATATACACATATACACATACACATTCACACATTTACCTGTACATATACTTTATCAGGTATTATTTTAAAATAATAAACCGGATGCAAAATAATAATAAAAAGCAGTAAACAGCAAAAACGCTAAAAGAAAAATTGCATTAATAAAAAATGAAGTAAATGCATAAAAAATATAAAAAATTAAAGGCCCATTTCTGAAGTTTCTTGATGCATTTACATCTACGATATGTAGGTTAATAAGTTTATGGTGTGAAAATATCTTAAAAATTTCTAAATAATTTCAAAACTTTCACATGACACGGTCCAGCAAGTTTAGAACTTTGGAAAATGTTTTCAGATTTTTGTTAATTCTTAAAATGGCAAATTACAAGCAATTTCTCCTGTAAATTTTAAATGGAAGAGAAATCTATTGAAGTCGTTTGGTGGTTTGATTAGTGCTGTTCAAGTTATGTGTTAGGGATACCAATTATTTTTGGGCGAGATGCCGAATTTAAATGATCGTGTATATTTCGATTGTGCCGAACGATCTGAGGAATCAAAGTCGGGAAACTATTCTGGTAAGATAAAAGATGCATCATAGATTTTACAGGGAAGTACTCACAAACATAAAGAGCCCATGAAAACTTGGTAAACTATGCTCAGCTAAGATTTCCTTTCGCCAAGTGAAATTCAAGCAAAATAAGTCTTTATCTTAATTAAGAAGTAATTGTCAAAATCTGTGTCTGCTTTTAAAAGTCGAATCAAATTATAATATGCCAATGTAGAAAACCTAAAGGAATATTGTTAAAGAATTAAATCTCATTTTCATGCTAAATCATTTAATAAAAATTTTATGTTCAATTTAAAAATTTGAAAAAAAAACTTCAGAGGATATTTTTTGATTTAAGCGCAAAAAGTTGAAAAATCTTTTCTTTCATTTTCTTAAAAGAGAAACCAAAGAAAGGCTCACATTGCGAGAAACTTAGAAAAGTGAAGATTTTGAAAATTGTAATGATCAATTTTCTATTCTTGTAAGCAGAATCGATATTCTATTATTTTTTTATTTAAATTAACTTATCAAAGAACTTTTTTTTATAAGATAATTTTCATACATTTGTTCAATCGTATCTTGCCCTCTTATTTGTAGATTATTTAACTGTATTTTATTGGATTTTGCTTTTCACATGCTCTTTTTAAAAAGTTAATGTCAACTTATGTTAAGGTTAGATATTATTTTCTATATAATTTAGTTTATTTACTCTGAGGATTCTTCAGGCATATCTCACCTAAATGGAACAACATTTGTTCGCTCATTTGTATAAAACATTACAGAAGGGATGATACATTATAGAATTGTTGCCTAGATTCTTGTATTTCCTTTTTTCAACTCTTTTCTTTATTTCTTTGGCTTAACAATTGTTTTTTTTTTTTTTTTTTTTTTTGGTTTGTTAATGGTTTGTTTTGGTTGGGTTCATGTTTCTATTTACCTAAATTACCATTTATAACTTATGAACTGTATACAAATAAATGTAAATATATTTTTGCCAACTCATAACATGAAATCAGCAAGTCAGAAAATGTTCAATGGGGCATAGAATTCAGATTTTGTTTAAAAGTTACTTTAGCATCTGATTGCTGTTGCGCAACCATTCATTCAAAATTTATTGCTTAATGTAGGAAAATAAAATAGAGCAGTGGAATTTTAATTTTAATTATAACAATATTCCTGGATCGACCAGAAGTGTAGAAATTACCACAAGAAAAAAAAAAGAAAATATTAAACAAATTTATGAGATGTTGGCCCTAAAAGCATCTAATAGAAATTTGACAACGTGGCACTTTGTGATTTGGTGTGTAATACAATGAAATGGAAGTTCTGCTGAAAGAATTGTAAAACGGTTGGCTCAGCACTACGTGTAGGCCCTTAATATGCCTTAATTTACATAAATCGAATAATAAGTCGCGAAATCGTTAAAAAAAACAGATTTTGCATAATCAAATAATTATATTTTATAAAAAATATATGCATTTTTTTCTTATGAAACAAAGAGAAAACATTTTAAATGCCTGACATGGCTTTTCGATATATTTGAAAAACACTTTTCAATTGATGGTAATATACAAAAATAATTTTTCAAAATTTCTTAATCATGAAAATGAAAAATTTCTATAATTAAAATCATTGATCCAAAATGATTATTTGTTGTATTAATAAATTGCGCCAGATTTGGAAACCAATTTTCGCATAACTTTTAAAAATAAATAAAAGTTTTTCTAACACTTAAGATTTTATGTCAAATATTTCTTAATATTTTATTGACATTGCTTTACACTTGTGCCAGTAATTTTTCCATACTTTTTTTTTTCTTTTTTTTTTTTAATGATATATTTACCCATTTAATTTGATTTGATTTTTCATTGTTATAATCATTTTGTTAATTTTTGCTTCACTTCACATCCAGATAATAATCTGTGAACGTGTTAACATAAAATATCAAATCATCTCATAATTGTTAGTATATGTGTAAGTGTATGCTTTCATTTTGTATATAGAATTGACCATTATCCTTATTATTAGAGTCATAATGATGAAACCACAAAATAAGAGCTTTTTATGAGATTGTTTTAATGTACGCCATTCTAGCATGCTCTTTCTATCATCCTTTCTATAATCCTTTTCTATTATCCTTTCTATTACTGCATTAGCTGAATGTTGCAATTTTATAATATAAAATAGATAAACAAAACCGCAGTTGTGTGAAAATTTTTATTGAAGTTGAATTTCAATTCATTACATGCCAAAACACATTTGTCCAAAAAGAAAAAAATGTGTAATAATATTAGATTCATGGTTGAGTTGAGATAGCTTCTTCTTGGTTTTTTTTTTTTATATGGCTGTCACAATATCAAACCAAATTTAAATTAAGAGTTGAAAATTGAAGTGAAAACTAAAACTAACACCGCAAACATGAGCAAAATCAAAATAATGTGCCAAAAAAAAAAAAAACCAAATATAATAATAATTCTAATTCGTATAATTCTAACAATTTTTGTTAATTTAAACTTTTAATTGTTTGAGTTCACGGATAATTTAAGGCAAACTTTTTTGTTACATCAAATGTTGTATTGAGATTTAAAGTTGAAAATTTCAAGATAATGCGTAGAAATTTTTTGAGGCAAATGATAAATAAATAAATTTTATTTTAGTTTAATATTTTTATAGAAATTTTAAATGAAATTTAAATTTTCATTTAACTAGTCTCGTCTGCTAATTTATTTATTTAAATGAACTAAGAAATCACTTTTGGCGGGACAACTCTCATTTTATAATCATTCATGTTCAAATTGAAAATTTTCCAAAGGCAGCCCTTTGTAAATTTTTACTAAATATTTTTGTTAAATAAAAAGAATAATGATCACTTCCATTTTAAGTAAATTAATTTAACTTTCACTGAAAGGACACACTTTTTGTTATAACAATGAATTTTGAGACATCTCCTAAATCGATTTAAAGGAATTTGAATATTTTTATTATTGAAATGCAGGTTACAATTTTATTGAAATTCTACTGAAATATCTACATTTAAATTTCTTGATCTGCAATAGAACTGCAACATCCTTTTTCTAAAGACGGATCATAGAGCACATTTGCTAAGTAAGTTGCATCAACTTATTACAAAATGTAATTCACTTTTGGTCTATTTGAAAAGTAATCAAAAACAAGGCGTATATTTTTGAACTCACTCAAGAAATTTCATTCTACACTTTGAGAATAAAAATTCTAGCGGCAAAAGTTCCGTGGGCAGAAAGGATCAATTTAACTCAATTTATATGCTCAATTTATTGTTATAATTTATTTGAAATCCTTCTGGATGTTACATACAAATCCATAAGCTTAATAGAAAGATATAAAAAACCAAGTGAATTTGGACAGAGTCAATTGAACATTTTATTAAACTGAATTGTTATCCTTTCAATTATAATTGTTTGCTTGTGATGATGACAGATTTGTTAAATGCAACTTTTTGGCAATGAGTGCGTATAACATTTATATTCGTATCTACATTTATTGCATTCACAATAAAAGTGATACAGACCTTCTGGCCAACATTTGTTTAAACAGATAATTATCTCAATGTTGACATTTTATCCAGGCACAAATAAAGCTGACAAACTTAACAAAAAAAAAAAAAAAAAAAAAAACAAATATATGAAACAGAGATTTTTTTTTTTGCTATACATTTCTTTATTTTTAATCTCAGCAATGTATTTCAAGTAAGTAGAATAATTTTTAAAGTAGCATGGTATTTTATAAAAGCAATAAACCGTCTTTTGCCAAAATGGCAAAATGTTTTTATGCCTTTTCAATATGAAACTTTCATGAGATTGAAGTGATTGTAGTGGAATTCATATGAGAATTTCATTTTGTATATAGAAATTAAAAAGCTTTGAGTGTTAAATGAGATTTAATTGATTTTTTAGTTATTTATCATCATTTTACTTTCATTTCCATGAAAAGTTCTTTGGGGGTTTTTATTACCAAGTAAACTATTACAAAAATTGTATTATTTCAATTTTCTAGAATTTTTAAGAATTTTTGTAAGTTTATATTTTTGGGCTTTAAGTTTTTACAGCCATTTTCAGTTTCATTTTGTTTATATTTCTAGATTTCCTATTGACATTGCTTGATTGTTTATAATATTTCTTTAAATATTTATTTCTGATACCATCCGGTGTACAATTTCTATTATAACCTCTTACTTTGTATTGCCGTCATCTAGACATCAGAGGTGTCCTCTTTCAAAATTTTAGAAAAAGCAAATCTATTAAAATGTATATCTATTCCATAGGCGTAGTGTTTTGAATCGATTTAGATATGCAACTCAATGGCAACAAATTATCGTACACATTAAATTAACAAAAAATCTTATAGATTTTAATATGAATTTTTTCGTTTTTTTCTTTTTATTAAATTCGAAGACTTCCCAATATTGGAACTCCCATAAGTGTTTGTGGGAGTGTGTGTGGGTGGAAGTCCATGTGAATGTGTCACAAATGTTTTAAATTTTAATGGAATTTTTGATTTTTATTATTTAATGTTTTTTGTATTAAATCGAAATGAACAATTTTCAAGTTATCATTGAAAATGATATAAACAAAACAAAATTATGTAGAAATTTTAAAAGAATTGTGCATTCTGCAAATTAAACTTTAATGTCAGGTGTTAATTAAAGGGTAAGGAGCAGTTTCGAGAAGGTTGCGTGGTAATTTATCGTCGTAATCTGCAGTTAAAGTTGACGATAAAAAAAAGTACTTTTGCATGCTTCATTTCGAAAAAAAGCATAAACATGAAACATAGATCTTATGGACCACCCAATTTTTTCAATTTTTTACTTTTTATGTTTCTTTACGTCTTCTTTTTCATCTAATTTTTATTACTCTTTTCCTTCTTTTTCCCATAATCTAATTCATCTGTTTTAAATTTACATTTGTAGATTTTCTTTGTTGCTGTTTTATTATTCGATTTTTTTTTTTACTTTATTTTCGAACGGTCCAACCTTTGTGATAATTTTTATTTGATTTTATTTATTTGATTGTTTTTATTGAAATCATCTCTCAAAAAGTTAGCGTTAAGCTGATTTTTTTAAAACATTTGTAATATGGAAAAAAATATTCCGGAGACTCTAGAAATTCCAATCATTTTTGATTAACATCAAATATTGGACTGATCTGAACTATCCGCTCGTCCGATTTGTACATTTCTTTGTTATTCACATTTTCCAGACCTAAAAATATATATTTGACTTTAATTAATTAATATAAATTCTCAAATAATTTGCATCCAAATTCGTATTGTAAATGACCCATATCGGTAACGCGGCCATCGCATTCTAAATTGAAAATATCCCTATTTTTGTAAACAATAATTTAAAGTTCTCTTTTGCCATTGCCCATTGAGAGTTTGTACATTCCACATATAATTGACTCATGGTCCTACGAAATCTATTCAAAAATTATACGCATCATGTCCAACCAAAATTATAAAATTTTATAATTTTCACTATTTTCGTTATTTTCTTCGTATTCTTGAGTTATATTAATTAGTCACGCCCAATTTTGCAAAAATAGATTAAATGATTGGTGGATTTGGTAAATTTTCACTTCAACCAAAAATTACTTTATGTTTTTTTAAATTGAATTGCTCAATTGTCCGTTTCATGTTTAAGATGAGGGTACTCAATATCAATAATAATAATAGCAACAACAACAACAACAATTCTTGGTTTTGAAAAATACATTCAATTTTACCAAGGACGAAAAATATCAAATAGAGAGAGGGAGAGAGGGAGAGAGAGAAAGAGTTAGGTTGAATAAATAAGACGAAAAATTCGAGAATAACAAGAATATAAAAAAGCAATAAGATTTTCTTGTTGTTGTTGCTCTTATTGATTTCTTTACGTTTTTCCTTCTTCTATTCATTTAAAAATTTTCTTCTTCTTTAAGTTAGCTACAAATTGTCATTGGCAGGAAATTGAAACAAATAACTTTATGTAGTTTGTGAATTTCTAAAAAAAAAAAAAACAAGTAAAAACTTTATAGCCATTCGGCCCTGATCCTTTAATTTCTTACATCAATTTTTTTAAAAAGTTGGTGAGTGAGAGAAAGTTCAAAAAATGAATTGATCTAGACAACATTTAGCATGTTTATATTATTGATGTCAAAATACCACTAAAAAAATGACAGTTTTCACTAAAATATATTCAAAATTGATTTTTTTGAAAGATCTATCTGCAACAAATTTAGTACGCTTATTTTTCATGTTAAAGTATGATTAAGCGGAAATTTGAGCAACATATGTTAAAAATTTTAATTTTTACCTATTTAATGATTTTTTCGTATGGGGCGTGGTCGTGAAAATGGTTTGATTTTGACCGTTTTCTTTTAGGGTTCATCTATGGGCCAAAACACAGCCATGTAGTAAATTTTATTTCAATATCACTTATAGCTTCCATACAGATGGACGGATGGAGGGACAGACCGTCTTAAATCAATTCAGGAAGTGATTTTGGGTCGCTGTGTGTATTAAAGAAATTTCAGAAATGACACAAAATACCTACAAATAGATAGACCACAAGATTTTTGTGTGTTGTGAAGTGGCTTTTGTGATTATTAATATTTTTATTAACATTTGCTTTCTTTATTTAATAATCCTTTCTCATCCGCATGCTCTCCCTCTCTCTTTCTCTTTTTAGTATAATCGATTATAAAGGAAATGAAAATTTATTTTTTTAGCGCAAAGTTGAATCAAACAGATTTACTAGTTTTTGTAGTTTCTATTTTATTCTGTTTACCCTTTCGCTTCGCCATTAACTCACAAAAGTTTTGAACAATATAAACTTTTTTATATTTTTAATTCAATAGATCATAATTGAAACTGATGAAAAGTTTTACGGTTTGATCTCCATAAAGTTGACATAGAGCGATGAAAGCAAATGAAAGAGAAAAACGGAGAGAATTTGGCTTCCATTTTTTGAAAAAAAAAAAAACTTGGGCAACATTGGAAAACGAGTGCAATTTTGTAGGGCAATAAAAAAATGTTGCCTTCAATTTCACGGAAAATATGAAATGAAAGCGGAATATATAAGTGAAATGTAGCGCCGCAAAATTATTAGCTTAATCGACTTTAATAACAAAATTGTTTGTTGGGTAAGGAAGAAGTTTTTGTGATTAAATTCGGTATGCAGCCCCGGGTTCCGTTCCGACATCTAAAATAAAATAATTAAATGTTTCGATGAAGTAAACTTAAAATGGAATGAAATATTTGTGAAATTAAAGACAACAACAAAAAACAAGAAAACTTCAAGAAAAAAGTTAAATGAAGAAATTAAGCCATATTTAGAAGTTTAAGTGAAAAAATAATCATTTTTCAATAAAACACAAAAAGTTAAAAAATTTATTTACTCATAAAAAGTTTTTGAGGGAAATGCTATCAAAATCTTCTCCATCAAATTATCAGTGGCCAAGCCTTTAAAACTGAAAATCATCCAAATATAATTTTATCGTAAAAATAAATGTTTGCTTCGAAGGATTTTATAATTTTGGTTCATAAGATTTCAACCTTAGTTTTTGGAAAATTTCTTCAACTTGCGTTGAGTACTTCAGATACTTTAGTCCATTTTGATGAAGAATCCATTTTGATGAAGAATTCATTTTGATAAAGAATTTTTGTATTAGTTTTTTAAAATTTCTGGAACAATCAACCCTAAAATATTCCTGATAGAATTATTTTTCTTAGATCTTGAGAGAGAAATTTATTATATGTTTTCAGGAAATAATAAAATATTGAGAGTAAATAATTGCTCTTGGGAAGAAAGTTAATGTTGTAAAATCATTGGAGCTGCCATTTACAAATAATTATTTCATTAACTGAAAATTTCAGATAAAAAACTTTCGATTAGACACTTGACTAAACGATTGAAAAATTCGTTTTAAAATTTTGTAGAGTTCATTTAAAACAATTGAAAATATTATAGTTGGTAGAAAACAACTTTTCAATATTTTACCGTGATTTTTGCAATAAAAAAAAATTAAGAAAAAGTAACAGTACAGATTTGGCTTTACGTGTGTACCTACCGGGAAGACTCAAACACACGGCACCCAGTCTGAACTTAAGTGCGGGGGTAAATATATGCATGTGTCAACGAAAAGAAAAGCAATGAAAAAAAATAAAAGAATAATGTAAATGCACATGCATGTTGCATCGGACGGAGGACATCCACCACAGCCACAACGATACTCCCACAAGGGGGCCTACACCATATGTTGGCCAGAGTATAATCTGGGGGCTTCCAACATCCCGTGGTACCGGTTTAAGGACTCCGGGTGAGAAGAAAAAGTAACAAGATTATAATTTTTAAATGTTTAGAAAACTTGTTAGATAGATCAAACTAACCATACGTATTTGGTAGAGCCAGTAATTAATTTCAGCCGAATCAAAAATCATCAAAATATTGATAATATTGTGATTTGAGGCTTGATACAAAATTTACATGGACAGACTTGAACAAATATATGGATGAATATACGAATTATGAGGTGGACAAATGGATGCCCAAATAAACGGACTTAAACAGAATTAAAATTAAATTCTACGTTGAGGGGTTCAATAAAAATGGATTTACTTTAAATCTTTCCAGGTATTTGAAATATACTTCTAATGTAACTAGATCCTCAGTGAATACACTTTGTTATCAGCATTATAATTTTTCATAAACATTTAAAAGAATTAATTTAGCCCATGTTTGTTTACATTCAAAAATCCTGAATGTAAACTTTTCATTTTATAAAGTAATTTTTTTATGGTACGTGGAAGTATATTCCTTAAAATAGGAAATATTGAAATAGGAAAGAAGTTATGTATTTTCATAATTTTCAAAGAGAAATATTTTATGTAATAATTTTACAAAATTTCAATTTAGGGTTTCTCAATTCAAACTCAAGTTCAAACATAAAAATTAAAATTCCAATAAAAGAATAAAATCAAATTAAAACTTCTTTCTAAAGCAAACTTTTTATAGTACCCGTTATTATTCAAAACTTTTAATATATTTTCACATAAAATTTGATTAAAACTTAAAACGCAACAAAAATCAAAAAGAAGGTATAACCAGTTAACCATGCAGTCTATTAGACTTTTTTATGTTTTGATGGCATGAAAAGTGTAAAAAGTAATTATGATAATTTAGATTTTAACTGAAAGTGTTCTGATCATTATTTAAATAAAAACAAAAAACAGGCAATAGGAAAATTTCCAATGACACAATTTAAATTTGTGAACAGCAAAAATTATGCATCAGGAAATATGAGTCAATCATCAAAGTCATCAAAGTCAAACTCTGTAGTTTCTGCAAAATAGTTTTCATTAGAGGAAAAATGGCAAAAGAACAAAATTATAAGATCATTAAAAATTTTCAATTTCAAGCGATCTTAATTACAAATATAATATTTCGCTTTCAAAATAAATAAAAATTTAATGAATAAATCGTATATAAATATAATTTAAAATTTATAAGAGAAAATCATGCAAATATTTTATATATGATCTAAAAAATTGTAATTATACAAATAGTTTTTAGTTTAACTGTGAAATATATGAAGTAAATTGGGCATTCTACAATTCTTGAGTTCTTTGATCATTTTACACAAACTTGTAGAAATCATGTATCATCAAACTTCTTCCAGAATGGCTTCAGTTTTTTTAATGAATTATCTTTTTGTATAAATTCCATTACCATTAACTGCAGCAGATTATTTTATTAAGTAAAATAGGAATTGGATAAAAGAACAATTGAAAATATGATGGTCAATCTAAATTAACCTTTATCACTTTGCTCCATGAGCTTACAAGAAAATAACTACAAACTGAAGAACACTAGTTCGAACAGTTCTTTTTGAGAAAGAAGTTCAAAAAAGGAGATCTAATGTGAGGCAATTTTGGCACATTTATTTCTTATGTTAAAGCATTTATTTCTTATGCAAACTACTAAACATTTCATGCTTCGGCGAGTGGTCCTTCGATTTTGTGTTGAAATTTAGCGAATTAAAACGCGCTCACCTACCAAATTTCAATTTAAATGTTTTTGCAATTACGGCCTGCATTTTGACAAGAAATTTGCAAAAACAAGTAGATAAACCCGCTTAACTTGGTGCAAAAAAAAATTATTCTCCGTCGATTGGTGTACTAAAAAGGGTATCTATTTCAAAACCCTTCCATATATAACACACATTCCCATAAACTCATTATATTCTGAACCAAAAGTGTCGTAGAATATAAAGAGAAAATAAAAAGTAAAAATTTACAAGGAAACGCGCAAAAACCCGCTTAACTCGTTGCAGAAAGTTTTTAATATATTATATATATAATATCTGTTCCGAATATTATTTATAAGTTTCTGGCCATTGGCCATACCAATGATTGCGTAAGATGTTTAGACTCAACTGAAAGCCCTAAATGGTGAGATCATAAATGTTCACAAGTTACTTATTTTTATAAATATTTCATTTTACATGATGCTTAAAATGAAAGAGCCCTCAAGAAATATGGAAAAGTATGAAGGAAGTTTGCCTAAAGGCTTATTATTGCCTTAACTTAAAGCGATGTTATTCGATGTGTGCAAGGCATGATGAGGAAATACCTCTTCTTATTAAAATGGCCCATTAAACTTACAATTTCTATGTTGTGATTTAAACTGCAATTTTCTAATCCGTCGGATTCTTATTGGAGAATCTTATTCCTTAAGATTATGACTTTTTTATTTACTTTTACTTTTTAAGGTCTCCTTTTCTTTTGTAGCAAAAAAATTCTTTTAAAATGAATTAAATTGGTTCACTTGCGTAAGTTTTTTAATCTCAAAAAAATGTTCCTTTATTTGAGATAAAAATTATTTTGCAAGTCAAAATGAAAGATTATTAGAGAGAATGATTGGAGATTTTAAATAAAAATTTTAAAATTTTTATTTTTACTATCACTTAGTTTACGTTATAGAATAGAGTTGGCCCATTTTATTATCTCAATAAGACCTAGGATAAAATCTGGGGGCCATAAGGCTCTTTAAAGTTAATGGAAAGGCCGCTATTTTTATACTCAACTTTTTTCTGCAACCCCTTACTCTAATATTTTGCCTTCTATCTTGCAAAGATCGTAGTGAAGACACACACCCATGTTCATATATATATAATAGTAGACGATACATTTGGTGTACATGAAATTTATGAGCAGATTCTAATCGTTTTAATTTTATGTATATTTCTTACGGCACCACAGGACCACAACTGCCGGCACTAGAATTCTGACTGGCACATTGTTCATTCAAAACAACATTAAAATATAAAAGTAACAAATGTTAAACTTTACATTCGTGTGTTTGTGTTTAATGCTTTTGCTTGGTTTATTTGAAAGTTGATCAATTTTGTATGATGATGAATAAGTTGCCTTCTTACGTAATCTTTATAATAATTTTAAGGTTAAGGTTTACATCTTAACTCTAAGGTTTAAGTCTTAAGATTAAGTTTAAGATTAAAGTCTATTTATACAGATTTTTGCTAGAATTTCAAGGGGCGATTTTTAAATTTAATATTTACAATTAAATTTAGAAATTGAATATTTTTAGTTTTAGAATATAAATTTTTAGGAAAATGGTCATTTTTATAGGAACCCATTTGTTAGAGAAATTTTTGTATGATAAAAGTTTTAAAAATTTTGAATTTTTATTCAAAATGTAAAATTCGAAACCTTTTCTAAAATGTCAAATAGAAATAGAAAATATAAGTTGTCATAAATTTTTGAAAATTTATACTTTGAATCTTATTAGGCACTTTTTTTATCTTTTGCCAATTTGATAGCATTAATCAAAGAATTTACTATAATCCATACCCTTGGAGCAGAGTAGTAAAAGTTAGTAAACATTTTTATAGGACCCAAACTCGATCTAAGCTTATCTGATCCTCTATACGTCCAGCCGTCCATACGTCTCTCTGTCCTTTGATCATTTGCCCATGAAGATTTCTTATTAAGCTACAGTTCTGTGATTTTAATATAGTGCCTGAATTCATTAGGGCGAATCATATTGAAAATTGTTTAATATCGGGCTATTTTTATGATCATTTCCCATATAAAGCCTTATTTTGAAAAAAGTTCATGTATAAAAAATTCAACATATTCTTTAATAAAAATAAATCAACCTCTTAAAAAACCTCTTTGGTTCGCAACTTCACTTTTTGAAGCCTCATCCATACAATGATTACAATCTTGTATTTTCTTATCATTTTCTTAATTTTTTTTTTAAAACATTGAACAGAATGTTGGAGAGTACTTAAAGAAGCGACCTCGATTAAGTATAACGTTTTTATGCATTTTTATTACAAATTTTTTATAAATTGTATTTGTTTTATTGTTGTCAACAGCATGCCATATAAACGCCAACAGCATTAACTATTGTCGATATCAATGGGATACTCTCAGTTTATTACTGCTCCCCTTTTACTTATTCTCATGCTCATTCTTATGATTTAAAGTATTGATTTACTTGTTCTTTCATTTATAATGCTACATTCAACAAAACTTGTATTTCATGATACCGTTAGAGAGGTGTGGCCAAATTTTGAATCATTTTTCAGAGTTGCTATGTAATTAATTCTATATAAAAGTGAAGTAAAATTTGGCTTAGCTTGGACAATCGGCCTCTTTTAGTTTGAAGTATTATAAACAGAATGATTTTATAAAATTTATAGAGTGTTCATTCAAGAGACCTTTCTCTACCGTTAAATAATTAATTAATTACTTTTTCGCTTGCGATATTTCTTTCTGTATTGTTCGATGGCGTGCATAATGAAATTATAAAAGATCGAATACTTGTAAGTGAATTTTATTTTTTATATGAATTTCATATTCATATATAATTAAATATAATATAATAAAGTTCAATAAAAGTATAATTTTTCAGTGTTAAACCTCCAAAAAAAAAAAAAAAAAAAAAAAAAAAAAAGAAAAGTTCATGATTCCTTTGCTGTTAGATTGATGAGAAAATTCAGTTTCATGTGCAAAACTGTAGCGAAAATAACCAAGTAAAAAGTGTGTAAATAAAATTCCTTTTCACACTTGAGAGAGCTGTATAAAAGAAACTGTCATTGGTTGCCGTAAATTTCAATTTTTAAATAATATTTTCAAAATATTGGCAAAATGGAAAAAGTAAAAAAACAAAAAAAATGTAGGGAAGATTTAATTTTATTATGCGATATTATTTATTATTGGATATTTTTGTACAGAAAATGTTTGATAAGTAAAGTTTGTAGAAAAGAGATTTAAAGAGATTCAACAATAAATTGTAGGAAATGCAATAAATTTTTGGCCATAACTCAATCACGTTTGTACTTTTTTATCCTTAAACGGTTTTAAACAATAAATAACTTTTTAAAGTGAAATAAAACTTATTGGACTTTCTTGAATGAAAAGCCGAAGTTAGTTAAAAAAAGAACTTAAGAAGAGTCTTAAACAGAAAAAGTGCATAAATTTGAGAAAAATGAGGTCAAATTATTTGGTTTAACAAATAAAATAATAAGTCATTAAAAATTTTCTCAAATTGTCAATTCTTTATTTCAAATATTGAAAAATTATTGAAACGCTTGAAAATTATATTTGCATGATAATTTCCTAGATCAAAATCTTAACTTATTTCGCCCAATATATAATTTCCTGCAAGCAGCTGTTAAATAAAATTTAATATCAATAACTCACGGAGATTTGAAAGTCTACAAGTTAGGTTTATGGCTAATGGAAATAATAGAGCGCATTTGTTGATTAGAGAATTTAAGCATATTAAACTGGGAACTGCCAAAATATGTCCATGTAAATTTGCTATCAAAATAGTGATCGCACATTTAAAAATATTGAAAATGGTAAAAATTAAATAAATTTTACAAGTACTTCTCTTATTTGGAAACAAAAACCATGCGGAATATTCTTTAATAAAAATCGATTTACGCTTGTTATTTGATTTTCATAATAAGTGTAAAAAATTTGATTAAGTTTGGTTTACTTTTTGATCCATTTATGCAAAGTGAACATTTCAAACTAAATGAATATTTTTATACCTTCCTACAGTTTTGTAAGAAGCAACTCATTTTTTTATGACCTTAAGAAAAGTGGCCTGGGGTTTTAAGTGGTCTGGGGTTTTAGTCGACTACAATTTTTTTATTTTTTCTTTTTATTTATTTATTATTTTTCATTTTATTTTCTTTGAAGAGATGAGTGAGTGAGCTTCCTTTTTTTTCTTCTCACTTTAAGTTAATTATTGGTGTGTTCTTTTAAATTATGTAATTATACACAATATAAATTACATTACTTTTATATATATTTATGAACTTTGTGAGCAGAGAGATAGAATAAACTAAATGGACATTAATGAATTTTGCGCTTTATTTGTATTGTGGCTGCATTTACATAAAATTCTTCTGGCTTATAAAATTTTTCTAGTTACTGTTTTCTGTTGCTGTTTAAGGGTGTGGCAACATAATACTAAACACTTTACATGAATTAATTTGAAATTCAAATGCAATAAAACTTGAAGTGTACCAATCTAGTCAACTTGTTGCTTCGTCCTCAGATTTTGACTTCATTTTTTACTCTAAACCATTTTCTACGTTTGTACTTTGCAAACTTGAAATTATTTAGCCAGCATTCATGAAACTTGAATCTCTTTATACCTACCAGATGTTCAGGGTACATTCATATTGGTCATTATGTTTGTAACACCGAAAAGAAAGCCTCTTTCAAAGTATACATAAAATTTTGAAGTGATTTAGAGATGTTTCTACGTCTGCCTGTCTGTCTATGTGTTTTTAACGTACTCCTGGCTGTAAAAATTGAAATGCCGAGCTCAAATTTGGCAGAAACATTGAAAGTCATAGGCCACGCCCATAATTTAACATAAACTGAGAATATTTCTGTTTTTTAAAGCACAATTTTGTAGTTTTTGTGCTAATTAGTCGAAAAAGGGGAAAGCTAAAAGTGGGTCTGTAAAAAAATGATATAAATCGGCCACATCTAGTAAAGTTTTTATTATACCGATTGATTTCCTCAAAATTTCATATCTATCCTACCTTTGGCCCATTTGTTAGATTACTGGATCACTTATAATAGAGATAGGTTTGGGGGGAATTGTGGAAGGGTTTGTCATAGACCCATTTTTAATTGTAGCGATCAATTTAGCATCGCTTTCTGATTCGTTTAAGACTTGCTTACTCATCTGTCTGCTTGTCCGTTTAACCGTCTATTCATCTTAGAAATCGTATCGGTCTATCTGCCCTAACAGCATTACGTTTCATATATGTACAGATAATTTTGTAATCTCAGTGTAGACCGAAATTTTGTAGATATTTTAAAGAGATGGGCGAACGCAAATTATACTTAAATGTTAGTTGAAGTTAATTTGTATAACAATTTGCATTAGAAAAGGAATTTTGATACGAGATTTAGAAGTTTCCACTTAATCGTTTTTGCTTCTTATATATCTAGATTGTTACATTTTATTCCATAGATGCCTTAGAGTATAAAAATTCAAACAAATAAATGCATCACAAATTATATTGATATATTTTGAATTTTCAATGCCTTTCGATGAGTTGAGTAATATGAAAAGTGCTATTTCATGCAAGATTAGAACAAATTCCATTTTTATAGAGCGTAGAATATTTAAAAATCTTTTAACACAGAAGAAAGTCATAGAAATAAAACTATAAAATGAATCAATAAATGGTGTAAAAATATTTTCTAAATAATAATTTCTATGCTATAATTAAGATTTAATATATATATTAAGATTAATATATAAAGGCGATCGAAATTTCGAGAAATATTTCAAGAAAAGTTTCTTCAACATCGGATATCTGATAATAAATTGTAAAAGTTTAAGAATTTTTTTGGGTTTTTCCATTTACTTAAAAGCAAATTATAAAAAGCCGCAAGAATTTTCAATTCAATTTAAATTGATAGATGTCTTTTAAAGTATTAAAGTTGGTACAAATTTTTAAAGAGTTTTTCGAAATGTTACTGTTTGACTCTTCATGGTCAAATAAAATGGTCTCAGAATAAAAGTGAAACTTTGATTTTTAGAATGAAAAGGAGCGGACAAATAGCGAGAGATCTAAGATATGAATTTTTAATTATAAGGCCATGGCACCATCTCCCATCATACATCGATCACAATAGACATTTTGGACGTTTGACGTTCGCACTCTTTTTCTTCTGCTCCGTATTTCTCTTACTCTCTTCCGCACGGGCTCTTTCTCCATTTCAATTGGTTGCTCTCTCTGCCTGCTGCTTTCTGTCTCGTTTTTGTCTCTGTCTGCCTCTTTTTGCACTCCTTTTCTTTTTCGATATTTTCCTCTCTCTTTAATACTAATAACTATGCCTCTCTAGAATTTTCCCAGTAATTTAATTTAAATAATATATCATGGCAATTTCTTCAAATTTCTTTAAACAGTAACTTTACACTTTCCACTTCCTTATAAGACGTCACGGTTTAACTTGCTTTTAAATCATCAAGTGACTCATTCTATGACACTTAACATATACATAAAAATATGTCAATACTTGTTACACTAAAATGTTTTTACCAACCACTTATTGTAATGAATGAAAAATTTCGATTCGTTATGTATAAATTTGCATCCATTAAACTCAATATTTTCTATTTAGATGATGTAACCAAACTTTCAATTTATATTTTTCTGTAATTTTGCTATTTTTTCTAAAATGCTCTTAAAATATTAAATATTCAGTACCCTCACTCCATTGAATTCTACTTCAATTGCATAATAACGTATTCCGTCACTTCAGACCTTACAATTTTGATCATTTCGAGTTAAGAATTTTTTTAAATCGTTTTTTAAAACACTTCTTTAAGCAATTTGCATGTAAAATAAAGAATAATTAGACATTGATTTAACTTTTAATTGATTTGTTAGATTTTGTAACTGGATGAGCGTTTTTTTTTTTTTTTTTGGTCACATTAATTATGCCTGGCCATTCATAAATGAATTAAGAATTTCCTTAAAATTTTAACGTATTTTAGTTTCTTTTATGAAGCTTCTTACAATTTTTTATTCAGAAAAATTAGATTATTTTTTTGAAAGAGTTTTTTTATAGGGTGATTTGTATTAGTCATATCAACTAATTGTACTTATAAATATTTATATTTACTAACTAAGGACTACTTATGTAATTCTGCCTTTTACTGATTCTACTTCACATTTGCTACCCATTTATTTATTTATTTATTTTTTTGGTTTTTGCTGCTTCTAATGCCATTTTGCCAAAATAAATTCCTGTGAGAATATTTTAAAGTTTTTATTATCACATACACATATAGATATACACAATAATACGTATATACTAATAAAGCTACCAAGCGTTTTATGGAAAATCTTTTTTTTATTTATTTGATTTTCATGAATATTTATATTAAGCAACATTAAAGTAATAATAAATAAATATTAAGGTAATATTTATATATTTTGCATAATAAAACTATACGTGTACGATTGTGCTGCGAAGTTTATAAAAATATTAACGCTTTGGAAGTCCATGACTCAAATAATGCAGAAGTAAAAAATGCAAAAAAAGTAAAATAAATTTATATAATAACTAAATCGATCCTTGCAGAATTATATTTGCCTAGAAGAAAGGTTTTTAAATACCCTGCTAATTAGTTATGAATTAAAGGCATGTCAAAATTATGAAGGCCCAACATTTTCAAAGAACTTTTTCACTGATTATATTTTTTAGATATATAAATAATTGTTCTCTTAATGTTGTAATAAAAATTAGAATAAGTGAAGGTCTCCGAAGTTTTCTTTTTTGGTGTTACAAACGTAATGAAAAAATGAATATATTTTCAATTTTTGGTTGGCGGGTATAAATATAGAAAAATACTTTAAAAATGTTATTTTACATACTTTCAAAACTGGCACCTAAAGAGGTGAGTTCAAATTTTTTTATGGCTCTGAACTATTTTATGGTTCACTTTGGCAAGTATATTCAATTATTTGTAAAGATAGAGAAAGGATGAGAAGCAAAGAGACTGAAGAATTCATAAGAAGTTAGATTAACTTAGATTTTTTTTTTTTAGTGACATTAAAGTCTGTGTAAACATTTAATTTTTTATACTCAAACTTTGTTTTATTAGGTTAAAATTTGCAAGGACATATTATTATACAATCAAACAAATTAAATCGTATATAACACTTCACTTCACGCCATTTGATTTATTGTAATTAATGATTTGAAAATGGTTTAAACCCATGAAACGCTAACAGAGTTTATTGAACTGTGGCAACAGCAAATCGACAATTTTTATTACTTGTGCTAAAAATCTATTATAATTCCATATAAATATTATTTGAGAAAAATATGTATAATTATTTACACGTTAGATTTGAAAATGCCAAAAGAAAAACGACCTAAAGTTGAGAGAAATTAAGAAATAAATTTCGATAATGTCTTGAAAAAGTAGAAAGTACAGTATAAACATAAAAAATATATCTGTTTATAAATTATAAATATATTCAGTTTCAATATTCTTTCATTATTATATTATTTAAATAATTAATTCATAAAATTTTCATTTTAGTTGAGTCATTTTCATGTTAATTACATTTTTATAACTTATTGATAAAATTCTTTTTGTAATTGTAATATTTTTTTTTTAATTTACAATTTATTTTTGCTTTTGTTAGTCTCTTCAAACCTACTATGAATATTTTTGCCACACTTATAAATTTTCCGATATTTTATTCAATTCGGGGCACACAGGGCGTATGAGTGTTAAACAATTTAAATCAAATTTATTTATTTTATTTTATTTTATTTCATTTTGTTAATGAGATGTTTAATGGAATTTTCTTTAAAAAATTGAACTTCTTGAAACATTTTTTAGCGTACACTTTAACTTAAGAAATTGTTAATTTAAAGTATTGAAAATTAAATTTATGTTATTCACTCTAAAATTAATTACTACTATGTCATTATTATTTATGTTGTGTGTGTGGGAATATTTACATATATAGAAAATGAAATTATAAATTTAAATACTCCTCATATTATGCTTTTTATAAATTATGACAAATTGTTTAAGTAAACAAAACGTTACGTGATTTGACTTCAGTTCATGTAACAACAGTGACATGAACTGAAGTCAAATCTTTTAATTTCAAATAAATATTTGAAAAGTTTTGCATTTTATAGAAAAACTTTTTCAATATAGATTTTCAGATTTATATTGGGTTGGTAATATATTTTTTTTTATAAATTTTAACTATTTAACTTTATTTTAAATTTGGATGGAACATTTTTAAGTGAAAAATTTACGAAAACGAACGCACACAGTTTTTCTATAAAGCGTACTGCGATGCATTTCGACATTTTGGGAAAATTTGTGTACTTTTTATTGTGGACATAAAAATATATTTAAATAAATAAGCGATATAACTTTTTTCCTCCTAAATCTAATAATCCTCCTAAAACAATAAAACTATATAAATTAGATTCTGGCGTTAACAAAGCGAAAACATCGATTGACAAATTCTGTTAACACTTTATTGCCAACCTAATATTATACCTAATGTTTTTTGTCTAAATTAAAGATAAGAATCTACACAAGGATCTATAGATTGGATCTATAGATTGGATCTATAGATTGAATATTGGATTGGAGACTAATAAAGTGAAAATATCGATTGACAAATTTTGTCAATATTTAATTGCCAACCTAATATTTTACTTACTGTTGAAATTTCTGATATTTTTTTTTTTTTTGACATTTCTCATCTTCCCTATTTGCTTATGCTTTGCTTTTGTGCAAAGCATAAGCAGCTTTTTCAGCTTAATACGTTTTTCCGATTTGTCCACAATGCGTTAGATTATTTACATGATGATTTGAAAATGTTATTGATATGCAAACGATTGATGATAAAATGTTCTTAAGTAGATAAACAAATTAGGTAAATACTTTAAATGGTGTTCAATAAATATGTTGAAGAAAAGAGCGATGTATATTAAGAAAAATGAAAAATTCATTAGAATTTATAAAGAAGAAAAAGAAAAAAGTAAAAAGCAAAAAGTTTAAATTAAAAAAAGAAGCAGGAAAAGAAAGTAACTGAAGAAATCAGCAACAAAATAAAAATAACAACAAATTGTTAGAACATGTTAAAGCAAACATAAATCATAACAAAGTTGAAAATGAAAATATTTGAGCAATTGATGCAGTTGACAAGAAAAAGGAAATTAAAAAATTACAAAAAGAAAAAATTTGACTAAATTAAAGATTTATAGAAAAGATTCTTCATCTCATCTCGCATAAACCAGTGAGCCAGTTTGAGTTGTAGTTGTTTACGTTATAAACACACAAATGCTTCCATTTTAGACTTCACTTATCGAATTGAGTATTAAGAAATTTTATTTGCAGAGTTAAGTGCTGCCGTTTAATTTTCAAAGTGAGAAAGTGGAAGTTTGTTGTGTGACAAATAATATTTACTTAAATAACATTTCTGCTTATACATAATTTTACAATATAACTAACAATTCAAAAGCTAACAATATTATACCTCTTCACTTTTTTGCTACAGTTCTCTAACTTTTCTTAAACATTCATTTTATTTAGTTGAATTGAAATTGACGTTTCTAAGCATTTTTACTTTACACTTTGTAGTTAATGAAAGGCAAATATATAAGGATAAATAAGAAAAATGTTATAAATGATTTGAGCAGACTTCTAAATACCCCCTAAATACTCTGCTCAGTTTCATTCTATTTAATAAGTTTAAAAAAGCTTAGAAAATGCATTAGAAACATTTTACATAAAAATAAAAAAAAATTTCATATTTGCATGATTTGTAAGATTCATTTTATGGTAGTGATTTTAAAATATTTTTGGATCTTTAGGTCATAAGACGTTCACTTGATAAATTTCATTAAAATATTTTTAAAAAATTAATTTGACTAAAAGACAGATGTATGGACAAACAAATCTATTTGATTCGAATGAGCTAATGATTTTGAGTTAATGATTTTGAGTTATTGAATTTTATTTGAATTTTAAATTATTATATAATATGGGTGCAGTTATATAAAATAACAGTTAGTTTTTAATTATAAGCAGGGCTTTAATTTTTTTTTATAATTCAATAAAATTGTGCGAAATTATAAAAAATATGTTACATTAACTAAAATTTTTGTGATATTCTTTAAAATGTTTTTAAAAATTGTGGTTGTGTCCACATTGACCATGGTAATATGGACACGATCTTTTTAACATTGTTCTATATTTCTCTTTTCTGCGTTCTTTATGTAAAAGATCCTACGATTTTAATTAATTATTCACTTAATTACTTAATTAATTAATCAAATTAATTAAAGAGTACGATGAAACTAGAAAATGAATTTTCCAAAAACATTAAAAAGTAGAATAAGAAACTTTACATTTTGAGTTTATGTCACAAGGTAATTTGGCGTAAATGTATAAAGGTACTTTTAAATGGAATTACCTTAAAATAATTTTATTTAATTCCTTATAATTTTTTTTCTTTTTTTTTTTGTAGATTATTCCATTCATGTGTTTATGAAATGTGAGAATGATTTATACATTAATTACAACAGAGATGTAAAGCCTTTCCTTTGAAAAATTTTGATTTGTTTTCACAATAATTAACACGTTAAATAAATATTTTCACTATTGTTCAAAATTTTGGCACTTAATTATGTTGGTTGAACTCGATATTGATTATAATGCTTTCATTCATTTATTATAATATTAAATACATAACATATAGGTCAATAAGCTTTTAGTTTAATGAATATATTAAGGCATATGAAATTCTATGGTGGTTCTATCACAATTTTTATTGAGAGATGGGTATTAAAAATACCCCGGGCATCAGTGAGCCCTGTGAGAGCTGATGTGAAATAAGCTTTAATAAGTTTTCTTTATACGGTAAATTATAATGCAGGAAACTTGTTACAAATTGCATATATCTAAATCGTAAAAGAATTTGGGACATTACATTATTTCTTTTGGCACATTTCGGTCATAATTAAATCGAAGACTTATTGATTTAACTTAAAATTATAATTTATTTATAAAACGATATAACATAACATAACGATATTCATATAATATCAAAGGTATTTCATGTATAAAATCTCATTATAAATTAAATTAATTGATATAATAACTTGTTATCGAGTATTTACAATGAACAATATAAAAAGAAAAACTTGTGTAAATTTTGTAAATGAATTAATATACTCAGTACATATTCAAATTCTTTAATATCATTTACATTAATTAATTTAAACAATTGAAAGCATATACACAAAAATAATCATTTAATATAAAATTGCAGAAAGTATTCTATAACTTAAAGTTTTTATGATAAAAAGTATTTTAAACTTATGGGGTAATATTTTGTAAAATCTAGTAAAACTTCATCAAAATAAATATCTATTCAAATTGATAATTATTTTCGATATAATTTATTATAGCCAACTTTTATAATTTTGAGCAATTCATTCATTTAGAGTATTGTAAGAAAAAATTCATGAAAATATATTAAGAATTTCAGTGAGGCGTTATATATAAGACTTTTTGAAATAATTTGCCTTTGTTTAATTTCGCATAAATTCCAGAACCTTTCATGTTTATTTAATACGATAAAAAAATTGCTTCTCCAAATGATAAGTTCAAGTTGCTTTTAATAAACTCTCATAAATTAATATTTGTAAATGAACTTCTTTATGTAAGCGCTTATAAATATGCAATAAAAATGTAGATACCATTTTTTTTTATTTTTGCTTTGGAATCTTAAATTTCACTGTTCATTTTACATATTTATAATCAGCCAGAAAATTATTTATTATCATTATTCTTAATTTGGGGCGGGTAAAAGTTCTTATAAAAAATTATAAAAAATTAAAAAAAAAATTATAAAAAATTTTTTTAATTATGTAAAATTATATAAAATTTAAGCTTCGTTTTAGTAAAACGGCATTATTAAGTCTATTTTATAGAATTCACTGCTTTGAAGTTCATTATTGCCCAAAGAAAAGAAGAAACCATAATAACTTATTATTATTATTATGGTAACAGAAAAAGAATAATATTGATTCAAAAAATTATTACAATTTTACAAAAAGTTACAAAATTTAAATGCTAAATATTGAATTTTCTTATCATCACTTTTTATAATCATAAAGATTTTAAAAAGTTTTTTTTTTTATTTTTGATCATTTCTAAAAGTGATTTTACACATAAAAAAAATCTCTCATTTTTCCATGATATTTTTTAAAAGGGTAAAAGAAATGATTAACGCCTCAATCAACAAAAATAATGTATTGCATCAAGTGTTGCCCAAAAAAAAAAAAAAAGTTTGCAACAATATAAAAATGCATTCTTTTTTTATTGCGTTAGTTATATTTTTGCCAACAACTTTCAATAACTAAGTAACAAAGTTACAATTTTATATGAATAAGAAGAATTTGTTGAATGAATGATTACATTAAGGAAAACGTTGTAGAAAAAACTAAAATCAAAAAGTATCATAGAAGAATATTAAAGTAGCAATAAAAGAAATAAAATGAACTAAAAAAGTGAAGTACACATATAAAATGAAATAGTGGCCGCATCTGCGTGTATAAGAAATTCTATAAAAATATATTTTGTAGAAAATATGAATTGAATATGATTATGGTAAAATGCTTAACCTTCCCATCTCAGGCACTTTATAAACATTATAAATATGTAAATGCTTTATGCCTTTTTGATGTTATGTAACGTAGCATAACATAACAGTGTATTTAACATTTGCATCTACTTTAAACAAAATGCTGCCACCTCCCCCCCATCCTTTTTGTACTTATGCTGTTCATTTATGGTCACATTTTTCTACATATACGTAAAATTTTATGGCAGCTGATGCCATTATAATCAAATGGACTCATTACTTATCGTTCATAAAACATGATTAAATGGCTGCTGTTACGCATACAAAATTTCACAGAGACTTTATGTTACGATGGCCACTGCATATATTTATATAACCCTTGAAATATACAGCTTACATAAGGAAAAATTGCTCAGTCAATTGTGATGTTTCTTCATCATGCAAAGTTTATGGTTGCAATGCGATGCAATTACATCCAGATAAAAAAATATGCAAAAATTGGCGAATGGAAAACCGCAATTATTTTATCACTTATTCTCTACGTATTATTCTTTCACGTGTTCACTTTATATTAACTTGCTAACACTATTTTCAAGAAGATTTGCACTTTATCAATGACTTTTCTAATGTTTTGAGAATTTTATGGAATTGAATAAGTATTCAGTCTATAAATAAGTAAATAAATAGATGAGCAGATTTCAAAATTTATAGAATTGTATAGAATTTTGAAAAAAAAGCTTCACAAAACTCAGCAATAAATGAATTGACGATTTGTATAAATAATCGAACACGATCTGCATTATATTGCAAAAGATATGAGACCAATTTTTGAAACCTCATGAAATTAAAGTTCAAAAACTTAAGAGAAGATTTAATTTATAGAATTTTATGATAAAATTCTGAAACTTTTGCTTTTAATGTTTACATTTGATGAGATAATTATCCAAATAGGTAAACAGGTAATCGAGAGTTTTCTAAATTGAAGATCCTGGCACATTTGTGTAATTTCCACCTTTTTCTCATTGTTTGAATTTTTATTTTTGAAATTAGTTTTCATCACAATTTTTATGTAGAATAAAAATCATAAAGAATTGTGTGTTTTTTTTTTTTTTGTCAATTGCTTGACCAAACTTTTACCAAATAGCAGTTTGATATAAAGTACCTTAAAATAGAACGGTAGAGGGCCAGAAAGCTTAGCCTGTTACATTAAAAATATTAAGTCCGCCTGAGTTCAATTTTCAATTACTCCATAAAAAGAATTTAGGCATTTATTTTTCATAAAATATTTCACTGTTGTTGTGGTTCTTTCCCGAAATGGCAAATTACAATTGCCCTGTAGATTATAAGGCCAAATATGTCTTGAGAGGAAAGCCCATTTTTTTTTTACTGATTTCTTTAGAAAATTTTTTTCGTTAATGTTTTAATTTGCTCCTCTCTATTGATTGTCCGTAGATTATGATGTTCATGTATTTTTCTTTATACTAAACTATTTTTTTTAATTATATTGCTAAAATTGAAGCCTTAAGCGTGTTGTCATTTAAGGAAGAACGCTTTTAACCCCAGAAAACTTATCGTACCATTCATCAAATGGTTTGTACAATCACTTTAGCATTAAATACATTGAAGAGTTAAAATAGTTTAATATTCCTAAATATCGAGAAAAAGTGTATTTTATTAACATCCTTAAACTTTGAATTTCTCTTATGAAATTTAACATTTTAAAATGGAAAAGATGGACGTACTGACAGTTGAAAGAAAATATTTAAAAAAATGGCAAAAAAAAAAGAGATGAAGATTTTCATAATTGCTGTTGCTTCTTGGCATAAATGATGTAAAAACCTAAGAAAAGAAGAAACGAAAAAACAAACATTGAAGAAATCAAAAAGTTAATTTCTTTTTAAATAATGGGTAAAGTTTAAAAGCACGTTCACATATTTTCCTTGAAAACTATTTAACTTTCTTTTTCTTCATTGTTTAATTTCTTTTATTTTGTAATGGAAAATATTTAAAGTTCTTATATAAAGTTAAATAATTTATGTACGCATTTACGTAGAACTAAGTTTTAAGAAAATCATTACAAACTTGATTTATTGAATGTGTTTAATGCTAACGATCTCACAAAATTTACATGAAAGAAATTTTATAAAAAGAAACGAGAACGGTTTGAATAGTTTGTAATATTATTGTAATAATTTTAAATAGAATTAAATAATTGTTTCATGTATAAAATCTTGGATTACTCAATGTCAACTCATTTTCGTGTAAAGCTTTTCTTGTTTCTTTCCAAATAAAGAATTATTTTCAAGGACCCTAATATTAGATGTTTGTTTTAAGATTGACATCTGAGTTTACCTCCCAAAGATTTCTTGATTTTTGGGTAATAGAAATTGTTGAAATAAATCTATTGCCCAACGATTTCAATGTTTGCTTTAGTTCTACTGGAACAATTTATGGAACAAATTATAAGTCTACAGACCCAATTCTTACAAGCAGTAAATATTCTTTACATTATTCCTAAAATTCGCGTGATTGCTTGTTCTAAAATTTTGCAAAATATAAATGAAAGTCGCATCGTGCTTAAAATTTTTTTAAGAGAGTGGTTGATTAAGGCATGGTTGCATTTGATATTTTATTATACAAAATTGGAATTTTAAAGAAATATCGGATATATTAAATTATCTACGTAAAGAAAATACTTTCATTTTCACAGGAAACTTTATTAATATATTTTTTTTTTGTTCGAAAAATCGATTTAGACCTTTTACAACCATATAAAATGTACATAAAATGTTTAAAGGTCAATGATAAGAAGGCAAAGCCTTCTGTAAATATTTCATATATTTACCCTTCAATAATATTTTAGAAAAACAAAGAAGCGTCTAAGTTGTTTTAAACATTTTGAGTTGAAGAAACTATTTTGTGTAATAGAAGTTGGGGAATTTATGATATAAAAATCATTTTCATTTATTAGATTATTTTATTCAATTGTAAAAATGTTCAGAAATTTGCAAGCGATTTATGCAGAAGTTTCGCCATACTTTGCTTTAAAAAAGGATTTCTCTTGAGATCAAAAAAATTTTACTTTTATTCATATATTTACTTGATAACCAAAATTATAATCACGTTACCAGAGTCAAACTGTCAAAACTCCGCTTTGACAGTTTACAAAATCCGCTTAAATCAACAAATCAGAATTTTGAAGCATTCGCTTTCACATTTTACATTATTTGACAATGAAATTTTATAAAATATGAAATAATTGATATCGATAAATGATTTTAATGAGATAAATTTTTATTAGCTGAAAATAAAAAACTCATCAAAAAATGCAAAAAATTATGAACTTTTGAATGAGTCCACTCAAATAAGAAATCAGAAATGATTTTATGATTTTAAATAATATAAACAAAAGAGTCAAATGGTTGAATATTTTCTCCTTAGAATCAATATTTGTAAATACCACAATTTTAAAGAGATATGGAGAAGTCACATAAATTTAAATGTAGTTATTTGATTGGATTTAAAGAGCCTTTCAAATATTCTGCCACTTAATTTGTATAGACGTTATGTTTGTTACTTGCGAATGACGAAACCTTAATTGACTCTTTAAATCCCTTGCATATTACGATAATA
The DNA here is from genome assembly GCA_023089585.1 of Melophagus ovinus. NCBI lineage: Eukaryota > Metazoa > Arthropoda > Insecta > Diptera > Hippoboscidae > Melophagus > Melophagus ovinus. The sequence continues at coordinate 13,071,378 of JAKKIB010000252.1, forward strand.
TAGTGAACATTATTCAAGGTATAGTAGCAACAGAAAACGCGAATCTCATTAACATTTTAAAGCCAGAAACAAAACACGCTATTTTAACATGCAAAAGCATTTTTAAGCCACAACAGACTTAATTGGGTTTAATATGGATCTACTTATATGCATTTCATATTCAGCGATCACACAGTTAACCGTTAAGAGAAAAGGGGAGATATGAACTGAAAGAGTAATTAGTTAACTTTTCAATGTATCAGGCGCTGGCAAAATGATTGCTCAAACGCAGTTCAAATATTTATGGGTTAAAGGAATGTTTTGAAGAATAAACATTCAAATTAGGAAAGAGAGAGAGAGAGAGAGAGAGTGAGAGTGAGAGAGAGAGTGAAAGAGACAAACTACATTTAAACTATTAGAACATTTAATAAGTGTCCCAAAGTTCAGAAGAAAATTTTTGTCAAAGCGATTCAAACAGTAAATGATGTTTGCATTGAGAAATTACATTTTACTCTAAGATATTCTTTCAATTGCAACAGTTTGTTGCAAAATCTTTATTACAAGTAAAATGTTTAACGTCCGCAAAGAATCTGTCAGAGGCATAACTAAATTCAGTAGAAGCCTTTGAATTGATGCATTTTGAAAAAGTTCTTATATGGCAGATTGTCTCGATATTAGTCCAAATCCATAGATTAACTCGCCTATTGTACATAATAAACTGAACGTATATTATAAGTTCCCCATGGCAATCTTTTTCCAAGGTTTTTACTTAACTAAAAATAGGACAAAACAGTTTGCTTTTATGGAAGATGTTATCATATAAAATTTTCGAAAGTGTTGTACCAAATAAAATAATACTAAAAATGAATTAATATGTTACAAGTGTTTTAAGATTTATTACTTAATCGAAAATGGAATTAAGGGATCTCCAAGGCATAATTTAAAGCTTTCAGTTATTACTTGTAAGTTATTTTCATATCTGCAAAATTTTTGATACTGCCCTTTCTAGAGTCCTAAAATCCTTCTAGTACCAAATACTGTTTAAGTGGTGGGTTACAGCCAAATATAATTATACTTTACTCATTTATAGTACAAAAAATTTTGATCCATCTTCTAAGTTGAGTTAAGTACAGTTTTAAGTAAAAAAAAAACTTTTAATGAAATTTGAAATTTAGACGGGTTTCGAGCAAAATATTATAAGCAAGACAAGTGAACTTTTATGTTCACTTCTCACATAAAGTTTTACTTTAAAAAAATTTAGCACATGAAGTATAATTAAAATTTTTTATATTTATAAATCGAAATCATTGCGAAGTGATTACTTCGGGTGCTAATTTGGACAAATTTGCCAAACTTGATACGGTTCTTTCTATTTATAAGTGTCCATTTCATGCAAAGAACTTTTTTAAATTATTCAAAATTAAAAAGTTTGATACTTTCTTGCTTTATAAAGGTATTTTTTCAATTTATGATTCATATTAAGCAAAATAGTTTTAGAGAGAATTTTACGGGTCTAAATGCCTGTAAAATTTCAGCTTGTTTCTGTTAGTTTCTTAAAATCGTTAAAGTTTATCGAAATTATTTATTAGATAAACTTTACGCTTCAAAGTGATTAATGTATTTAAAATGGCATACGAGAAACGAAGCAATAAAATCACAAATAAGGAAAATAAAACACAAAATTAAATGTTGAAATGTTGTTTCAAAATTTGAAACAATTGCAATTTTTTTTTTAATTCTAATAAGTGAAAATTTACACTGTCCCATTAAAATTTATTATATTAAGGATTCGTTACAGGAGAATGATATTGGAAGCATTTTAGTGATTTCCAAGTTCTTTCTTTCTGGCATTAAAATAAAAACAAATAAAATATATTTTTATGTAACTCTAATTAACTTTAATCAGTTTTAAATTAAATTAATCATTTGAATATGAATCAGCATATTTCTGGAAATTAAGAAAAAAAAGTACATAAAGAAAATAAGGAGACGAAAAAATAGTTGAACATTCGAATAGAAAATCATGTTAAAAATTAATTAGTAAATATTACAAAAACATAAAATAAAAAAAAAATAAGTAGCATAAATAAGAAAAACAATGCCAAAGAAAATTTGCATGTTAAATAACAATTTTAATGAACTGTTGTGCAAATGAATATAATTTATGCCTGCACAATGAATTATTAAATTTAAAATGTTAGTCTTTAATTTAAAAAATTTTACATTTTTACAACTTAAGGTACTGGGCGGGCAAGTATTTTATGAGTACTTTAAGGAACTCATATCCACAGAATACTTTGGACACATATCTTTCTCACAGAGTACTTTTGTCTATATATTCTTAACTTATCTAAAATATCTAAAATATAAAGAACATGTTCACTTATAGATAAAATTACTGTCATCAAATTAACTGTCATCAAATTAAAGGACCAGCTGAAGTTTATGAGTCTAAAGTACTGAATAAACTGTATGAGATTGAATTAGAATTAAGTTCCCTTATTATTTTACAAAAAGTCGTGAAATTGTTAAACGTTTTAGATATTTTATTTATTGTAAAGTTACTGAAAAGGGCAAAATATCTTATTAAATTATGACCAAGCTAAGTCTAAAAATTTTATTGGTTTAAGTTAAGATATATCACTATGCTGAAGTTATAGAAATGTTCTTAAATCTTTTCCAAGTGTATTTTAATTTAAAATACTACATGTTTTTGTCTGTTTTGTGTCTGCAAATCTATTTCAGTAGTTATTTTGTGATTGAATTAAATTAAGAAAACAAAAATTAATAAATTTGTAAATATAAACGATTATTTAAGAAATTAAACAAAATTTTATTATTGCTTATGATAATTTATTACATAAATCATGACATATGGTTTACCTTTTTACTTAACAATCAACCTTTAAGTTAAGCATATTAAAAATCTTAATATTTTGCATCTAAAAGTATGCAAACAAATTGAAACAAAAAAAAAGATAAATTATACTAACTAACTACTAATTAAACTAACTAACAATAAAGAAAATTTTTTGGTATGTAAACTAATTTAATTGCCATAATTAAATTCTACTTCTTTCCCTTTCTCTACCTTTAAATTTTACTGCTTAAAATTTGAACTTTGATTGTAATATTAGTGATTTCATATAAAATGATTTTAATCAAAAAAAACAAAAAGCACAAATATTTCAATATATGTAATACTTAAATTTGATTACATTGTATTGCAACTTGATCATTTGCTACGGCAAGATTTTATATACACTAACACACATATACATACATATCCATATATATGTATATATATATATATATATATATATATATATATATATATATATATATGTATGTATAGACATTTATACAACTACTAAATATATTACCATTATTATTATTACTTACATGAACGATTAATAAAAAAAAAAGAAAAAAAGCAAACCCAAGATATGAATTGTATGACATCTGGCAAATGTTTAAAAATAAATTGCAATACCGCAAACAAATTGCCCTTTTATAGTTCATACAATTTAACATTGTTCTATAAATCATATAAATACTATGAATGAACAAATATAAACGGGAATTTTAGGGTAAAATATAAATTTGTTAAAAATGTATTTTGTAATTTCAAAAAGTTGTTCATTTTTAAAATTAAAGTTTTCTTCATACCAAGAGAAAGTTGTTATAAATTAATTTTGAGGAAAGTCTTTCAATGAAGTTCTCTGTTGAGCTTTATTGTTTTTAAAGAGATGATCCTTAAAGAGATCCTTAAAATACTCCTCATAAAATTTTGTTTCTTTTTTTTCTTTTTAAATTAATAAAGCTACTAAAAATCATCCACACATAAATTAAGTAATTTTGATGTTTTTGGACATATATCACTTAGGGAATAGACTTTTACTTAATAAAATTTTTAAGAGAAACGTTTAGAAAACAATTTTTACAAAATAAAATATAATCATGTAAATTTAATGGTATTTTATGGCATTTTACTTTGTAATTCAATACAATTATCATTTTGAAATTTCCATTGTAAGAATATTATTATGATAACGATAATGATTAAGCATAATATATAAATATATATATATATATATATATATATATATATGTATATAAACAAAATTATTTTAAAATAATGGTAAATGTTGTGTTAAATGGCTTTTTGAGTTTATGATACCACAATGACATACAGTCCATGCAATACAAAAGGACTAACAAACATATGCAGCCAATAATATCAAATGTATAATTAACAATAATAAACAGAAGAAGAATTGTATGAATAATAATAAAATGAGTAAGAGCATGGATAATAATAAATAATTTTATATCAATAAAAATTTTAAAATATGAATATGAAAAGCGATTACATTAATTTTCATTTCATTTAAAATATAAAGCATTTTATTTTAGTTTAAATGAATTTTGAATAAAAAAAAGTGAATGACTCAAATTTAAAAATATGAGTCATTCAAATTCAATTTGAAATTAGAAAAGCATTAAAAATAAGGAGAAATTTCTATTTTTATAAAGTTCCTTCTATTTGGTTAGACAGCATAATTTGCACTTAAAATGCTATAAAAAGCTTCTAAGAATTTCTAATAAAAATCTAATAAAAAATAATTTAAAAAAATATTATAAATGAAAAGAGTTTGTTTTGTCTTAGATTAATCCGTTTGCTTGTCTCAACCAAAAAAATTTATTTTCAATCATAAATTTGGTAGAAATATTTAAATTTTATGTACGTTTATAATGAAAATGGATCTTGTGATCTAAAGAGATACCCATAATATTTTCTAAATCAATAATGCATGCGCTAATTTGAGCAAGAATCCACTGATTTCATTAAATTATAAACGTTAAGTTACGGAACTTATCAGCATCAATTTTCGATTTAATTCTCTCTGTCCGTCAGTCCGTTTATACAACTATGTGCTGCTCGAACCCGACGGATCGCAAAACGTTAAATATCAACTTGCAATTTGGCAGGGACTTGCACATAAATTGGTATTGAAAATGGGCAAAATCAATCGGAGAACATGCACAAAGTGACGACACTTCTGCTCTTTACAATAAAATTCTATGGATTTTAGATCATTACTCACAAACGAAAAAGTAGTAAGGCAACTAGTTTATAATGTCTGTTCAAATGACATGCAAATTGGCCACGCCTACAAGAAATTATACAATACATTCTTGAGAAGACTACTAATAGCTATATATAATACTGAGAACTAGAAACAGTGAGAACTTAAAAAAAAGCAGGGGACTTGATATCATAAATCATAGATTATAGATTTTCAAATAGATAAAAATTATTTAATTAATAGCACAATTTGTTACACTTTTGGCAATAAGTTTACTTGTGTGTCATGATTTGTCCCAGTTCAATCATCTGTTTTACATTTATCTTACCATTCGATATATTTGTGTCAATTAATTTGACCCCCAAAAAAAAAGTATCTTAATTTCTAGATATCTTCTCAAATTTCTATAGGTAGATATCTCTGTATATACATGCACATAATTTTATATATCAATTATGCACATTTATTGTACAGTTTGTAGTTTTGTAATATGCCTTTGAAATAAATATTATCATTGCTTTTGTTATTGTTATTATTTACTGTCATGTTTTTATGACATTTTTGTACATAAACAAAAAATTTATAGTGATTGCTTGGGCATTGAATCTTTACTTACAATATCTAACTAAAGCGGTTAATTTGAAAGTTTTGTCAAGTTTATTATTATTAACAAAATACTTAATTTTTGGGAATTCAATACAATATTTTGACGGTATAACATTCAATTGTTGAACTTTAAAAATTTAATCATAATTCCCCAAGTCTTTTATACTTGATATGGTGTGTGGGCAGGCTTGATTTTTCATGCTCTATATCACTTGCGCTCTATAATTTAATTCATACGGATCTCTAAAATTTCTATAAGATGTTAAGCCTTATGGTGTAACTCAGGTGCTTATGATAGATCTAAGTAAAACCTTACTTTCAGACGTATTAATCTGGCTTCAGACCAATAGCATGATATGTGGGCTAAATGAAACAAAGAAATCATCATTGCTGATTGAAAAAACTTTTTGCGGTACGAGGAATTTACATCTCTTAAAAGATGATGCGATGATGCGATATTACGAAATTTAATCAATTCAAATAGTTATAGATGCCAAAAGGAGGGACTTCTCAGAAATGAATTCTTCGTTTTTAATTCACTTTTTTTTTTAATGTCTTCTCACGTCTTTTAGTTAATTCTTAGTTTATAGCTTTTCTACCATTTATTCACTTTCCACTTTTTCCACAAATTACCATAAATTTCATACTTAAATATAAACTTTGTACCAAAAGAAACAATGAAAATATTATTGCAATTACATTTTGTTCGTTTTGGATTGTTTGTCCAAATTTTGAGTTCATTTTATTAAAATCTGTAACTTGACGAAAAATGAACAAGGAAATGGAGAAAACTTTAACAACTTAGACATTCAAATCACTAAAAAGAATAATATAATTAATAATAATAATAATAAAAGTGTAATCTAAAAAATATTGTAGTGATGTTTGTACTTGTGATAAAAAATCTTCATTTTACTGTAATGCAAACTAAAATAAAAGTGAAATTAAAAAATCTAAAAAAAAAGAGGTAAGTAAGTTACAGAGAATTTGGGCTAAATTTAAGAAAGACAATTTGGAAATACATCAGTTCGAAATTTGTTCTATGTAAACGAGTTAGGTCTAGTAATATAAAAAAAATTTTCCGAATTTTGATCATATAATTCACAAAGTATTCAAAAGGAAAATAGTTAAAATTTCATTATTCATACTTTCTATTGGGCTTTACCAATTTCCTTTATATTTTAACAATTTCAAAGTCCATAGATTGATTTTTACCAAGGAAAGTATGTCACAAAAATTCGCGTAAATGGCAAAACATATCTAAGAATACTTAAGAGGAAACTGTGGATTTCTCTGGCGTCTTCAATAATTTTGCCAAACTTATTAGACTTCCAACCTCTAATTGAGGCTTCAAAATTATGGTATGGACCTCCAAACTCTAGTGGAGGCTGCTGCAACACTTGTTGTACAGTATATAATGACCTTATAGTGAATTATGTAACATCCAAAATTCAGTTGAGATGGACTCGACCAGCTCAGCATTACTTTTGATTCAATTTAAGCCCGTTAATACCTTTGCCTATATAAATTTTTTAGCAAAATGCAGGTTGCCAATGTAGAAATATTTGGCGTAGGAAAGTACTTTGGGTCAAAAATAACAAAGAAAGATCGAACAATTTATACCCCTTAAGTTTAAATTTAGATGAAACCCTACTTCAATGTGAAGCGTAGACGGTTATGTGGTTAAAATGGACAACTTTAAATAGTTTTGAATGAAGGTTAATGCGCAGTAGCTGCAGTCCATATCATTCAATTTTTTTATATTCTTTCCTATATAAAAGTATTTTCCGCTTTATCGAAATCCATAAAGTAAAAACTTGGAAGACGGCTCAAGCCAACGTGTAACATTTCAGGTTCTTCCAGTTTAAATAAGCTGCAAATAAATGTGGAAGGAAACAAATGACAATAAAGATAATTACAAAACTTGAAAAGTGGAAAAGTGGAAAAATATTGAAGAAAGGGGAAAGGAAAAGCATTGGAAAAAGAACAGAAAAAATACAAACTTTACATATTCTATGTAATATTTGTAAATGAAAGTTTTTGCTGTATGGAAAATTTTATATGTACATACTTATATACATTTTTGATATCTTAAGCTAGAAGAAAGATTTGCAAACTTGAATGAGAATCTGTGACCTCATTTCTGGTCATTCCAATAAACTATTTATTATATTTGTGTTGTAATATGAATATTTTTTTTTTGGTAAAAATCTTAAAAAAAATAATAAAAAGTAAAAATAAAAACAGAACAAAATATGCACCATAAAGAATTTCAATATTATTTTTAGGTTATCATGATGGTTGTGGTTTCTTTTTTCTTTTTGGCTTTTACTTTTTTCTTTTATTGTAGCCCATTTTAAAGATTTTTATAGTACTTACATTTTATGTTCATAAAGATTTATATACATTTGCCATCATAAAATTTATTTACTTTTTTTAAAGTAATGAATGAATGAAGCAATTTAAGAAATCAATTTTACGATCTTAAAAAAAATTTAGATATACTCAAGAATACCATTCCTATGTAGCATTTTTTTCATAAGAAATCGATTCAAAAATATCAAAAGAGTTCATTACCATTTCAGTATATCTTAATTTCTATAGCATGATTAAATTACCGGTCTGATGGGAAAACATTGTACATCTAGGCCATGAAATTTCATGAAATTTGAAATGTCAAATGACTTCTTAAGTCATCCATAAGTATGGAGCTGTATGCCAACTGCTTTGCAAAGCAAATATTATTTGAGATAGATTTTTAAGCTTTTTTGAACGTTCTTTAACTTTTCATATGCATCGTAAAATTCTATTCACCCTTTGCCAAAAAATTATAAATCCCAATGAAGCAAAGCAATAATTTTTATGGATAACTTTTCTTTTTGTAAGTTATTATATTAATTAGACTTTCAATTTTTACTTCATATTTTTTATATGTCATTGGAATTCTTAAGTAGACTCATTTGACACAATTATTTAACATGAAATTTAAGATAGAAATAAGACTATTTAAACGCATCCTTTGTTTTTACTTTATATTTCACGAGACGGTAAAGCGTTAAGCAAATATTTTTATAATTGAAGTCCAAATGTTATGCCTTAGACATAAAAAAAAAACTCCATTACTCTTGACCTTTACTTGAGCATATAAATAGTACTTGACCTTGCAGAGAATGAGAGAGTTTTAAGAATATTTTCTCGTTAGTAAAATTCTTAAGGGCAAAATGGCCTTGAGTAACTTTTTATGAAATAACCATTTTATTAAAAAGCAGTTCGTACTTCAAACTCCTCTATTAAAAACCGGATTGAATTAAAAGAAACTAACTGAATTTATTTAGCAATAAATTTCTATATATTTATTGTTGCAAAATATAAGTCTTAAAATTAGTGTTTTGTATGAATTGTTATCATTTGGTAAAGATTTTTTTTTAAAAAATACTTTTCTTATTATTCGTTCTATAATTGAATTTTTTTTGCAATACTTTTTGTATGACATTTTATGACATTTATTCGTAACTAAGCTTTCTACCATTCGGATAAATATAAATAGAAGTTTATCTGACAATGCCTGGGACACTTTTGTAATATAAACATTTATATAAAATTTTCCTAACCAAATTATTTATTATAATTTTTTTTTTATTATTATTATTTGTTGAAATTGTAAATATTTTTAAAGTAAAAATTAAAACGAAAAATAATTTTTTATACCATTTGTCATTCTATTTATGTTTAAATTTTATTATTCATTTCATTTTTTTTGTTATTATCAAATTAGACTTTCAGAAGGTACAAAGTTTCTTTTAAAATCAAAAATAAAAAATTTTTCTATTTGTACACATTTTTTTTCATTATTTTCTTTACACACGTAAAAGAAGAAGGAAGAGAAAAAGGAAAAAAAAAGCTGTTGATACAAGCTCATAAAATTTATTACCATAAAATAAATTATTACGGTTATAATTTTCATTGGAAATTGCGTACACTTTATGCAAATATCTTTTAATATCCGTTTTGTAATAACTCAGTAATGAATGATAAATGGACATTTCAATCGCAACGTCTAATTAATGGCAGAAATGTTGATTCGAAAAATTATTAAAAATTGATTATATACTTTTAGGCTGAACAAAAAAAAAATAAAGATTAAAATGATTAAATTGAATTCATATATATTTATATGATTAAGTCGCCTATTTTGCCAAATATGTTTGGAAAGGCATTTAACAAATAATACCATTTTATACATTTGAAGGAAGTTTAGCTAAAAAATGTCTGTATAAACCGGTATTACATTAAATCCATAATGCAGGCAGCAACCAATTGCTCACTTAATTTATACAAGAATTAAAGGAAAAGTTATTGAAAAATTGACTTAATACAAAATTCATTAATATCGGTTTTATTATTATGCTACTTTGAATGCTAAGAAGGGAACAAATATTTTTTTAAATGAAGAATTATTTTCTGTTAGAATTGATACATTTTAAGGACAATGAAGCATGGATATTAATATACAATCATTTGAAAAATGTGTTCATCCTTGAACTAAGCCATCTATATATGGCAAATTATACCAACAGATATGATAAGTAAAACATTAGAATGAAATCAATATTGAAAAACAAGTAAAAGTAAAAGTGTTACAGTTGATTGGAGTCGCTATAAAATATCAAATTATAATTAATAGTTGTAATTTTTCTATGATTTAGAATCTTCAATTTTTTAGGAACGAGTTGCAATAAAATCAACCTATTGAAAGAAATGTGGCCATGTGGCCATCATTATTCACAGCATTCGTCTTTTGGCCAACTCACCGCTTTGTATCATATTTTGACATGATGTATGACTTAATTAGACAGATATTAGACGGATGGAAGGGCAGATAGATAAACAAAAATCAAATCAGAAAATTATTTACAATTTATTTTTGAATGTTACGCAAATTTGTACAAACTTATTATCCTGCTGTTATCACAAAGAGTGTCTGATAAAAATATGTTCTATCTAAACTAAAACATAAGAAAAACGTAAATAAGGCTTTCCAAATAATGTGATATGATATGAAATGAAATGAAAATAATGTCAATAATTTTTAGCTGAAAGCGAATCTAGCACAAATGTCACATCATGAATATTATTATTATTGCAATCTTCATTCTACACATCAGCTACATGGTACAAATTATTTAAAGCGTACAGGCACATGGACCCAAAAGTAAAAGTAACAAGCCGAAAAAGGAAAACAAAAGAAGAAGAGCAAAAAGAAAAAAAAATTGCAAATAGTAGAAAAAATATTTTCATACTTGAACAATAACATGTCAGTGAGAGAGAAAACGTGTGTATAAATTAGGACACATGTACAAGAGAAATAACACCCAGCAACCAAAAAATAAACAAAAAAAAAAAAAAAAAGAGAAAGCGGAAACAAAAAAAAAGGAAACAAAGAAAGGGGAAACAACAATAATAACGAGCAAAAAAACTTCTAAAGCAGAAAAAATTTATTTATTTTTTTCGGCTTTTTTTTTTATTTTTATTTTTATTTTTATGTGTTTTCTGGTGCTATTGTTGACTTTTTTTAACAATAGCAATAACCCAGACAAGTAAGAAATTTAAATTGGATTGAAGTAAATTTTTTTGAAACCCACCATAGAAACGATATTTTCTAGGCCACTTGGTCTGATTTAGAATAGAGAAATGTGGGCGGAAAATATGAATAAATTCTTTTTGCATAAAAGAGAAGAAGATTTTTGTAGATAATGTAAAAATTAAATATCGCTTTAGTTTTGAAGGCCTTGAGGGTCATTTTTGAGAAATATTACATAGGCACACTGTCAGTAATGAGTCAAAATGAAAACTTTATTTCTTATAAATTTCACATTTAAAATCTATGATAAAATTTTCATCTGTACAATCTGTATTTATTATCGAAAACTATAAAAAAAGTATGACATAGATATATCATGATTTTGCGTAGACTAACGACTAACGACTAATAAAAATTTACCGAGTTTTCTCAACTTTTAAATAGAGAACTTTTTCACACTTCAAGCATACCAAAAAATTTTCAATACTACATTTCATAAAACGTACAAAACTTAGTGCGAAATGTAACATATTAGATAAAAAATCGATTTATTATAATTTGGAGTGGACACCAATTTTGTACACGGATCAAATAACTCTTCATTGGAAATTACTATATTTTGGATACCTTACGAATTAACTTTAAAGAAAAAGATTGAAAATGATTGAAAAAGTTTAAAAAATTTGGTTGTAGTTTTGAATAAGCATTTTCGAGTTTTGTAACTCTCGGAACCTGCCATGTAGCATTATCTTTGGGATCCATAAAGAGAATTTTTACTACTTTAATGGGCTTAACTGAATGAATATTCCATAAAGACTAAAAAAACGAAGTAAAACGAAGGAAATGATAAATTGATTTTGTAAAATTTAGTCTAGGCAAGACGTTTAAGGGACATATTCGAATAAGTCAGTACACGTATTATCTTTTGATATATAAAAATTTGATATTGATGTTCCAATTTTTGAGATCAATTGTAGGTCAACAACTTGAAGAAACATAAACAGACAGACATGGCTAATTCGATCCATAATTTAAGGCTATTCAATAACACAATAAAAAGTCTCCTTTTGAAAATTGCAAACGTATGGATAAAATGAGTATACCCGCCAAATCATTTCAGGAAGAGCGTATGAAAAAAAAAACCCAAAAGACAAAAAAACAACATATGATTATATATACATGTATGCGTGTGTGTGTATGTGTGTGTGTGTGTGCGTGTGTATTTATGAATATATGTAAGATATTATAAATAATGTGTACGGAAAAAGCCAAAATACATATATACGAACATACACACATTCGTACACATTTACTAGGATTATTGTACAGTTATAGAAAATACATTTGACATCTTGTACATTTTATTTTCTATTTTTCTTTTTTGTAAGTTTTTTGTGTTTTTTTTTCTTTTGTAGATTTTACATATATATATGGCAGGTATTATAAAAATACCTGAGAGTGCACTCGAATACGTTATGTGGAAAGTTTTTTATACAAATGCAAATAGTTTTAGGATTTTGTAAAGTAAAAGGATTTTCAAAGCAAAGAAAAAGCAAAACAAAAAAAAAAAAAATAAAAAGAAATGACAATAAAAATATCATTTTCTAAGCAAAATTGTTAGTTTAATGATGATTTCAAACTTATGTCAATGTTGCTTAGGCTTTGGCTAATATTAAATTTTTGAAAAAAATTTAACAAAAATATACTCAAAATTTAGTTTTTTTTTTATGAGAATTTTTCTACATTATTACTGGAAAAATATAAAAAATTTTAAATGCTCTAATCGTTATGTAATATTTTATTTTAAATTTATCTTGAACTTTAACTTGCTTAATTGCTCATTTCATTTTGTGAAAGCATATTTTGAATTAAAAAAAAATTTTACAAAAATAATTTGACACAGAAAACTTCACACAAATTTCCGCCATCCTTGAAAGTTATTGCATTTACTTATATTTTATGTTTTCTATCCATTTTAATAAAGGACAATAAAGATGAAGGTTAATAAGGATATTTGCATTGGCAAAAAGTATTTACTAAAATATTTGATTCAGCATAACATTCTAAATTTGTTTAAATGTGTCCATCTTCCGTTTTGTGTAGTGTTTTTTCATGAAACATACTTCCCATTTGATTTATCCATTTAAACTATATGAAATAGTTGTTAGATGGATCTATTTCAGTTAAAAGGTCCTTAAAAATTTGAATGCGTATACAATTTACTCATATAAGCAGATAATTAATTCATTCTTATTTATTTACTTGGTTAATAAGTAAAAAAGTACATTTTTTGGTTTATAATCCAAACTTTATAAATCATTTAAGGAATTTGGAATATTTTATAGTGACAAAAAATTTGTTGAAATATTAAAAAAAAATCGCATAAATTCTAGAAATCAAAACAAGAAACATTGATATTGAAGAAAATTTCAAAGTGGAAAATTTTATAAAAGCAAATTAAAAATCCTTAAAGAGGGCAACCAAAGTAACCGAAATTCATGGATTTTTTCTTTCTTGATATGAAAAAAACAAATGTAAGAAAACGATTTAACTTTGTTTGTATTTTCAAATACTTTCTCCTCTGAAATATGCATATTTCGGGTTTCCCTTTCGCCCTTGCACTTTTTTTATAACCATTTAAAATTCAGAAGAACAAAACAAGAATACTTTTTATGTTTTTTTTTTTTTTTTTTGGTTTATAACCATTTAGATGTATAAACAAAGCCAACATTTTGTTGTTGTTGGTTTTCTTGTTCGAATTCTTTCACTTTTGATACATTTTCTACGGAATGTAAAATGTTCATTTCTATTTATCCATAACTGGCTTATACTATTTTTTGTTTTACTAGAGATATAAAACATGGAGAGAAATTTTTGATGAAACAGACAAACGAAATACTTTCGTGATCTAGGAAATAAACTTTAATAAAAAAAAAAAATCTAAAAATAACACAATTTAGTAGAATTTCTTAGTCTTAAGTTTATTTAGTATAAATTCTGCTTTTCTTTCAACATTTCTGCTTTTTGGCGCTTATTTCTACAGTTTTCAATCCAAACTGAATTCAAATGATGTTTCATGATGTTTCCTGTAATAACAATTATATTTTCTTTATTACTAGTTCAATTCAAATCTATTGATAAAGTAAATGAATGAAAGTATGATAAACGATTGGGACCGCCCTGTACCATTTATATGAATCCGATTAAGAATATGAATTAAAACATTAGAAAGCAAGAAATTCTAATATTTAAGTGATTTAAAAGGTTTGTTTTATGGAAGAAGATTCAAAAAATGATTAGATATGGATCATATTTGCTACACCTATTTAATATTTTAAACAATCGCGCTTTAGTAATTATCAATAAAAAATAAACAAAATTGTAAATTTTTTATATAAATCAAACATTTTTCTTAAATACGCCATTTTATGAGGGATATTTTTATAACCCAAAAAGTCCATACAATAAATTTCACTGAAATATCTCTAAAATAGCGGAACATATGGAAAACAGATTTAAAAGTCTAAATAGATCGCGGCAGACTTTCAAATTTCCTACATTACATTTTTATGAAAGAATATTTAGAATTATTTACTGAGTCTTTGCAATATAGGCTGTTATATAGGGCGTGGTCGTAATGTTAATCCGATCTTATTCATAATTATTCCCGAACGTCGTTAGGCTAAGCACCAAACTTCATTTAAATTGCGCTCTATACTTTACCTACAAATTTACATGGACACACAACAAATAGAGGGACCCTGCATCGTAAATAATGCAGAGTATAAATATCGAACAGCCTATTTCAAATGAATCAGAAAGTTGTACTGAGTGCAACACTTCGATTAGAGCTTTTCTATCTAACCATGTGAACTCATTATAAGTTAAGGGAGTTAAACAACTCAAATGGGCGTGGCTATATTAATCGATTTATACAATTTTAACTTTTTTTAAATGCATAATACATTGGTCGAAACATTTTTATTGCTACATAAATACAAAAGAAAAACATTATTTCTTAAACTGAAACAGGCATCTAATGAATTTTCTTCAACTTATTATACGACAAAACGTGGCCTTTAATTTAAACTTCAAAAAATGACTCAAAAAATTTATTTTAAAGTATCATTCGAAATTTTTTTTTTGTTAAAATTGTGAATATTTTTTTCTTCTTTTTCACTACTAAATTTCCCAGAATAAATACTTCACTTTGAATTTGAATTAAAATGTTATAGCATTTAAATATTTATATATGAATCTATTTACATAAGTGTTACAATAAAATGCAAATAAAAACATTTTAATGGATATTTTCAAAAAAAGGCACAAGAAAAATTCTCTAGCGTGATTAGTTTTTATTAGTTGCATGTAAAAAAAAATTCTTACATATTTACTTAAGTTTTATTTACGAATTAAACAAAGAAAAAAATTTATAAAAAAAAACTGTATACTGAAAAAAGATTTCAACCAATGTGAAAATGAAAGTAATCAAATCTTTTCAAATGTTTTATGTAAGTTTAATTTTGAAAGTAATAAATTATGGGACAAACATGTACATTTTGCTTCTTTTTTTTTATAAATTAAAGCATTATAATTTGAACGTGAATAAATTAAAATTTGCATGCTCAAAAATTGAGGGGATAACGGAGTATTCTAAAATTTCTTAAACATTATTTTGTAAAATTAAAGCTTCAAAGGATTTCAAATTCTTTTTGTATGAATATGACAAGTTTCGAATCCTCCAACTTTTTAATTATTTATTAATTATTAATTACTTATTAAGTAATTAATTAATTTATTATTATTAATTATTATTAATTATTTATTAATTATTAATTACTCATTATTAATTAATTAATTAATTAATTATTAATTATTAATTATTATTTATTATTTATTAATTATTTATTTAATTTAAATTCAAAAAAATTACAGTTACATGTAATTATTTAATTACATAAAAAATTTTTAAAGATATATCGAAAAAAAATGTATGAAAGTTGTAAAAAGTCTAGATGCCTTTTGAAAAGTTTCTAAATGGATTAATCAAAAAATGAATGGATTTTAATTAAAGTTCTGGCACAATATCTCGTAATAAATTATAATTTAATTAGTTTTATGAAATTTTAATACTTACAACAAAGTATTATAAGTTCGTAAAGATGTTTGCGACGATCTCCAGAAGATATTGAACACGCCTTATTTAGAATTAGTTGTTTTATGGGTCGATTGTTTTATAATAGAAAATGGCTTCAAAAAAAATTATGTGATGTTTTAAATGAAAGTGCCAATTTCAATTTTTTATTTTCTTATAAAAAAACTTTTTATAATATTTACAATTTAGTTTAATTTCACTTTAATTTTCTTAACACGTCATCTAACAAGTAACTTAGTATTTAAGGATCGGTAGTTTCAATCATCTATAATTTTTTTTAAATTACTTTTTCTATGTTAATAATTAACGTCGTACATTAAGAGATATCAACATTGTTTCCAATTTTATTATTCATTTTTTAATTACAAATATTTCGCTTAAATGTTCATTTAATTTTCCATTTTTTATGCACATCTTTACTATTTTTACAATTTCTATAGCGAAGTAATAAAGATAAAAATGAAAAATAGAATGTTATGGAAGAAAAATATTATAAGATATGTCATTGAAAATATTTACGATTTCAAATGCTGAGATTGCCATAAAAAAATAAAAGAAAAGAATGTTATTTGTAAAATTGTTCAAACATCTTAATGAAATTTGTAAAATAGTAAAAATAATTTATTTGGTTCTACTCTATCTACCTTTAAATTTCTACCGATTTACAAGTGTCATGTAAAATCTAATGGCAAACTAAAACGTAAAAGCAAAATGCAGGACTTTTCACTATAATTTATATATGTAAACAGAATTTAAACTGATCTAAAACGAAAAGACTTTTATATAAAATGACTTTAACAATTTGACTTTTTTCAATTTATATTTTTATTAATTTTTAAGAAAAGAAAAAAGTGTGCTTAATGTTGCCGAGTTCTAAAAAAAAGCGGCTAAGAAAATTATATAATATTAATGAACAAAAACTACAAAATTTTGCTTAAAAAATTAGGTGTTCCTAGTCTATGTTGCATTGTGGGCGTGTTCTTTGACCGATTAAATACATTTTCAATCTCAACCTGCGTGCAAGAACTTTTAATAAATTTGCCAAATTTGAGCTCGAATTTTACTACCAGGAGAATGTTTACAACAACAAGACACATAGACGGACACACGGACATGGTGGACATAAAAGCGTAGTAATATTTCACTTATGCCATTTTAAGTTGATATTAAGGTATAATTATAATAATTCTTCATAGTTTCCAATATTTGTACCATCTCTGGCCGTTGATTAGCATGGTCAGAAATACATAATAAACTTAATTGCATAATACGCTTACAAACGTCTTCTTCAATCGGTCTAACAATTGCCAAACGTTTATCCAATAAATCATCAAATTTACACTTTCCACTAAAAATGGCATGGGTAACATATTTTGCAAGAAATGGCTCATCACGCTTAGTATCGTGGACACGTAAACCGGTAAAAGTTTCTAACAATAAAACTCCAAAACTATATATATCAACTTTAGTACTAAGTTTCTTCAAGTTGAGAAATTCCGGTGGTAAATAAGGTCGTGTGCCAAATATACGTGTAACTTCAATAACTGAATTAATTGAATGTGGACCCTCTCTAGCCAAACCGAAATCACCAATTTTCGGTTGCAAACATTGATCGAGTAGAATATTTGCCGGTTTAATATCGCTATGGATAAGTGGCTTAACGCGAAATGTATGTAAATAATTGATGCCACTAAGAAAACGCAAGAAAAAAGCCAAATTTATTTATCTACCTGTATTATAATTTAAGAATCAAATTTACCGTGCAGTACCCAAACAAATATTGAGACGTTGTTGCCATGTAAGTGGGCATAATTTTTGAGAATTTAAACGTTGCTCCAATGAACCACCTTTCATTAATTGATAAACTAAACAAGGCCTCTCACCACGTAAACTGTAACCATATAATGGCAAAATATTATCATGGCGACAGGAATTCAAATATTTCAATTCATTTATACTCTGACGTAATTGTACTTTAAGATTTTCTTGTTTTTGCTCATCACAATAATGGATTTGTTTAATGGCCACTTCTGTATGTTTCCAATAGCCTTGATAAACTGTACCGAAACCACCTTTACCCAAAATGAAATTTTTATGCCAATTTTGTGTAGCTGCCATTAATTCATCATAATTTATTTCTAACATTTGTCCAGCATGTTTTTTCATTGCCGAAGAATTTATTAAATCAGATTTTTCTGATGATCCTGATTGTATTGCTTGTCGTTGCTCTTGCTTATAAGGTCTAACAGAGCTCTCATGATTTCTAGCTGACATAATTTGTGGCAATCTTAATTGTTGCTGATGATTAACATAACTTTTAATAATACGCATGCCATTGTATAATTTTAATCTGTCAAGAAACAAGTTTATTATTAATTTCTAGTAAATGAATTTTTCTTCTTGCCGTTATTGGATTTTGTATTACATACCTATGAAGTAATACGAATAGCTCTGTAACCGTATGATGATATTGATCACCCCATATTTTCAATATTTCAACGCTTGGCGATAAACCATGATTTTTCTGGCATTTCAAAATTTCCTACAAATAAATAATTTAATTAATAAACTAAATAACAAGCTAAAACTTTGTATAAACTAGAAGTATCTTTGATTTACCTGTATTTTATCATTTGTAAAGCCCATCGCTTGGGCTACTTGTTGCCAAACATTAAATTCTTCTAAATAATGGCATAATTGTTGTCTTATCGTGTATGACATATCACATATATAAATTTTTGTGTTATTTGAAACTTTCATCAAAGATTTTTCCATTTCCTTTATAAATCTTTATAGCAATTTGATGATTTTTCAATTTCAATAAAGCACAATCCTCAACTAAAGAAAGACTGATCTTCACCTTTCAAAATACAAAAATTATATGCCCAATATTTACATAAACTCTTTAAAAATAAAATGAAATGCCTTCTCTGAATACTGAGGGATTTCACTTTCATTTTATTTCATATAAATGTTACCTAAAGTAATTTACCTGAATTTACTTGGAAATTTTAATATTCATTTCTTTTCTTTTGTCATTTTTCACTAATTTAAACTGAATTTCTGTATGTGGAATTTGTATGATGGTAGTTGAAAGAAGAAGAAGGAAATTTTATTTAATGAATTGAAGATTTTTATGAGCCTTTGTATATAAATGCATTGTCACATCTGTAAAATATGATTTAGTGACATAAAGGAATGTAAAAAAAATTAAATTTTTGTCATTCTTTGGTTACTTTAAATTTGGTTATTTAAAATTTTTTTTGTTTAATTTTTTTTTTTTGGAAAATTTACAAAAAATTCTCGGAAATGTCATAATGAAATTTATTACAATAATTATTTTGTGTTTCTGTATTGATTAGCTGATTGTAAATACCATCGTTTTTTTTCCAAATGTGTGCAACATTACAAAAAGAAAATGTCAAATTAAATTAATTGAATCGATTTAGGTATATCTGTGTAATTCTATGCTTCCAAAAAGTCGTCTGACTTGAACGAAAATTTAGTTATTTTGGTAAATAACTATTTTGAAATGCTTTTTCCTTAAATTATTATTAAAATTTGTATACTTTTCTGGCATGATTACCTTGCACCAAATAATGCATAAAATCGGAAAGTCCAATTATACCTATTTTCAATTTTGATGGCCTTTAAGCCAAAAAAACTTCCACATAGCAAAATTTCATCAATATGTTTCCTTAAAACTGTGGTTTGTACTTTGCTAAGGACTTTGCATAGACGATCATGCCTAATAACAATAAATTATACCAAAATTTGTAGACCAAAAATTTTGTTTGGTTTTCTCACTCATTGGTTTACTTTTCGCGCTCTTAAAATCTCTGTAGTCACGTTCAAATAAAATTAATTACAAATACTGACGGCAAACCCGCCAAATTTTCCACTCACTTTCTCCGCAAACACAAAACCACCAGCAAAAAAAGAGGAAAAAAAATAAAATCCAAGCGTTCTTCTACAACAAGTTTAGCTTGAAAAAAAAAAATAAGCAGATTGCTCATTTGTCATAAACGACATTTCTGATGGCTTGTACATTTTGCGGCGGGTGTTGGAGAATGGATGCCGCCGTACAGGTTTCTAACGTACCAATTAAATATTCATGCAAATGTATAAAGGTTTTTGCAAAAAGACATGTCTGACATGTCTGGATAACTTTGTCAGGTTATGACACAACGTCATGGACACACATGGCAGTTGATGTCTTTAAAAAAACGAAATAAAAAATCAAAAAAAAAAAAAAAGAAAACAAACAAAATTTTAAAAATTTATGCAGGACTAGAAAGTAACTATAAAAAAGAAAGCAAAAAGAGAAAAAAAGAGATAAGCCCAAAAAAGTAATGGCGACAACGAGAATGAGAATGGTAGAGAAAGCGAAAGCGAAAGAGATGTGAGAAAATCCGTATGTAATTTATGACAAGATTTTACTAAGGTCAAATTAAATGACATTTTGCATCATGCATGTTCAGAAATAGCAGATGACAATTTATATAAAATTACATATAAGCATTTGACGAGGTTTGTAAGAAAAGTTTAATGCATATGTACAGAATTCAGAGTACAATTTTACAGCTCATTCAATTAGCTACTTCTTTCTTCTTTTCTGGATATGATTTGATATGTGTTACATGTTAACTATCATAAAGTCTTTAAATGATTTGGTTGATAATAATTCACTCAATTTCATGGTACACAAAGTATTACTTTCCGCTAGGGTTGATGTTTGATTCTCTTGGTACCGTTAGCATTTGCTTAAGGCCCGCATTAAAGGTTTTAGGCAAAACTCACTATTTGGTCAGATTCAATCAACAATCTTTGTTAAGTGAATCTCTAGAGCAAAACCCATTCAACTACTTCTTTTATTCAGAGGAAAAGAAGCCTCCTTGCCAAGCACATGAATGTGAGAACAAACCAGCGTGTTATTGATAGAAATACAAAATCAAATCTTAAAGTTAATCCCCGTAGAAGTCATGCGTCTATTTTTAGTTGAGTTGATACTTCTAGGGACGGCTAGTCCCCATTTAAATACTAACAAACAAAAAAATTGGTAACTTAAAAAATCAAATAATTGTAAATTGGATTCCCGTTCACAGAATACTTTTATGGCACATCACTTCTTCTTTTAATATATTTACAAGATCAAGCAAAATGAATCAAAACTCAAATGAAAGGAGAAAAAATTAAGGGCACTTTTTTTCCAAGAGTCTGTACAAAGTCTTAAATGGCAAAGAATTTAAAATATGTTGCAGGTTTTTATACAGATTCTGTATGTAAAAATATATTTCCTTTAAAAGTGCATCAAAAGTTGTAGTTTTAATAGAAAAGAAAACTTTTTTAAAGTGAGGCTCCATATGAATTGATATAGGACCTATTTTTACCCTCATCAAAATTGAATGCGTATTTTTGAAAATAGCGTTTTGCAGTTTAAGCTCAAAAATACGCGAAGAAATGAACAGAGAAAAATTTTGTGACTAATTATGAACAGAATGATGAGTTTTATGAAATATCAATTTAAGTAATTTGAATTGAGTCTATCTCAAAGCTTTCTAAGTACTACAAATACACAAAATGTACTTGTTAAATAAATTATATAATTACTTTTAATTGTCAAGTAAAAAAATATGTTTTCTTCTCTCATTTACGGTAATTGGAAAAGGCCGTAAATCTGCACAACTCAATGTAGTCTTCACCTGTTATCTTTAAAATTTAAAACTGAACTGGTACTTTAGTTCGACACTGTAATTGTGTCAGCCACTGCGGGTTTTGTGTACAATCAGTATAATTGAAAAGTGATATTAATATTCCCTTTGAAAGAGGCCGTAAATGCTTTATAAAATGAAATAAAGTAACTTAATACAGAAGTCACAAAGAAAAAGGAAAGGACACCAACATTTTTAAAGATTCATTTCAATTTGTCAGTCTGTTTAGTTATATTGCATGACTAATTTTCTCTATGCATAATAAAATTCATTTGAACTATTTTTACATCTTCCTTGAAGAGAAATAAAATTTAAAAGAGGCGAGGACATGTAATAATTTATATCGATATTTACATAGTCATAGTCACCACAAAATTGATGCATTATGTAGATTTTATAGTTTCCGCTATTATCCAGTTTTAGAATTCTTACCAGTTACTTTTAATTAATTTCTTCTACCACTGGTCTCCATAAATTTGTTTTCTTTTACGTTTTTTTTTTTATCAGATTTTGCTATATTGATTGGAATCTTGCTGAACATTATGGACCGTATTGAACTTATTTTAATTGAAATGCAATTTATCGAATGTTTTCTTGAAAATTGTCAATAATTTATATGTCTAAAGCATGAAAAAATGAATAAAATTTTGTATAAATTTTAAGAACAAAAAATCTATCTCTAAAAACGGATTTACGAGTTTTAGCATAACAATAAAATTGTTAGGGGTCTACTGGTACCTAACTCGACTAATGCGAATAAGAAATAAAAAGAATTGAGAACTTTATAGTCGGTTTGGATCGACTTTGTTTTATATCAATTAAGACAAGTACAAGGCAACAAAATTGTAACAGCTGTCATATTTCAAGAGATCGTTATATGAGCGGAGGTTCAAAAAATGGAACTATCTGGACCAAATAACTAAGTGTCATTTTGCGTTAAAATATATTAAAATTAATTATATCCATATAACGATTTTATTTTAAAAAGGGCGTTGCATAAGGAAGTGGTCAAAAAAATGATTCGATTTTCCCCATTTTCAATAGGATTCTTTTCTGGGCCAAAAGACACCCGTATATTAAATTTCATAAAAATATCTCTAAAACTGCGACTTCTGGCTTGACATAGATAGACAGACAGACAGACAGATAGGCGGATAAATATATTTAAATCGAATCAAAATGTAATAATAAAAAGGTGGATCTGCCGTAAGCCATTTTGGGTGCTACAATGGTTGCAAGATATTTGGAATAATATTTGTCGGTTATCAGACAACTTGTATTCATATAAAAATTTTATTTACAGTTTTTTCAATCGTGTCTAAACAAAATTTACTTGAAACCAATTCAATATTGATTTAGTAGAATAGGCAAGATATTTTTCGCAAATTTTTAATGAGTTGTAAAAGTCTGCAAATGAAAGACATTTAGAATGAATTGACTTTTAAGAAATAATTAATGGCCAAAATTTATGAATAACGTATTATATTTAAATTTATATTTTAGTGTAGCTCTTCTATCGTTTAGAGATTTTCATTGACCAATGGCATTTTTATTGTATCACTTATTCCTTTTATTATTGAATATAATTGATGATTTCATGGAAAGTAATATGAAAACGATAAAAATTGCTTTCAATAAATGGATAAACTGTTTACTTTATCCGACATATTTTAATACTTTACATGAGATTCCTGATAAAGCGAATTGAGTCTTTCTAAATATTTTCAACTATTTTTACCTATCAGCAAATTATCTGAACATATAGAAACTTAATTCAATAAAATTATCTTGTAATTATGTAATTTACTTGAATTTGGAATAAACTTTAAGCAAGTTGCAAATTTTAGCAACATGCTAAAAAGTAGTTCCAAGCTGTATCAATGGAATTATATAAAAAATATTTATGAAAAAAAATGTTTATGAAATTCATTAAAAGAGTGTACGATTTGTATCGAGTGCACATTTTCTTAAATTAATTTGTAGACTTAAGAATTTACAAGACTACTTTGGTGATGCAGCTCACTTTACCACATATCAATCTTTTTTAAAATGCATCTCAAATTATTTTTCAAAAAATTTTAACGTTTGCAGAATACTACTAACATTTTAGATACCAGTATTGTAGATTTCATTATGATTTATATTATTTGAGACTAAAAAAATCGTATTCACATAGAGAAAAATATAACATCTAGAAATTGGTAAAATATCGTGGCATCTCTTACTAGATATTTTTGCATATATGTATGTTATAATATTAAAAATATATTGTTCAAGTTATAAGCGATAATTCTGTTTAATCGTGAAAAGCCAAACGCATCAGGAGAGTGATCAATTTTCCCTTAAAATATTTAATACCCAAAAACTCTTAAATCATTAAATTTTTTTGGTATTTTTTTTTTTGATTCAGAATTTAAGGAAAGGCGTGTAGGCGGGAATGTATGGTTTTACTATATTATGGCACAGATTTTGTGCACACAAGTTTTTTGAGTGTACAATACGACAATCATACAATGATAATTTTTAGCGAGTATGTTGATATTGGTATGTTGTCACACACTCAAGTAACAATGCAAACACTCTTGGACTATTGTTTCAAGAAAAATAGTATTAAAAGGAATGGAAAGTAATCAAAATGAAAATCTAATATATATATATATATATATAATATATAAATATATATCTGCATAAATATTATGCAACCATAAGTTTGGCATTATGCTGCATGACCGAGAGGGTAGTGTTAGCATTTTGTTAGTGGAATTGTTAACAGTTTTTGTTTGTTCATGATTGTGTGTGTGTGATGTGTGTATGATTATTTTTATAACATTAACTCGCTACTTTATATAAAATAGAATTTTTTTCTTCTACTTCTCTAGCTCTCTCTTAAGCCCTTCTAATGGCATATTCCAGTGGCCAAATGTCTTTTTCAGGAATCTGTTGTATGCAAAATGCGCTTCAACCAAGTCTCATACACACACACACACACACATACACACACGCACACACATATATATGTATACACGTTTGTGGGTATATGTTTCTTTTATTTGCCACTTTATTTTTACAATTTTTATACAATTTAATTCTTATATGAATATAAAATACAGTGATTTTTTTTCGTTTTGTTTGTTCGTCGTACAATGCACTAACTTTAAGTAAGCAGTGCATTTAAGACAATATTAATCTACATAATCAGTACATATAAATATATATATATATAAAAATGCAGGCAAACTTGAGAAGTTTTATTTAGAAATTTGGTTCAAATATTTTCATTTTCACTGCTCACTACTTACTGCTTCATATGGATGAATATTTTTCTTAGTCTGTAATTTTGAAGTCTGTAATTATGTGAGTTTTCTAGAATCAAGAAACTACAATTAATTTAAGCAGAACTTTCGTTTTCTCAGTATTAGATTTCAGAACTATATCCAGCTGGTGCTGGAATTTCTTCAAATTCCTTTGTACGATAATGAGTCTTTATTCGCATAAGGACTCATTTTTCTTGAAAATATTATAAAGAAGGCCATTAATAAGAATTATTGAACATTAGATTGATATCAAAATGCTGATTTGTATAAATACTTTTATAATAAAATAATGGCGTTTATCGAAAGAAGCCTTCATACAAAATATAAAACAGAAATATTATTCAACAGCTTTAGCTTTTGTTTCATAAAAAATATTTTATGAAACAAAAGGCAAAAATAATTATAAATATAATTTAATGTCATTGAAAATAAACAAAAAAGCTTAAAACAATTTTGAATTTTTTAAATTAATCGCCATAACTTTACCTTAAACTTTTTCAAATGTTCTCCAAAGCTTTTTTTTTCTCTTTGAAAAAAGCAATCGCATATTAGTAAAGAAAATATATTTTAAGTCCTAATAAAATATGCTTCCACCATTACATTTTTGTTATAGTTAATCACTGAACTATTTTTTTTAAAAATCATTACCATTAAATATCGGCTTTTAAATAAAAAGTCCAGTAATTTTTTTCCATAGTAAAAAATGCAATCTTAATGGCCATGCCATTAATCATCTGGTTATTTTCTATTAATTTCGGTGATAAATGAAATTAGTTGCATTTTGAATATTTTATAAACTTTTCAAATACAAAATATGCTTATAAAATGGAAGGCTACAGATTACTTCTCCTTCTAAATTTTCAACATTATCATAAGATTTAAATGTATTGAATTTTAATTGAAAATAATGTAAGTGTAAAAAATGCAATTGATTACATTACCCTTCTTAATTGTAAACAATGTAAATGTAAGGAATTACATTATACTTCTTTTCGCACAGATATTATAATACCGTTTTTTTTAAAATGTTTGTGATATCGATTTTGTTGTAATGCTAGATTGTCTTTGTAAATGCTTGTTTGATATCACGCGATATTTAGTAGGTTTTTGTGGTGCAATTTACATAAAAAGGGTCTGCATAACCCAAATGACAAATTTGCTCAACAAAATATCTATCGCAAATCGTTAACATGTCACGTATTAATATTTTCTGTGTTATTTTGTAAGATATCAATTTTTCAACTAAAGTTATAAATTTCTTCTATATTTGAGAAGTCAGGGACTCTGATTATGGTTAAATGTCATCAAAACTACTTGAATATATCTGCATTATTACTGGACCACACGTTAAAGTTATCAAATTTCTTGAGATATAAATAAAAAGAAAATTAAGTAGCTAATAATTTTCTAACAATTATCGCTTTAGAAATCTATAACTTTCATCTAAATCAAACTGAAATAAGAAAAAATTTTTACTTTTTAAATAAATATCAGATTGATTGACTACCTCACGCTAATTAGAATGTGATTCTAAGACGATCGGTATAAAAAATGTTGATCTTAAGTTAAGGCATTGAAGCAGACTATTTTGTGAACAAACTGGTACTAGGGACACCCAACCGAGGCAGATGTAACAATATTGCTTCTAAAATTTAATACTATAAAAAATCGGAAAATAGAATCGGTCTTTTCTCGTAAGTCTCTAAGTCTTTTCTGAGTCATTTTGGAAAAAGAAAACTATTTAAACAATTTTTATATAAAAAAGTAGAAAATCGCGTAGGCAAATTTATAAATCGAATATATCGAATATAAGTAGGGAGAAAATAAAACAACAATAACAACAATAATAAATAATAATACTGCCGAAACTAACGACACAACTAAAGGAAAATATAAATTATTAATAATAAAACTTTCTGCACAATGCAAACTTTCATAAAAGGCCAAAAAATAAGCAGGAAAAATGGTAATGGAAGTGATGATGAGTTTTTAGTTCATTGTTTTGTATTAATTTTTTCTTCTTTTTCTTTTGTTTTTTTTTTTTTTTTTTTTTTTTTTTTTTTTGTTTACGTTTTTCTAAATGTATAAAAGTAAGGCCACAACAACTAATGGCAGCTGTCAAAATAATAAAATTAATAATAATAATAATAATGAAAAATAAGGGGGTAGATAATATCAAGAGAAAATATGAAAACTTATAGCAAAATATCTATTTCACGATTCACTTTACTTAATGTTACAAAGAGAAAAAAGCACGAATATTTAGGAAAAATCTATGAAAAGCTTAATAAAATGTGTGCGTTAAAATTGAATGCTCCATAATGTCTCCTTAATGTCCCATAGTACTGAATGACGAAAGAAGAAAATTTTTAAATGAGACTTTTTACATTCGCAAAAGGAAATCTAAATTGAAAGCGTCATATCACAAGGAAAGTGTTCTTAAGTGTGATCTTTAGCTCGCTTACAACCAAATAATTCTAGCTCAATGAGGTTTTTTGAGTGCCATGAGATCTAGAGTTGTTATTAGTTAAATCGGAAGTATTTTAAATTGGACGCTTATTTTTTGCGTTTACTTTTTCACTTCACTATTTTCATTTAATTAAGTAATTTGGATAATCTTAGGGAAAATTTGATTAACACCTATAGCTCCAATGTTAGCAGTTCACTTATTATTCCGATATCTCTTATAAATATTAAAATGTACCAGTCAATTAAAATTTCATGTCCATTTAATTTAATTATACCCTACACCGCTTGTGGTAGAATTGCGTAAAAATTTGTAACACACCTTTTATTATACCAATTGACTCAGAATAATTTCGTGCTGCAATTTAAACCCACCTGTACATACGTCCGTCTGACATCTATCCATGCAAATATATTACTGGGCTATAGGTTGCAATTTTTGAGATATTTTAGTGACATTTGGCATATAGGTGTGTTTTAGCCTTGATACGCAATCTTGAAAATGATTAAAATCCGACCACTTTTATGACTACGCCCCATATAACGCGTCTCTTAAAAAAACTCATTATATGGAATTAAATAACAATTTTGAATTTATTTTAATATAAATTAGCGCTGAACTGTATTTTATCAAGGAAATTCTATAAAATAAGTTTGGTCCTATGCGGTCTATTTTTGCGACCACTTTCCCTATAACGCCTAATTCGGAAAAAGTCATTAAATCGACAAAAGCTTCAATTTTAAATATATATTCGCGAAAACTGGCACTGCCTTATGTTTTGACATAAAAAATTTATGTACCAAATTTTGTTCAGATAAGTCCATTTTTTTGAACCATCTCGCACTTCCACGAACTTTTTAAATAATTGAGACATTACACTTTTGTCAATTTTGTTTTCTTGTACTGCCATTAAATGCCCTTAATTACATAGAGCAAGATGGTGTAGTATACTTAAGAGTCAGCCTTAACCAACTACAAAAGTTCTTCCTTTTTGTAATTGCAACAACTAAAATAAAATTGAAAAATCTTATGCGTTATTTATAAAATTGAATGTTTAAAATTAACAAACATAAAAGTCATTAGCAATAATTACACTCAACTAGCGCTCTTTTTTTTATTATACGTTAACATTTACTTCACCAGAAATGAATTTTAAGCAAATTCTCAGGACGATGTAACGATATTTATCAACATTTTTGCGAATGCAGTTTTTTTTTGGTTTGTGAACGTAAATCAAAATTTATAAATAATATGCGACTTACATGACTTGTTATGCTATAATTTGTTATACATTATTGTTGTTGCAATTATTATTATTATTATTATTATTATTGCTAGTGTTGTTGCTGCTTACATTTATTATTTACATTAATGTTGCTTAACTGTACGCTATATGAAATGTGAAATTTTTCGGTGATTCATTTAAACGAGTTGTAAAGAAAGAAACTTTTTTAGTCACAGGATAAATCTTAAAAAGCCTAAAAAGGCATGACTACTTTTTTCCAATTTTGAATGGATCATATAGAATAATAATTTAAGAAATCTAATGCATTTGATACATCGCTTAGAATTCACAAATAATAAGTGAAATAGATCAAAAACTCAATTTAATTATGAAGAAAGATGTGTCTGATAATTTTGGAGAAACATTTTAAAGTGAAATCTTTTCTTTACAAATACAGAGTTGCTCAATGTAGATCTAAATCGTGTCTTAGGTAAGTCATTCAATCGATTTACTCCACTTTTAATATCAACGTAGGTACAGAAACTTTTAACATCTAAGAAAACTTTTATTCTTCACTACAAGGAAAAATATACATTTCATTTAATGTTTATTTTACTCATGTCATGTAACACATTGGTCAATAAATCGTTATCAGTTACCTTTCTTAGTAGTATTATATAAAAAATCGCCAGTGATAGTTTTGCATTTTTTTAGATACTGGCCAAGTCATATGTTTTAAAGAGCTATTCACCGAACTGCTGATAATCTTGTTTCAGGTGCGTCAGAGAAAAATCGTTGTTTTACTCAAAATATTTTTTATACATAACTGATCGGAATTGATTATGCAGTCTGAAATATTGATACATGCTTTATAATGATTTTTGGCATCCCCTTTAAAAGCAACTTAATAAATTTGCTTTATGATATTTTCGTATAACCTCGCTTGGCTAATTTTTGGAATTTTTCACATATTATCCAAAAGATTTGGTGATCATCTTATTGAAGTTGTAATCTTGCTTTTCTTAAAGCTAATTAACCATAAACTTTGTGAAGTTACTTAAACATTATAATTGCTCATAACACAAAATGCTGCTACATTTTCTTTTCTGAAAAATGTGCAAAATTATGCTCTTTAAATGTTTAAATGTACCGCTGCAAAATTTTTATTATCTCAATCTAGATTTACGAGTAGTACTATTACCATAAACTTATTAACCCATGTGTTGTATATTAACAAAAGTTGACAATTTCAATTTATTTTATTTTTTGATTTCTTCCAGATGTGCGTGCGGGTATATTTTTGTAGATATGCGTACAAGTGTAAGTTTGTAAGTTTGCTAAAGCAATTTCAAATTATGTAATAAAGTGCTTTTGTGGTAAATGTCATGTTTTTTTTTTTTTGCTACCCCTACTCCTAAATGCCTTTTCATGACTGTTTTTATGACTGACTGATATGATTCGTACAAATAAATTAAACAATATTTGAAATTTATTTATTTCATTCTCATAATTGTGCAGGGGAATATAAATTTCGTTTATTTGACTTTTCGTTACTTGTGGCAAAATATTTAAATACAAACATAAATAAACATAAACCGCCCAAAAAGTTCAAAAAAGTGTTAATATCTAATTGCGTCGTATTAAGTAAAAGTCCTTAAGTGGTAAAATTTTTAAGTAAATGTTGCGCTCTAGTTTTATAATGAAAAATTAAAGAATATAAAAAAAGAGTTAATTGGACGTTTAAGATTTATTTTAAAAATATTAAACGTAGAAATTTATATCATAAAACTTTTAATGAATGGCCCATAAATGCCCGTAAAAATTTGCAATTAAAACTTTCAAAATGAAATCAAGCAATCTAGATGTGGATTTAACAGTCAAACAAATATTTGGATTGTATTTTCAGATAAATTATTCCATAAGCAAAACTGTTTACCTAGGCTAGCAAAATTGTCGGAATTAAAATCGAAATAAGGCATTCCAAAATTAAGACTAATAATATTTCATGGCTCAATAAACTTTTTTATATGTCATATCACAACTTGGCTAAATGTTAATCTAGTAATTTATAAAAAGTTCTACAAATTTTAATCCAATTAATTAAAATTTGAAATTTTCAGAGTCTCATCACTCCTTATTAAACGTGGTATATTCTTTATATAAAACTTATGGATTGATGTAATTGGCACATCAAAGTGCTTCAAAATGTAGCATTGATTTTTAGGCTTTATCAGGGATTCTAAAAACAAATGCATCTAATTTATATTAAACTTATAAATTTAGAATAGCAAAATACGTTATTTGAAAAATTGCGCTTCGATGTCTTACACATTTGCCAGAAAGTTTTCTATCGTGAGATTCCACATTTTGAAAAATTGCAATGGTTTTTTGAAAATTTCGTCCCATATATCGAAAAGTCTAAAACATGGAATATTGAAATTTATTTGGAAAATAATTATCAGCTTATTATAATAAAAGTACGATCAATTACAATTTGAAGTGAATCAAAAATACATGCCTTGAGTTTTTAAGTTAATAATTTTGAAGAACAATTAGCAGTCCAAAAAAATTTGAAATCATTGCTACAATTTCAGAGTTATTAGGTTAAATAATTCATTGAAAATTTATTGATAAATTAGACACGTATACACATTTGTTATTATCATTTTAAATTTCTTGTATAAAAACATTTTTATTTGTTCAATAAATTTGAATTTGAAAATTTGAATTGCACTCTTATCAAAAAATTGCCCTAATAATTACGATTATATGTGTTGCATCATTCTGATTTATTTATACTTTAGTAAATTATTTCTCTATGGAGTTCCTTAGCGAGCCCGTATTATCCTTAATAATGCAGAGAAAAATAAAAAGTTTTCTGCTTTCATAAAGTTTCCTGTTTTCATAAAACAAAAAAGAAAGCCCTAAAACGAAATTAATAACAAAGGAAAAAACTTTCAAGTTGATTAATTTTTTTTTCTCCTGTTTATCTTCTTCTTTTTTTTTTTGTTCGTTGGTGTATGACTAATACAAAGGAATAAATTTTTGTAAAAACATATAATTGAAAGAAATGATTTTTTTATAACATTTTATTTTTTGCTTTTTCTAAATTTATATATATATATATATATATATATATATATATATATATATATATATATATATTTGTTTATATGAGTTTTTCTTTTAATAATTTCTTTAATTTATGGCACAATTAAATGGACATTTCTTTTCTTTTCTTAAGCTTGTTTTCTTTTCTTCCTACTAACAAACTTTTCTTCTATTATTGCTATTATCCTATTTTTCTATTTTTTTAATTCAATATTCTAAGGAAAATAGAGAAGCGTGACATCAAAAACAGAAAGGGCTATAAATAAAGCAGATAAAAGGGCAACTTTTTTCTTATACTATTTCTTCTTGTTAGTTATTCATAGACTTGAAGCAAAAAAAAAAAAAAAATAAAAATAAAAAAAAAAATAGGAAAAATTGATGTGAAACTAAAGAAGTGGTAATTGTAAGAAAAGTGTTTATATGAAACAGAAAGAATATTATGAAAAT
Organism: Melophagus ovinus; assembly: GCA_023089585.1. Lineage (NCBI taxonomy): Eukaryota > Metazoa > Arthropoda > Insecta > Diptera > Hippoboscidae > Melophagus > Melophagus ovinus. The sequence continues at coordinate 13,104,064 of JAKKIB010000252.1, forward strand.
TCTAATCAAGAGAAATAGAACCAAGTTAGGCTAAAGTAATAATCACGCTATGCATAATTTTAGAATGATATTTGAGTTGAATAATAAAAAGTTTGTTAAGTATGAAAACTGCTGCATTTATAAAATCTAACAATGAAATTGCTGTCGAATTATTATTTCAAATTCAAATGTAATGCAGGTTTCTCAATTTCACAACTTTCTTGGAGAGCAGACATTTTTTTTTTGGCATTCGTAAACACTTTTGCGAAACATTAAAACTATCTTTTACGAAAAAGTAGATATGGTCGACTTTTAAATAACCTACATCATTTATTAAATGCGACTGAGACCTGACGAAAGTGAAATAAAAGTTCAGTAAGAAATTATAAGATTTAATTTGAAAAAAGTTTTACATGAAAGCCAGTTCCAAAAATGGGACGATTTGGATCTAATTTAACATAGGTCAACTAACAACACATATGAAGAAAGACCCAAGAAAAATAATGACATGGTCAGTTATCAGCTTGATACATAAATTTAAATCGATACGGAAATTAATTCTCAGTCCATTGGCTTAATAAAAATTAGATTTATCTTAAATGTTACAAAATATTCTATATAAACTTATTATATGACAAATGATGTAGGGTAGAAGAAAATAAATGTGGGAAAATAAATTTCATAATAAATCTTTGATTGCACAAATAATAAGAAACACACAAATAAAAAAAAGGAAAAAAATTGTATTTAAAAAAATTGTTAAAAAAATATTTGTGAAAATAAAAAAAATTAAAATTAAATAAAATTAGGTAAAATAAAATTAACTTTGTTAAGAACAAACATATGAAACAAACGTATGAAATTTTGACCATTGAGAAAATCTAGTAAATAAAATTTGAAATCCTTTAAATCGACAAAATCAAATATTTAAGTGATCATACAATTTAAAGATATTTAATATCGCTGAATATTTGTATATACATATATAAGTAAGTTTATATAATAAAAGTGTCAAATACAATAGATGATTCCCATAGTGAGCGCCTAAATGACTTATGACCTTTAAGGCATTTAATTTTGATCTTTATGTTACTTATTTGTAGTTTCACTTGTAAAATCCAAACTTTTTTTTTACAATAAATTTTTGCTCATTACTTTGCCATTTCATAGATAAGTGACCAACCTTTGAACAAAATTATTTCATTCCCTAAAGAACAAATAATAATTTTTTTATATAAAAAAAATATTTGTAAAAAGTTATAGTTAGTTAGCACTGAGAATTATGAATTCGAAAGCTTAACTTTAATAAAAAATCAAAAATAAGTTTTGTAAATTTGTAAAAAGATTCAGAGGATTTTTCCTGCTAAGGAAATGGTTCATAAAAATTTATTTCATATTTTTATTTAGTTTTGAATCAAAATTATTTAAAATTGTTGCCTTTTCCACACAACAATTTTTAACAAAATCTAAATAGTTTTGACATCGATTATTTCCAAGTTTTTTGGAATTTCATGAATAAATATTAGAGCTACAAATGGGCAGAGTGGTCAAGATTTTGATGGTTCAATTGATACATACAGTTAGTGTTTTACATGCATACCTGCCGGGAAGGCTCAAATGCATGAGACACAAACGTACAATTGATCGCTAGCGTTGGTAGACACGACATACAGGGTGCATACTACCGTCACGATTAGCTTCCAATTTAAAGCCAGTATTGCACCTCATCTACATGGCTTAATCCTTGGTGTAAGGATTCGGAGCCTTCTTATTACTTCTCGGCTTAGATTAGGTTAGCCCGATAAGCCTACCCAGCTAGCCATTTTATTCGGGAAATGGCACCCTGCTCGACAAAACATAATAGTGGAACACAAAATAAACATAATTAGGTCGAGCTACGCCATCGACATGGGCACCACAGCCCCTACGAAGCCAACCTCAACATCACCACTTGGGCAAATATGATACTGGTGATCCCGTGGTACCAAATTAAATCTTTGGATCTGATCTCGTGAAACTCATGATGCCCCCTGATGGCCATGGATCAAGAACCATCTCATGAGCCACTCCCAATTGAGCAGGTGCTTCTCGGGATTGGTCGCCTCCGGTTCAATTGATACAATCCAGGTAGCATTATACGAATATACGTTAAGTCTCGTTTATTTGAGGTAAATGTTTACAAATGATGGAGCATAATAATATGTTTCGCTAAACCTTACTGAACATACGGTAGTCCATGGTTAAAATAAGAATGATTGAGGTAAAATTTTGTATTTATTATGCTGCTCAATTTAGCTGGCTTCATCAGATAAATATAGAGGCAGGCCTTATAATTGCTCAAAAATTATTTCAAATGAATAAAATCGGCATAATAAAAAATTAATATGTATCAAGCCACGGAGGCAACCAATACCAAGAAACATCAGCTCATTTGGAAGGGGCTCATAAGAAGTTCATTAAAAGGTCGACTTTATGAGTTGAAAGATTTATTTTGGTACTAATTAATGAGATTAACAGTTTTAATAATGCCCATAGTGGGGAAATTGAAGTTGTCTTCCATATCTCCAATGAAATGGGCAACTGGCCTTGTCTCTTGAGCTAAACAAACTAGGCCCAAAGGTTTTGATAAACGTCGAAGCCTGCATACCAAAATTTAATTTTCATATATAAAGTAAAATATGGGCTTTAAATTATAAGAGCGTAACGTTCTAATGAGTGTCAACCCTGGCGTAAAAACTGCACCTTAGTACACCATGCTTTTAAGCTATCCAAGTAGTAGGTAGACAAGTAAAACACTATCTGCATGTATCAAGCCATAGAATGGATAACGCGCACCTACGATCTATCAGAAGTACTTATCTGAATTATAAATGTATTAACTGAAATTAAATTATCGTAATAGAAATTATTTTAGTAAATTTTAGTAAAATTTCTAAATTTTATATCGTAAGCATTATTCACCGTTAAAACCACACAAATATTTTATTATTTCTATACGCATATTTGACCAGTCAACAAAAAAATGGCTGATTTAGAATTTTTAGTTGTTGTAGTTGTTGTTGATATTTTGTAAACTAATGCATACATTTAAAGTAGTCTGATATATATTTCTCTCTCATTTTTTCATTTTTTAATCATGGACACACACTCATGCACACACACACACACACACGCATAACCACATTAAATGCACACCATAAAACGCATAAATTTACTGGCAAATGGAGATTTTTAGTTGAAAAAGTTTATCGCTTAATAGAAAATGAACAACAAACCTGAATAAATAAATAAATGGCATATTATACAAATGATTTATAAGGAAAAAGTGAGAAAAATTTTATACGAATAAAGTTGATTTAATATAAGTGAAAATGTGAATGAAAAAAGTAGATGTAGCAACATTTGCAAATACATGAGAAGTCAAAATAATTTAAATGAAATATTGCATGTAAGAGGTTAGGAGGGAAAATTCCCTAAATTTCGTACATGAAAAAGTGATGATGATTAATTAAAATTTATGATTACATTTTACTAAAGTAAACTATATTTATGTGATGATTCGCCATCCATTGGGAATATTTTTTTGTGATGGAATCTGAGATTTGTTGACATTATACAAATCATTTTTATACCCATCATTTAGACTTTGGTGGTATATTCATTCATAAGGAACATTCAAATGAAAGCTTCCGAGACACTATAAAGTTTGCGTATTCTTGATCAGCATCAAATTCTAAATCGCTTTAGATGTGTTTGTGTCTGCCCGTATTCGTATGGGGCAAACATCTTTCTGGTCGCGCAAAAGAGAAATTTGGCACATTAGAAGTTCATGTACATTGTTTGATATTAAAAATGGGCTAAATCGATCTAAAGACACACCAACAGTGGAGCATAAACTGAGAAGATTTCTATTTTTTTAACTACAAAGTTACATAACTTGAAAAGTGAAATAGATGGAGATCTGAAATTTTATAAAAATAATAAAGTCTTTATTTTACAATATCTGTATAAAAACCGTACAAATCAGTAATATTTACCCAAAATTATACAACTGCAAGTTCTATGACATTTCCATACAAAAAAAATTATATCTGGGAATTCAAAATTTTGTGGCCAAATCTTGACTCGTGTACAAAATTTAAGGTAAAATCAAACATTTTAGAATGAAATTGAAGTTGGGCGTAAAAAATTTCGACTTTTATAATTTAATGTATTAAATTTTGCCTAAATATATGATTTTTATTAAAATTACTAGAACTAGAATTACTAGAATCAACAGAGGAAAAATGTATTAACCTAAGTATATACGAAGTACATGTTTAATAAGATCTTGCATAGATATTTGACGGATCCATAGAAAATAACGGTATTTCTAAATTAAACAGGTTTAACAAGTGACTTCTAAGTTACATTAATCAAATTTTAAGGTTGCATTTTGTAATTTTGAAATCAATAATTACAAAAGGAATTTCGCATAAAATTAAAATTAAAAAAAAACTGCATTGATCACTTTTCTTTTTTATTAAGAAAATTTTGGTCATTTCTATAACATTTTAATTTGTTACATAAACTTTTGAAATGATCCTAATTAAAAGTAAACTTCTATGTCTATGTCTATGTCTATTTAGCTATTTACCTATTTTTCAAGTTGACAATGAACTTTACACTTACAAGATTTTGCTTTCATAAAAACAAGCAAACAAATGGTAATTTTGTAATGTGTAACAATTAAGTCAACTCTTTAATTTTAAGTGAAAACTTTTGTTTTGACTTTTCTTCTATTCTTTTATTCTTTCTAATGCCATTAAATGTGCATTTCATAATGATCTCTACAAAAGTTTAGTACAAAATAAAGGAATTATTTTAATTAACTAAAAAAAAAGGTCACAATATTTTTTTTATAGAATTTAAATATGTTACAACAGATTTAAGGAGTTAGATAAATAAAGGAGCAAAAGCAGTGTTGCTTTTTGCATAAGTCCATAAAAGCTTAGTCAGAATCGTCTGATATCGCTTAAGGTAATTATTCTGTATTATTAATGTAAGTTTTAGATTCTTTTAATTAATTTCTGATTATAACATATGGATGGATTCCAAAAATGTAAATGTGGCAAACGAACTATTCAAATAATAATCATAATTATTTTTAAGTGATTTCTAAATTGTTTCATGGGATCTTTCTCTTTTAAATAAAAAATAACTTGAGCAATTAATTAAATGATTAAAAAGAAAAGTAAATGTGATATCGATTTTTATAATATTATTCAAAATTATAGATTTCTTTTGTACATCAAATTTATTAAAAATGAAATGTTATGCAAATTTAGGATTAAAATGACTTCCACTCTGCGTATTGCTTATAAAAATGCATCACTAATGGCCAATTTAAATTTCATCGATTTATTGACCAAATATACGCGTAATTAGTAAATGTCATAAAAAAAAAAAAAACAAAAAATAAAGCACATATGAATGTGAATGGATCGTAGGCCTACCTTAAATTACCGTCACATCTTTTTTAAATAAATATTTCAATTAAATTATGTTGCAGCCTTAGTATTAATTAACAGCGTAATTATTACCCGCTTGGTTTGAAGAGCAAATTATTGTAAAATTAAAAAGTATTTAGGCCATTTTTTTTTGCCAACTTCTTGTTCAAACTAAACTTTCTTTAACACAAATTAAATAAAATTTTTTTCCAAAAATTTCTTCCGGCAAATGTTCTCTTGTCATTATGTAATATTTTACAATTTATGTGTAAGTATTTTTCTTCGTTTTCTTTTTTGATCAACATATATATTTTCCAAAAAGAAAAAAGCAATCAAAAAACAAAAAAAAAAAAAAATTGAAAAGAGCAAACATAAAAATTATACCAAAACCACAAGTTTGTGTGCCGAGTAAGGACTCTTCAGTTATCAAATTTGCTTTATTGAAAAAAAGTATATTTATTTATGTAAAAGTATGTATAAAATTTCAACACACAAATAAATAAATAAATTATCTAATAGACAATCTTGGTCGACTTTTCAATACACTACAACTTTAGCGCGTTTAATATGAGAAAAAAATCAAGAGTGCAAGCAAATAATGCACTTTAAGAAGTAAGAAGTGTGTTACTTTGGAAAAGAAATTTGGATGGTTTGGTTCAAACTTTGTAAAACAAATATTTTAAACTAAAATTTTACTTTATTTAATTAAATTTTCGGTAAAAGTACGTAAAGCTATGCATGGCAAAGTATCGTAAATATTGTTTGGTCTCAACTATTTTTATTAATAAACGCTTTTAAGCAAATCACGCCCATTAATAAAATTTTAAAATTCTTAGCTTTTAGAATTCTTAGGTTCATTAAATAAAGTACGTACATGAATTTCAAAAAATTTAAATTGATTTAAAATTTTTGTTTCTAAAACTGAAGATATTATGTCGGAAGGCGTGTCTGTGTGAGGACTTACTGACCAGCCTTGCCATCTTAATAAAAATTTTATTTCCAACATAAATGAGTTAGTTTAAAAATATGATTTATAAAAAAAGTAGTTACAAATTAATTAAATAATAGTTACTTTATATTCAAAATATCTTTAAAGTATGAATTTAAAAGCAGCTGGAAATTTCTCTTGAGCAATTCGCACATAAATCATTTCATTAATTTTTATAAAATTTTTTTATTTTAATTTTATGAAAAATGAGAATTTTTTTTGAATTTAATTGTAAAAAAGTTGTAAGAGAATTATTTCTTCTTAACGTTTTCCTTTCTAAAATTACAACTCAAGTTTTATTACCCATATTTACAGGAGTCTAACGAAAAGTCTACTGTTTTAAAAATTTAGAACTTGACTTCTTAAATTCAGAATTCAAGGTCAAGTCATATGATCTATTGGTACTTACTATGATAGAAATAGGAATATTGGAAATTAGAAGTTAAGTTTTTGAGCACCAATAAAAGTTTTTTTTTAACGGAAAGTTCTTTGAAGCAAAATATTATAGAAAAACATTTCGATAAAAATATAATCCTTTTAAGCGCAGAAAGTAGTATATAAATTCTTATTTTATCTTCATATATATAAAAATAAAATCCCAGAAAAGAAAAACTGAATATTTCTTTATTTCAATAATTTTGTTGGTAAATATTTTTAGAAAGCAATATTCAAATGATTCCACTTTAGAGGTAAAATTGAATCTTAGATTACTTAAAAAAATTTATACAAATGTAACCCTAAAACCTTGAAGTTTCACAGGAGTTTAATAAGTCTGGCCATTCATAATTTTTATGAAGTTTTAGAGAACTTTAAGTGCAATTTTAGTTTAAGCATCATACAACGAAACTAAAAATTTATATTCAGAATAGAATTTTTCAGTAATTTAATATGCAAATATATTTATATTAAAATGAAAACCGCCTTAGAATTTTCTTTCGCATTCTCTAAATATTTTGAAAAAAGTATAAAACAGAATTATTTATGGTCCACTTTATACAAACGTTTTGGCTAAATTTTGGGTCATAAAATCTTTTGTTAGATAATTTCGGTAATAAATACACAATTAAATAAATATATCAGTTAAGTATTTAGAAAGATTATTAAAATTAAGTTGAAACGCATTAAGAAAAAAAAATATAGATGCTAAATAAATTAAAAAGGAGAAACAATCGATTCTTTAGGAAATTTATACTAAATCGTTTCTTTATCGCTGAGTGAAAATTTTTTTTATATTTTTGGTATAAAATTTTTTTTCAAAATTTTCATAAAAATAAAAATGTGTGTAGCAAATATGATGGTATGTTGTTCAAATGCTACTGTTCGATATTTACTTATTAAAGATTATTATTTTTACTATAAACTGCCATTTTTTGCTTGACTTTTAAAAGTCAAGCAAAAAATGGCAGTTAATAATGCCCGAAAAATCATAGCATTGATTTTAATTTAAGCCTTACGATGGGCGTATCTTGCAAAATCTCAATTGATCTTATACGTTACGCGACTGCTAGGCCCAACTAAACTTGATCAGAAATTCATTTATAGATGCGATCATAGTTGACCTAAATTAGTTGGGAATTTAATTAAAAATTAATAATTATAAATTAATTTTTTAATTTTTCTAACATATTTTAAGTACTTTTATAGATTTATTTCATTTTAACAAGTGTCTATAAAAACAATAATTTGAGAATCCAATAAGTTTGCCAATCCAATAAAAACTTCATATAAATATTTTACTTAAGATAATTTTAGAAAATCCAATATTAAGCAAACATATTTTATACATATAAAATATGTACTTACTCCTCTCTCTTTCTCACTCCAACTCCTTAACTTGTATTAAAGCTTTAAAGTACTTCATAAATTATTATCATCATTAATATTAACAATAATAATATATTAAAATTTTATGTATAACTTTAAATACACATATCGTATATTTTAGATACATTTTGTGTGCATAAAGAAATATCCGGGAACCCTTGATTATACAAAAAGTTTAGTTAGCAAAAATTTTAACTATGTACAAACAACTTTGAACTAAATGGTGGCCAATAGACTAAACAATAATAACGTTAATAACAAATCTACGAGGGCCGTTTAATAGCTTTGAATATTTTCTGCAATCATTTCAAATGCAAGACTGTTACGATCAATTTCCACTTATTGTAAAACTACTCCAAAATGCAAAACAAATTACGCCATTTGCACTGAAGATACGTCTGGATATTAAGAAATGAAATGAGGCAGGCTTAATTGAAAAGAGCCTGTTGTTCGAACAACAGGAAGGAAAAATTGAAAGAAAAAAAAAAATACTGGACTAAGCTCAAGCTGAAAAGTAAATTATGTTAAAAAATCATGGTGTTTCTTGAATGAAAAAAAAAATTTATAAAAACTTGGCAAACTACCTTCGTAGAAGCCATAAAACCTTAAGGTATCATCATATGGTCTATATTGTCAATGTAAGTACACATTAGACTGGCCAATTAGTTCAGGTAACAAGGAAATTATTAAAAAGATATAAAAAGGTAGAAAAAGGTAGGTATAAAGAAGAAAGAAAAAAAAGAAGTTGTTTCTTCCATAAACTTATTGCACAATCTACATACATAGAAGTTTGTACATTATTCAACTGTTTTTAAAGTAAATATTATATAAATATGTATACAAAGTGGTGGCAATGTGTGAGTAAGGCTTTTTTTCCACATTTTTTCCTTTTTCTTTTTTTTTGAATAATCTCCCTTCAAATAAGATTACTCAAAAACTGTTTAGGTGAATATAACTTACGCGTATACAAATTTGAACATTGTAAAATGTACAAGTAATGTTCCATAATGTTCCATAAGTAAATAAAATATAAAAATGTATATAAAGATGGTATCATGTGTTATTATGGGAAAATAATTGATAAATTTTTACATATAAAATGCTAAATATTTATTTAATGTTTTAATCAAAATCAAAATAAAAACACTTTGCCAAAAAAAATGGCAATAAATTCGGTTGTTCAAAAAATATCCAACAAACGTGATAAGTATTTTTGAAAAATGGCCTGGAAATTATTAAAATGTTTTTTCTTTTTCATTTAGATGCTGAGAAACATTATATTTCACGTAGATAAATTTGGCAGAAATTTTTGCATAAACTTTATTTTAAATAGTTAGATAATTAGCAATTAATTAAAATTATGTGTGACTGGAGGCAAATTTTGTACACCCAGCGCTCCCATTCACCATGATACAGCACACTTTAGCGTGAAAGAAATTTTCCATTTTTCAATGGATGATAAAATTCATTTTAGGAGATTAACATTAATATATAATTTTAAGTCCAAATGTCAGGCAATGTCAGGAATTGGAATTCATGGTTGATAATACTTTTCTGAATCAAACCATTGTTAATGCAAATATGCTTGTTAGAATTTCGAAATTTTTTAATGCATTTTCCTTATCTGCTCAAATTAGGACAATTTATTTGAGAATTTAGCGGAAATAAAGACTTTCATAAATAAGGCCGAGATCTAAATTTGAATGGCAACAATGACTTGTACATTGAACAAAAGAATAAACTGTTTAACGTCTTTGTTCAAATAGACAGATAGACACTTAACTTTATTAAAAAAAATTAATACGTTTTGTAAAATTTGCATCTCCATTTCAAATAGTTTTACAGTTTTACAAATATTAGAAAATCTGGTAAGTTCAAGAATACTTGATTTTGAATAATTTTTTAAATTATAAAGAAATTGTTTCTTTTTTTTATCATGATTTTTATGTATTTCAATTTAATGGTGGTGTACACTAAAAAAAAATTGCTTGTATTTATGATTTATGTTTTAACCCAAATGGTTTAAAATTACAAATTACACGATTTAAATCTGTTTTAAATTCTTCCAGCAAACAAACGACAAGGCCCAATAAATTAAGCCACCATAAAATGCAATGAGATTATAAACCAATAAATGACTGTCACTAAGATTGAAAGACAGAATGAAAGAGTAAGAGAGAGAGAGAGAGTGAGACAGAGAGAGAGAGAGAGAGAGAAGATTGTAAGAAGAGAATGCAATGAAATATTAATGACATTTCGCTGGTCTATTGAATGGCAACGGCGATTGTGTTAATGCCTTTCATAATTCATGCCCAATAATTTGGATTTAATAGCAAATAAAACATAGCACATAGCATAGCATAGCATAGCATAGCATAGCATAGCAGATTATTTGTTAATACAATATTCACATAAATCAAAATAGATAGAGACAAGCAACTAAATATTTAAAAGACATTGCTGAAGAGAGTGATCAAATTGAATTATGATCCTTGAGAAATTTGCCAAGTGTTATAATTCTTCATTTATATGGAATGTAATAAAACTGAGGCATATAACAGATTTATTTTATAAGATGCTTATTTTAAATTTTAGGGCATTTGTAATTTGTAATTGTATGGTAAAATATAATTCAATTTTGTTACTTTTTAAAATAAATTATCTTTTAAAGAAAGTTATTGAAAAGAAAAAGCAAAGAGCCCAATATCTTAGAAAGGATTAGAAGGTACAGGTAAAAGACAATACAATAATAATTTTGGAATAAATCGTTGCTTTTTAGAATAATTTTCAGAAAAGTGTTCTGCCATGAAAAAAATGCAAGGCTTAGATTTGAATAATTTTTTGATTTAAAAATTTGTGCCGATTTAGTGATCTAAGCAAATGAAATGAAAATCGCTCTTACAATTATAATGATTTACTTTTTCTTTAAATGATTGAGTTCCAAAAATTTAATTTTATAGATTTTACATTAATTTAAAAATTTTTCTAAAGGACTTTTGCTGCATCCTCTAATTTTCACTTAGTTAAAGTAGTTCAGAGACCTTTTTACTAGAAAAAAGTACTTCTTCAAATTTATATAACTAAAAATTAAGTATATGATAAAATTTCTTATAATAAAATCGTATAATTTTAATAATGAAACTAAAAATTAAAAAGCTTAAGCAAAGTTATAAAAAATATTTACAATAAGTCCATTATCTTTTTATATGATTAAAACAACAACAACAAAAAAAAATGAATGGAAAATTAGTTAAGTTTAAAAGGTCCTTTAGAAAGGAAAGGCTTTCCAAAATTGATTCGATTTGAATTGCATTTAGCACGCTTTTTCAATAATAACTCGCAGCCCCTAAAATTATTTATAAATTGTTTTCCTATAATGGCGTTATTTCAAGAAGTATTGTTTTAGGGGGAGTGACCATAAAAATATTTTTATCTCAAGCATTTTAATTAAATAATGTTAAATTGTTGGCTCAAGCAAATTACTTTAAGTTAATTAAGCATTAATTTTTTATGTTTTTTATAATAGCCACGCCTTTTTTCACATATAATCAAATTAATTAAGTTGCAGTTAATTAAGTTCAATAATTTGCCATATTTCTAATTTTTTATATTTTTCTTTGTTGCTTCTTTTGCTGCCTATTTTAAGGCCAAATCAATCAATCACAAAGAACAAATTGTGTAGATTTTAATTTCTTTACCCTTCTTGAACATGCACATTTAGTACGTGCGAATAAATGACGAGTAAATTACAATAGTGGATCATTACGCGGCACACAACTACGGATGTCACGTATTTCATCTCTCTGCTATACATAAACAACCGCAACAACACCAAACAAACAAACAAAAAAAGAAAAAGCGAAAAAGTAACGCACAATCAACTAAAACCGCGCTAATGAACATGGCATCAATTTTCAGTTCATCAATTCATCAATTTATCAATTTATCAATTCTGCATTTTACTGTTACATTAGTCAACACTAACATTTGCATAAACAGCATGTATACGTACTTAAATATAAATGCATTAACATTTTGGTTTTATTTATGTGGTATCACTCAACTACTTGCAGTTGGATTTTGAATACTTGGAGTTGTTTGTTGGTATCGCTTATTTGAAATCATGTGGTCTATTTACCACATTGAATGTGTTAAACGCAAGCATAATTTTGTGTGTGTGTGTGTGTGTGTGTGTGTGTGTACATTAAATGGAATAATTTCCATATAATATCTAGATAAACATTCCATCCAATAAAATATCTTGACGAAAATGTTTAGAAGGAACCGAAGAATCTGATGAAAATTGAGAACATGTAAATACAGATTTAATCGTCATCACATTTGAATGTTAAACACACGATATTTTCGTTGTAATTATGTTGAAATTATTATTGGCCATTTTAAAATAATTATTCAGGAAAATGGATTTAAAAAACAATTAAAATTATTGTAGTTGATTAAAATCGACTCTTATTTTACTCTTATGACTCTCATTTTACTTTATGGACTTTTTGTATACATCAAAATTCAAAAAGTCCATAAAGTAAAATGTTTATTGCACAGGCAAATGGATTCAAATATGGAACGATCTGAACAAAATTTTATATATTTTTTTCATAGAACAAATAATCACAGTTTTAAATGAAGAGTGATCGTACAATTTGTTTGATCGTTCTTTTTTGGGCTTCACTCATCTATTTGATTACCTTATAAAATCTAGTAGTTTGGCTTCTTACTTTGCTAAAAAACTTTCATGGACATAAGATGAAATGATAAAATAATAGATAATTAGACGGATGGACACACTTACATTGATAGAGGTTCTAGCTGAATTCTCTCTGGGTGTTACAAACATCCATTCAAATTTGTAGAAACTTATACCATAAGTAGTACTGGATGGTACCATGCTTTTTTAAGAAATATATTTTAAATAAAGTTTAGAGAATAAAATCAATAAAATGACATAAAGTACGTTCCCGAGTAAAAAATTAGTCATTGTTTAAAGGGGCTTTTTGTAGGTTGTGTTCTACAGTGTTATAAAAGGATTTTTTTTATAGCTTTTCATAATACTTCTATAATGTCATAAAGCATGTTCGTTCTTAGAAGGCCCCTTAAATGAAATCAATCTTGAATGTAAAACATTAGAATTATATTAAACTGGTCGATTTGGTTTAATTGATTCACAACTTTTTCTCTCGATTTTTTTCTTTACAAATGTTTGTTATATATTTAAGTAACGTTGAAGAAAAGTTTAGATGTGGGAACTTCTTCTAAGGTAAATCTGCCAAGAAATGTTGCTTATAATTCTTATGACATACCTATGAATGTTGAAGTTAATTAATGTAATACAAAAGTCAATGTGTAACGTAAAAAAGGTCCCGTATGCATGAATTATTCCTTTTCTTTTCTTTTCTTTTCAAAGTGTTTTTAAATTTGTTATTATGGAGAAATGTGAAAAAGAAAGACTTAATTTTAAGTCAATCAGTGTCCTTGTTCAGTTTTATGCATATTTTTCTTCTTCCTTCTTTTTTGTTATTCGTTCTTGTAAAGGGAATTTATGAAAATGTTAAACAAAAATAAAAAGGAAAGTGTTTAAGATAAACTGTGTAAAATTTTGATACAACAATTAAATTATACAAAAATACTTCAACATATGCATTCATAATACAATTGACTTTTTTATTTTATTTTACGGAAATTGTATAGAGAGAAGCATCGAAGACACAAAATTATCTTTTTCTTTTCAAAATTCTAGTGATTATTGTTTTAGAAAATTAGTTACATCAATTTGAAGGAAATTTTTCACTAAACCTCTTTTTCAGTACTCACAATGTGAGAAAAGTAACTCCTTTAACAAAATGTTTAAAGAACGTAAAAGAAAGGCATAGTTGTCTGTCTGTTTGTACTTATCGCTAATTACAAAAATTACAGATATTAACTTTAAAAAAAGCAAAGTTCAGATCCAAAATCATTAGTTTGATATGAGCCTCTGATCTGGTTGTATATGAGAGTTATTTAATTGTTCAAGCCGCTTGTAGAAATTTCCAGTGATCTCTAAGATAATCTAAGACAAGAAGAGAATCATAATAAATATTAAAGTAATGTCTCAATATACAAGAAAATCGTTAGACCTAAATGGGTCGAATATATCTCGATCAATTAGACTTGAATGTCTATAAAGGTTTGACTTTGAGAGGTTTTTTAAACTTTAGTAGAAGCTTTTTCTAATCTTTTTTGTAGCACAATAAAAAAAAAAGGAAGCTTGCATTTTAAAAATTAGTGAAATTTTAATTCGTTTAGAAAATATTTAACATAATTTTATTTAGCCAACTGAGAAGACTTATATCTCAATGAATGAAAATATTTCTTTTTAAAAATACAAGAAGCGCCTGTTTAGCAATTGTGTGTTGGTCCAGAAAATGGGAAAAGTAAAGTGAATCAATTTCAAAATAATTTAATGCTACATAAACTCTTTTAATTTCTTAATCATTTTCTTTAATTGAAATTGCAATTTCAAATAGAAATAAAATTCGTAATTTATAAATTATATTGCCATTAAAAAAAAAACCTGAATATCACTTTTAATTATGTTTCATCCAATTGTAATTAACACAATTCTTTAAAAAAATGGTGTTAATGCGCCTAAAAATAGTTTATTTATTCGTTTATTTGCAAAGTATAATTTTAATATTTGAATATTAATTTTAAACTAATATGAATTAAAAATTATGCATTAAAAATATACGATATGCAAATGTATGCAAAATGGAAATGTAAATGATATAAAATGAATTGAAATGGAAACGCAAAAAGCAATAATTAATATCATTAAAATATAATTAATTATTGTAAATCAGATGAAAGAAAAATTAAAATAAAAATGTTGTAACATGGCTTTTTAAGCACCCTACAAGATTTCACATAATATAATAGCAAATGAAAAATATCATTAAAAAAAAATTAATTAAATAAAATAAATAATTAATTGAATTAAGTCAAATGAGCCATGTACACTTAAAATGTCTAAATTGTGTCTAAAATTTATAAAAAATTATAAAAAACTTGTCAGTATAACATTTTTCGCAATAAGGCATTCGGGAGTGGTCTACTTAGGCTGTAATGCATCTTTCTCTCGAATTGTATTAAAACGTACCAAAAATAGATGTCTGCAATTTATTAAAGACAAAATGTATATAAGACGGATGGACGGACGTAGACGGGCATAAACATATAGACGGACATAGATGGATAGATGGATAGATGGATAGATGGATACAAGGACGCAGACGGATAGACGGACATAAACATACAGATGGACATAGACGGATAAGCGGCCATAGGCGGATAGACGTACATAGACGGAAGTAGACGGACAGACGGACAGACGGACACAGATAAAACCGATTCAGATTCGATCTAAAGCGCTCGAATATGATATTCACTTTTGGACTCTATTTTAAGGCCATCATAATTTAAAATAAGTATTACATAAATTCACCATGAACCAAAAACTTATATTACAAGTAATAAAGAGTAAAAATATATTACAGTTTGCTAAAATAGATATTTCAAATAAATTTGACAATTTTTGAATTAAAAGTATACGTTGACGATTAAATAAATATCTACGTAACAGAGGATCCAATTAATAAACTATAATAAATAAATAATTTTAAGAAAGGAAGAAGAAATTTGCCAAAAGTATGGAAACTTATTAAACTTATTAAAGGAAATAGAAATTCTAAACATAAAAATAATTTAATTATTATACTAATTAATTTAATTAATTATTTTTAAGTTTTTTTTTTAGAGAAAATATTCATGAAAGAGTAAATTGGATAATGTTTGAATTGATGCAAGTTGATTTAATGTAATTCATCATCATGGTTAAATTGATAAATTTTGGGTTTTCAGGCATTTTAAAAAGCCCCTCAATCCATTCAATTTTCATTTAAACGAAACGAAACTTTGCAACGGTACTTTTGGCCAAACGATTCTCTTTATACCGAGAGCATTATTTTTTCTTAGTTGAAGTCAAAAAAACTCTGTTTTTAATTTTCTATTTTTAAAACAGTAAATCAGTTAAAGTCCAGAGGAAACAATTTTCTGGATTAGGCCTTGCTGTTTCATTTGGTAAAATATAAAATAAGTAATCATAATCAAAGTGAATACAGTTGTCTTTCAATATAAGTGGACCATATTAAGAATATTTTGCCAGTTTAGTTTTGCAATTCTATTGATGTAGAATTTGAATCATTTTTGAGAAATGGAGCCAGTACATTTATAATTTTTGTTTGTACGAACTTCTTGAATGGAATTTAATGCAGCACAGAGGAGTTCACTTGTAGTAAGCTCAATATAAATTAACCAAACTTTTCAAGGTTTTCGTGTTTCATTGTTTTTATAGCAAAAAAGCATCGCGTAGAAAGTTTCTTTAAATATTTCACTCATTTTCAAATTTGTCTAACTTTTTCCAATAGCGACAAATTTTTTAACTATCTTCACTTGAAATGTAACCGGAAATTATACCTTTTCTTTAAAAGGTATAATTCATACAATTGGGTAAGGCCAGGCTTCTGTTGATGACTTCCCGTAGGCTCATTCAATTTCAGACAATTTATAAAATTATGTTGCTTTTAAAGGGATTACAATTCCAAATATTTGTAAAAAGTAAACGATATTAGTTTACATGAGAGTATAAACATAAAATATTCAGTACTTTACTTAAATACAACAATACATGAAATTTTGTAATGCAAATTTGATAACATGTCACAACGGTACTTGTTTACTTAGTTCAGTTCAGTTCAGTTCAGTTCAGTTCAGTTCAGTTCAGTTCAGTTCAGTTCAGTTCAGTTCAGTTCAGTTCAGTTTAGTTTAATTTGGTTTAGTTTAATTTAATGGATTATTGTACAAATAAAACAAAACAAAGAGTTATATGTGGCTTTCTTTTTTTTTTTTTTTTTTTTTTTGGTGTCTGATCTAAATATGTTTATTTAATGATAATTAATTTATGTTTCTTGGTAAAAAAAAGCATGTGCTTCCTATTCCCAAAATCTTGTTGTTGTATTCCCTTTTTCATATGTATGTATGTGTGTGCAAGTGCACGTATCTAAACATTATCATGTAGAATGAATTTGATTTATATGTATGTTTGTTTGTACAGCAATTTGTTTACATTTTCCCTAAAAATTCTTAGTACAAATAAATTCTCTGTTACATGAGATTACCCACAAAATGTTTGCGTGCCGTATTTGTTTATATTTAAATATAATATCTATTATAATTATGTTATTGTAAACAACAATAATAATAACAATAAATAGTTAAAGCTCCTTTTTTGTTAGTTGGCCTTCATTCAATTTCCTTGTATTTTTATAGAAAAAAAAATCCGTTATATTTAAAGTATTTCTGTATAAGATTTTACATTAAGTAAAAAAGAATTGTGAAAGACATTTTTAATCCAAATAGAATAAATACATTTTAAACAAAAATGTAGCTTACAATTTATATGAGAAAATTTTATGCCCAAAACTTTTTTAAGATAATTTAAAGTTCTTTTAAATTTTTTGAAATTCTTAAAATTCTTTACAATGCCTCAAAAGTCTTGGAAAATCATTGAAAACCTTTTAAATTTTCAAACTATTTAAAAGTTCTTTATTTATATATATTTTTTAAATATTTTAAAATCCTTAAAAATATTTTAAAGTCCTTAAAAAGTCCTTTGAAAACTTTTAAAATTTTTAAAATTCTATAAAGTTTTTTAAAGTATTTTCACATTTTTAAACCTTCTTTGTTATTATTATTTTTTAAAAAATCCTTAAAAACAGATAACGCCCACTGGATTCATGCTTTCAATGCTAGCTATAAACTTCTATCTAATAATTTATAATTAAAAGAGTCCTCATTCATGTTTTATTAAAAATTACATCCAAAATAATTCCTTCATATTTCCACACAAAGTTTCTTTGTTTCTTTATCATCACCTTCAGGCTTCAATTTATATGATTGTCATGACATGCTTATAATTTCATTTTATGCTCACTCTGTCACTTTTTTGTCTGACTCTCGCTCCATTTTCTGACATTTTGTAACTACTACTTTCTTTCTACTCATCTTAATTTGCATTATCAATTGCAAATGGCAGAAGTAATCAAATTTAACATAATTACTGAACTATTAAAAGTTGTTTAATTTTGGTATTTGCGGTTTGTTAAACCTTTTCTTTGTCCTACCCATCATTCGCTATCCATTCCATTTATCATTTACCTTGCTACTTTTATTGCCTTTGCTTTTGCTTTTGCTTTCGCTTATTCTCTAACTTTTACATTATTTTCTATTTATTTGAATAAATAATCGTTTTAATTTTCAATATGATTTTGCCCATTTTTTGTTTTTTTGTTTTCTTGTTTTCTTTTTTTTTTTTTTTTTTTTTGTTTATTTACATTTTTCTCAATTTCTCTTCTATAAATCTATTTTTATTCTCTCAATAAATAAACGCGTTTGTAATGCACGTTCTACCCACAATTGCTCGCATTTGTATACAAACTTCATTGTTATTCATTTTATTCATACATTTTTTTTTCTCACATTTTCCCGCAGTACTTGCATACCACAATTTTTGCAATATTCACAATTTTCCATTTCTGCATTGCTCTCCGGTTTTTCTTTTCTTTTATTTTGCTCTCTTTACTCTACTTTTTTTTAACTCTTCTTCCTTCTTCTGCCTTTTGTTGTCTGGTATGCACCACGAGCACAAATTAATTTTATGTTGTTTCTCTTTCTTCGTACACCGCACAAACATTTGCTTTTGTATATAACTTACTCCCTATCACTATCTTTTTCTCTCTATCTCTTACTCTTACTTTTAGTCATTTACTGTGTATGCTCTTGTGGGCATTTTTTTTGATTGTGTTATATCCTTAATAAGTAATTGGTTTTGTGCGGCAACGCTGTAGAATTTTATTATACATTTTCTTTTTTTTTTCTTTTTTGTTCTTTCTTTCACATCCGCTTGTGCTTTCTTTTTCGCCGTCTTCCTTCTTACCAACTATTATTAATTCAAATAAATTTCCTTTCGTTGCACAATACAAACGCACGAAGGCGTCCACTTAGTTATCTGTGTGTGTGTGTGTGTGCCTGTGTTTGTGTGTGCGTTTGGACGCTCAGAAATTTTTATTTTTTTTTTTCATGCGATATCTTATAAATTAAAAATTATCCACACAATTATTTATCTGCGGTTAATATTATTGTGGGCCCAGCAGGTCAATTCATTCACCTTCTTTTCTCGAATTTTCTTTCTGCTTCTTTCTTTTTTTCATTTTCTTTATTGCATTCTCTTTATGTTACAATTAATTTAATGTATAGAAATTTTGAAATTTCACACTAAATTCAAAGGATAAAAACAGAAGACAAAGAGAAATGTAAAATAATCATATCAAATTATTCAGTTTCTGTTTAACATTCAGGTAAATTCTACGAGTTAGTTTTTGTAATTAGTTTAAAAAAAAAACAAAAAAAAAAAAAGAAGAAAATTTATTTGACAAAATGTTAAATTTTACATTGAAAATTTAAAACAAAATCGACAGTCATTAGATTCAGCGAAATGTTTTAATAAAAGGCCTTGAAGATTGTTGTCCTTGGACAAATTCATTCATTTTTATTGTTATCAAACGAAATCAATTGATAACAATGAAAATTGAAAGCAATCTGTCATTGCGGTAAAAAATGGAACCAAATACATTTTTTAAGCAGCAGAATATTGCAGATCAGCAGTCGGTAGAAATGTTTAAAAAATAACCCTACGCTTCATATAAAGAAATAAAAAAAAAATACATGATAAATTAAAAAAATTTGAAAATTTTGGGAAAATTTTAAAAATTTGAAACAAAAATTAATACTGAACATGCTGCAAAAATTTAAAATCCATCTAAAACGTATTCAGTTTTTATACTCAAGCAATATTTGTCAAATCGATTTTTCCAATGAAATTCTCAAAATTAATTTTCTTTGTTACAATAAATTTTATTTTACATGAACTTAATTTTTCATTAGATGGCTCTAAAAATCCTAAACTTCCGTGAACCAATTTTTTAATCTATTGTACTGATTTATATAAAAAATGCCACAAAATTGTAAAGTTCTTTTCTATATGGGATATTTTTAAACTAAGGCTTGATGAAGGAAACGATTGCGCTTTATCATTTCTTTAACTTATTTGTATGATCATTTAAGCTTGAATCAAAATTATTAGTAGTAAAATTTCTATAGTATTATGACTGTTAAACCACCATCTTAAAAAGCCATCTAAAACGTATTATTCAGCTAAATATTCTAGATAAGTTAAAGTTGTTCCGCTTTATCAAATTTGCTTTCATAAAAATTTTAAAGCAATGACTTCTTTTTTTATGAAACAATTTTACCAATAACCTGTTGATAGTGAACAATAATTTATTTC
Organism: Melophagus ovinus; assembly: GCA_023089585.1. Classification (NCBI taxonomy): domain Eukaryota; kingdom Metazoa; phylum Arthropoda; class Insecta; order Diptera; family Hippoboscidae; genus Melophagus; species Melophagus ovinus. Next base: position 13,124,801 of record JAKKIB010000252.1, read on the forward strand.
TTGCCATCTCTCGCTTTGGTTAAAGTTCAAAATTACAGCTTTTTGACTTGATCTAAAAAAAAAGTGTAATCCTTTTAAGTTCACAGTTTTGTATCGTCGAAAATTTATTTTGACGATACAAACGATGCTTTCCTATCAAATGTTTTTGAGCTTGTACAAAATGGCAAAATTTTCACATTATCATTCATCTAAAAGTAATTTAATGAAAGATTTTCTATGTAATTTAATTCATCAGATACTTATTATACAACCATCGTATACAACCATTCGTTGAATGCGAGCGTTTTATGAAAGCATTTTATAATGCAAGCATTTGATAATTGTACAGTCGTTGTCGTCGTCGTTATTACAACCGTCACATTGGTGCTGCCATAATTAAAATATACTTATTTTATATATTAAATAATACAAATATGAAAAGTTGACATTTTCAAAAGCCACCGTTTTGTATGACTTCCATTCTATGGATATAATTTCAAAGTAAAGTAAAACTCAAAGAAAAAACGAAACACAAAACACAAAACTTTCGTATCATAATTGTACCAAAGCCGTATACAAAAATACGTGTACGCTGCTTTCCAACAGCTTGAATCAATAAGCAAAAAAGAAGAAAGAGAAAAAAAAAATAAGAGAAAGCCACCTTTGACTTTTGTTTCTACTTTTGTGCTATTGTATTTATTTTTTATTTGAAATTCTTATTCCATTCAACATATAAAGGCCCCTAAAACATATTTTTATTGCATGCTTTCTCAATAAAAAAAAAGAATAATTTAAAGTAACAGAAATAAAAGAGAAATTTATTTAAAATTTTTAAAAAACTTTTAAAACAAAGGTTTATATTTACTTTAAGGAATATAAATAAAAGTAATAAAAGTTTCCCTGCTTTCTGGGCGGAAGCTAACACTTGAAAGGCATTAAGAAGCATCACCTAAATTTTCTTGCATATGCCAATTTTCATTAGTTCTACAAGACTGAATCATCAATTTTATTTAGTGACAGGAACTTATCAGTTTAAGTACTCATCTCGTTTAAACTTATAAAATTGTTAAAGGTCTTTTTGATTAAATGAATGGATATCCAATAGGCTTGTGTCTAGAAACTATTCCTGGGTTTCAAGAATTATACGCTCTTTATAAAAAAAAATAACTACCGTTTATAAGAAGCAAAGTGAGGTTTAAATTGGTCGCTTCTAGTGAGGGTAATACGAATTATGCATAAAGAGCAAACTTTGAGCAAAATTTTTAATTAGTGTATTATACGATACGGCCACCTTGCCAAGTCTGCTTAAAAAACACTAATCCCATGTAATATCTGGCCTTCCAGTAAATTTTTAGTAAAATAATAATAATAAAAAAGAATAAGCATTTCTGAATTAGTTTTATTTAAGATTTAATGCTCATGATAAAATATCTAGATATCCATGTCTCAATTTATATCCTTTGTTAAATTTTGCGCAATTATGTTCATACTGGAATGATTAAAATTACAACAAATTTACAAATGTTTGAAATTTTTATTAAATTTAGTAGATGAAGCTAAATTTTCTAAGGAGATAGAGCGACCTTTTCAAGAAAAAAAAGCCCATTCCAAGCAATAACATTTTTCATAACTGATACAATTTGACTTAGATTTATTTCCTTATAAATTTTCTTTAATCTTTCAAAACTTTACATGATTACATAGCGGAATATTTAAAGCGTCGAGACTTCATGGAGCGTAATGCATCATTTTAAAAGAAGATACAAAATCTATCTACCACATTTTTTTATAAATCTGGCAAGAATTTATTCTTTTATTCTTTATGCTTTTGATAATTAAAAGCTGCATTATCATAAAGTTGAAATGTTTACGATTTTGTAAAAATAATGGATGGATGATATTTAAAGAATCGTAATTTATGACTAATCAAATCTCTGTCCCATTTTTTTTGTTTGTTTTTGTTTTTGTTTTGCTTTTGCCTCATTTCTTCAGATTACTTTGTATAGTTGAATTTTATATCACCGAATTCATGTTGTGCATTCAAGTCCCAAATTACTTTTCTTTCTTGTATAGTTTTAGTTAATATATAATTTATTGTAAGAAATGTAAGATGCTGCAATTGTAGCAATAACTTAAACAATATAAAACTTAATAATGTTTGTTTAGATAACAGATATTTTACAATGAAGAGTATGAAACCCTTGATTACCATTTATTTCATCTTTATCAACCAAAATATTTGAAAATATGCACAAGCTAACATTTTATTTCTCTTACATTTTAAAACATATTTGAATAAATGTATGGATGAAAATGTCTAAGGAAGGGATAAATGTATAAATAAATGTAATAAAATTGATTGTATAATTTTATGTTAAAATTTATTTTTATTCTTTTACTAGCGCATCCAATTTATCCTTGCATATTTCATCGGTTCTCTGCCATTTTATTTTACCAGACGATTTATAGTTTTATGTCTCTTATTAAAAACTAGTTCATTTAATATTTTCTTGATTTCTACGAATTATATAACAAAGAAAAATATAATTTAAATTTCAACGAAATAGTTTGAAGGATAATTTAAAGGAAATCATATTTTAGATTTAGCATTTCTCTTTCAAATTAAAGGCGATTATCTTTAACGAGTGTTTAACCATTTCTTTGTACTTTTCCACATTTGCGATAGAAACTATGCCTGAAAAGCTTCCTGATAAATTATCTTTTGGATAGATAATTTATCATTGCCTTAAAAATATGTAGACAAATTTCTCATATTTCAACTTGCCTTACTGGCAAATATATGAAGGGACAGAAAAATCGAAATGTTACAATTAGATGATGCATTTATGGACAGATAGTGCTATCGTAAAAAATTTGCTTTCTTTTACTCCGTAAGTTATAACTTACGCAGTTTTTTTAATTATGATTATTATTATAATTTTTATGTATATTATTATTTATTTAATATTTAGAAAATGTGAAATTACATTTCCGTATAATTTTCATTTCAACAAAGTCATGAATATTTATTAAGGAATATGAATCAAGTAATTTCACTACATTTTATTTAAAAACTTAAAAGATGCGTTTTCTGCAGTTTCAAGTTTAATTAATATCAATTTATTCAATTGCAAAGGGCAAGCTCAAGCGTCATCAAATTCCCCCATTAAATACGAATGGACACATGAAAAATATTTGGAAATTTTGAAGTAGTAAATCCTGCCTGCAGTAAATCCTGCCTTTATCACTTATGATGACGAAGATGATAATTTTCTTTCTTTAACGTAATTTGTAGTTACTAATTAAACTGATCAGGTCAAATGGAAGCAAAAATTGTCAATTTTAAATAATCATTATGGAAAGATGTTGAAACCGCTGAAACTCAGATCAATGAGAAATTCAATAATTAATGGTTCCATTAATCCTTTTTACTTCCACAATTACAAACACAATAGTGTTCTGGGCACTATTGCCAATAAAATATAAATTTTTATCCTTTTTAAATAAAATAAATTTTTTTCAAATATAAGCGAAACACGTCCTTTTAGCTTAAAATTCCAAATATGAATGATGTGTAAAGAAAAAATTTTCATTGTAAAAGTTTTTCTATGAAAAGTTTTTTGTTTTTGAAAAAAATTTACTTTAAATTCCATAAAGTACTTAAAGTACTTAAAATTAAGAAACTGATTCTGAATCGATGGGTATAACAAAATTTCAGTCTAAATCCAGTACCTTTGGGTGTTGCAAACATCTAGACATTTTTATAATGTCCTGTAGCGCAAAGTGGTGTAAGGAATAAGAGAAAATTCAATTAGTAGGTACTTACACTTATTTTAACTACTTTGAAATTATTGGAATGTTGGGCGGCTTTGATTTCTTATTCAAATTTTTCTTTGTCAGTTGCTACATTTAAAGTGAAAATTTTTCACTTTTATAATCAGTTTAAGATTTGCTGCTTGGGAGTTTATTTGATAGGAAATATTTGTTTTCAATTTAAAGGACATTTTTAAGGAGATTTATTTTTTGCGGTGAAAATATATATTTGGAAAAGTTTCATAATTAATTTTTAATATATATTTTTGTATCGTTATTTGAATTTGCAATAAAATGAAGAATGAAAAATTTTCAAGGAATATCGGTGAGTCCTTTCCTCCTTCATTTGATTTTAAGATTAACTAAAAATCTTAAAAATTTCATAAAAATAATGTAAAATTTTATTGGTTTCTGTTTCATATTTAATTAAAATTGATTTATTCGATAGAAATGGAAGGGCGGGCTTGAGCATCATCAAACTGTCCCGTTAATATGAATGGATGATGATAGATATAAGGGTACAATAAGAAAATACTCACATGTACCTGGACTTTATCATTAATGATGGCGAGGATAATGATTTTCTACAAGATAATTTACAAAGACTAATCAAATTGAAACTAAATCACGGCCATTGGACGCAAATTTGACAATTTTAAATAATCGATTTGGTAAAATGTCGAGGCTTCTAAAACTCAGGTCAAGGAGAAATTGAATAATTGCACAAGATTTCTTAACACAAAAATCTATAAGCAACATCATTTTTAGAAGATTCAATCGTTCTATAGAGTTTTATTTTGTTAAAAATAAATATATTTAATAATCAGTTTTAAGGACAAAACTTTAAATTGTTTTTTATACTTTAGACGAAAATTTGATTTTCTTTTCTTCGTTGTTTTGGTTTGTTAATTTCTGCCAAATTTTAATAATTGACATGGTTAAGAAATTTCGTTCTGTCCTCCAGAAATTTCAAGAGATTGTATCGCAATTGCCAACATGTACAACTTATATCTCTGTTCAATCAACTTGTAATATCAAATAAAAACAATAAAATTACAAAACGCAAATATATGAAATGAAAAGAATTTGTCAAGGCGTTGTCGTTTATGTGAATGCAAATTTTTACCAGGAAATAGAAATTTTGAATATTAGGGTTTTCTTAAATTTCTTTGAAGTTACATGGAAGTAGATTGCATTTATTGTGGAACGTTTTACTTAACAAAAATATCAGTAATGTTTTCATCTGGGCAAATGTTCTTTGCACTCCAAAATTCACTGACCCATTCAGGTATAAATCTTTATCATCTGATGTTAAAAGACGTTAAAAGCTGTCCAATTATTGCAGCTTTCTAGCAGCAGCAAACGATCGTCCGGGCATGGATGGCTATCACTTTGGAGTTACCATTTAAGTCCCATAGAGAGTTTCTAGATTTGAAGTTGGAATTTGTAAAAGGAGAAAATTAAAATAGATAAGCGCTACATTTTACGCCTAAAATGCATTTTAGATTGTGAATTATTTTCTTGAACGATTATAAAATTTTCTTTACATATCCCTTCTAGTACAATAATTTCAATAAGCAAGCAAGTCTTAGTAGTCCAAATAATATAAAAGTGTAAAGCAAAAACTGTCACTTTAAATTTATGAAATTATTTAAAAAGATCTAAGAAAGTGTAAATTAAATTTCCTACTTTAAGATCCATATTAGATTACATTTATTTATATATAAAAAATTATACATTGCAATGAATTTCTATGAATGATTCACATCAAAACCATCAGGATCATAATTTTCTGATAATGTATAAAAATGTATAAATAAAACGTTAAACAAAGCGTAAACGGAATTGTAAAGTTTCTACCAATTCATTCATTCAATTCATATTGAAAATATTGGTCCAGTTAGAAAGTTATTTCAAGTTTTTCTTAGAATGATGAAAGATAATTTTCTGAGGGTAGATAAATTATACATTTGCAAAAATTGCTCGTCTTGTTTTGGCAAAAGAACGAATTTTGAAAAAAGTCCGTATATTCTTAATCAGCCTCAAGTTTTGAATGGATTTAGACATATATATTTATCTGTCCGTCCGCCGTAATGTTGGCATAATTTAGAGTTTAGCAGAAATGTTAATACTTCTTGCGGTTAGATTGATGTTCCTGGGTCAGTTGTTAAAAATACAAAAATTTTGCAGTTTAAATGTGAAATATATACGAAATTTAACCTTAATTACTTTTCAAACAATCTAATATGTACATTACAATTTTATGTATAAAAATTAATATTTTTGTTGCATTGAATAAAATTTATTATTTAACTTCTGCATTGATATGATACAATAAAATAAATATACATATTTATAAGCAAAAATTCTTTCATTCTAACAATTTATGTAAATTAATTTATTTGTACATATACACAGACACACGAAACCACATACACTTGCATACATATATATATATATGTATTTGTACATATATAAATAATATGACTAACTCATAATGTGTCTACTACCGAATGACAATAATAATAATAATAATAATAATAATAATAACAACAACAACAACAACAATAACACTAACAGCAATAATAATAATAATACAAAGCAATAAAAGTTTCAATTAAATTTTTCTGTCAAATCTCTAGAAAATTTATATATAAATATATATTTATATATATATATATATGATATACATATGTATGTGCCTATGTGTGTATGTGGGTATGTGTGTATATATGTATAAAGTGAAAATCTAGTTAAAATTTTTTATAATTAAATGTCAACATAAAAGAGTTTATATGCAAATTATTTTGAAACATTTATCATGAAACATGAGTCGTATGAACAACAAAAAAAAAAAAATACGAAAAAGAAAACAAAATGAAACAAGAAGTAATGAAAAGATAAAAGCAAAACCAATGAAGTGTCAGTTGTAGGTATCTATGACTAGTAACAATTGCAACAAATGCAACATTTTCTAAATAAAAAGAATCATTATTATCATCATTATTAACATCATCATTATCATCTAAATGATAATGAGAAAAAAGCAAAGCATAATCATCATTAATATCCAGGCAGACGCACGCAGACAGGACAGTGTTTTTGTGTGTACAGATTTGATAGTTTTAAAAAAATTTCATACAAAAAATTTTTTATCAGATATTCTTGTATCTGGTAACTTAATAATGCAATCGAAATTGAAGTTTTTTATGAAATGAATTTCTCTTCTTTTCCAAGCGAAATATCGTAATTATTTTTAAGATTTTTCGAGAAACCGTATTTTCTTTTAAAATAATACTTAATAATAATTGAACTCTTTTCATTCATCAAGAATTTATAAATTAAGATGAAGAAATTTCATACAAAAAAAAAAAAAAAAAAAAAAAAAAGATAAAAATAATTCAATAGTTTTCCAAAATTTTTTTGGAATATTTGTATAGTGCCTAAATTCTTTTAGTCCTTTACACACCTTTGAGCCTATACACCAAATAATCCAAATTTGCATAATACAAGTAAACCTAAAAGATTATATAAGAAAATGGAGCAAAAATTCTTAAGAAAAATAGTCTCACTTGATCTTTAAAATCTTACACATAAATGCCACATTAAAATACATTTTGGCGGTCATGCCTTGAATAGAATTACTTAAAACGGAAATAGCAGGAAATATTAAGGGTAGTCATGCAACAAAATTTTTGTAATCACCACCCAAAGACTGGTGCTGATCAGCGTTAACTTCTGAATCGATTTTGACATACCTGTCCGTTCATCTGTCTCTGAGTCTATCTGTTGCAAACGTTCTCCTGATCGTAAAATTTGCGATAAAAATTTCAAATTTGGCAGATTTATTGGAAGTTTTTGCACGCAAGTTGGTATTAGAAATGGATCAAATCGGTTAAAGGACACGCCCACAGTGCAGATATAATTACATGCAATTCATTGGAATTTTAATCTATTAAGCGTACGTTCCATTTCCCCATTAACCTTCATACAAAAATAAATAACCTGTAATTATCTAAGCTCTGCCGCATAATGAAATATTTATTTGATATGAAACTAATAGTTAAAATATCAGGAAAAACTACGCCTAACTGTAACAATGACCGTAACTTTTTCTTCATGTAAAATTAGTAAAAATTTTTTTTTATATATATATACGTATTTATATGTATGTATGAATAATTTTCGATAATATTTAAGTCAGATTTATCTTAATATAACTATTTAAAGGCACTTGAGTTCTTAATTATACAAATAATATTGCGCAATATTTAACATTGCTGAAGGAATAAGGGAAAGTGAATATTAATTGTTGCAAAGTCCATATAAAATTTATAATGAAATGTAATTTATAATAAAGGTGGTAGGTGCATTAAGTTGACAGAGTGCATTTTTTCTGTTCCATTTCTTTAAAAACTTGGAAAACTTTTTATTTTTAGAAATTACAATTTATAAAATTTTTAATAATAATATAATAAAATTTCGTAAAAATTTAATACAATAATTCCATGAAAAAAAACCTACGTGGCCTTGAATTGAAAATTGAAGGCCACGTAGGCCATGGAACCATTTTAGTTGCATCACTTATTAGAAATTTTTGTAAGATATGTTCAACAATAATAATAAAGCGAAAAAATTATGCCTTTGAATTGCTAATTGTTGCTTTTTTTTAAGTATCCAACATTTTGCAAGTACCAAAGTTTCCATTAAAAAATAGTTTACGAAAAAATTTCTAACTACCAAATTGATATAAAGGTAACAAATTCTGGGCTTTAGATAAGTGATTAAATCAATTTGCCATTTGTCAATTTATCATTAAGCATTTAATAAATTTAGCATACTTTCAGGCGCCATATGGTAAAATTTTTAGACTTGACATTTTAGTGACGTGAAAAAGATTTAAAGGAGAAATCAAAGCAAAGAAAAGACGAAACGAAGGAGTAGACAATAAACCAATTTAATTCAAATAAAAGTAAAAAAAGACGTATTTATCTTCGAGTACGAAGACGATGAAATAACCCAACATTATACACGACAGAACGAAATGTTGCGCAAACTGCAGGAAAGTACTTTCAAACAGATCTTTCAAAAGTAAACCACAGAAAAAACAACTGAGAAAATTGTGGATAAATTTTAGATACCCACCATCTAGACACTATTTATAGGTTATTTATGATATAGGCAGATAATTTAACGTTGTAACGTTGTAACGTTGTAACGTTGTAACGTTGTAAACCGTCATTACGGGTAGGCGTAGCCGATTTGCACGACTTTTATCAGATTTTTATTTGTTTCAGTTTTCAAGTTAAGGGCGAAAGAGTATACATTTTCGTTTAAATGACCAAAAATGTTCTATAATGTTACATTGCACGGGCGTACATTGAATGGGCGTGCCTTAACCTGTGTGTAAAAACTTGCAATGTTTGTGCCACCTCAAATTTTACAATCAGGAGAATGTTTAGAAGAGATGGATAGACATATCTAAATGGATATAGAATTTCATGCTAATCAAGTATACGCTTTATCTATATTCCGATACTTGCTTTTAGGCGTTACAATAACAATAACAAAACGAGTACACTCCGAATATCTGGGTGGTGGTTATAAAAATGCAGAAAAGATCTTTTCACATAAGTTAACCATTTCAGTTAAAAACAAGCTTCAATGTATTATAGTCATTGCTACTGTTGATACTGTTGTAGTTGTAGTTGTAGTTGTTGTTGTTGTTGTTGTTCTTGTTGTTGTTCTTGTTATTGTTGCAATAAAATTTATATCAACCGTAAGAGGCATTGGCGATAGGAATAATTAAATACAAGAGAAGAAATTTCATAAATTAACACAAAATTGTGTGAAGTCATTTATTACGATACTTTTACAATTAAATTGCTAGCAATAGCAATTATAATAACAACAACAAATCGAAAAACCGATAAAATAAATTATTCAATGTCAGTAAAAAATCCCTATAAAAAATTGTAAATTGTACAGCAAACACATTACAATATAATATAAAATGAAATTGTTGGTTATTGGTGTTGCTCCTGTTGCTGATGCTGATGCTGATGCTGCTGCTCCTGTTGCTGATGCTACTGCTACTTTTCATTAAGTATACATTTAAGAGAATAATCATGAATGGCATATGTCATTTATATTCTTAATCATGGCTCATATATTTCTTTTGGGACATTATAGACGGGCCGTAAGATATTTTGTCGGATACTGGAATACTATAAATTTATGTTATAAATTATTCCCTGATATTTAATTATTATTTACCATACATTCCTCAATAACACAAGACTTTTTTTTTATAACTTATATTCACCATTTTCTTTTGTGCATCTTAAACTGCTAAAGCAATCAAATTAATTGTCACAGTATCAAGATATTTGATTAATCATTTTTTGAAAATCTTCTTAATAAGTCAACATTGATGAAAGCAACATAAATGACTTGTACTTTCATCTTACTAGCAAATTTAAAGCAAATCATATTATAATTAGCCATGTTCTATTCCAGAAAGCTATAATTTTTGGTTACAAGTTCCACACTCATCTCAATTCAAACACAATTTTTTTCAGACATTTTATCTGAAAAATATAAAACAAATTTGAAAATGCTTTTATCAAATAATGATACTTTATGTAATTGGTAGATGTGACATTGGAAATTAAGATTGATTTTTTTCAACAAATATAAAAGATTAAATATCTCTTAAGGCTGGCATTAGATATTTAATTAACTTCTATTGTGCTACGTTTTAAAACATGGAAAATTTTCTTATTCATAATAAGTTTTTTAATTCTGCCTTAATTAAGAGCAATCTTCCATCGTCCCAAAAATTTATTGCAAAATTTGCAAAAATCATGTTCACCAAGCCTCCTTTCAACCAAGCGAAAAGCTAATGTAGTTGCTACAAAAAATTGTTACGGGTTTTACAATAATCTGTAAAACCCGTAGCAATTTTAGACTTTAGACAGAAAGATATATTGCACCTTTAATAAAGACTTTAATAAACATAGAGTTTTAAAAACTGATGTTTGATCAAAATTTATAAAGTTCTGTTACTGATTTAATTAACAAATCTGCCTCTTCCAGTTTTTTCAATTCTATGGCTAACAACTATCACATTTTGCATTAGGTTTCACCTTTGTAATTGCTCCAGTATATTTCAGTTTAGCATTATTGAACGTCAAGTAGTCGTTTGCCTTCGAATTAGCTTGAAAATTTTTACTAAAATTTTATTAATAAATTACGAATTTTCTCATGTTGTAAAATTGTACACAATTTTTTGAGATGCTAAATTTCTTCTAAGGTCAACAAAATTTAAAAAATATTTCGATTTAAATTTCAAATTCAATAAATCTGTTAGTATTTATTAAGAAGACAAAAAATAAGATAAGATTAAAAATTTTAGTATATTTTATTATAAAATTTTTAACATTGGCTGTTTTTATGTTCCATGTTATTCGATGACAAAGAACTGGCCCAAACATCATCAAATTCCCCCGCTAAACATGAATGGATGCATGATAAATTTTTCGAAATTTGAAAAAAAAAAGCTGCAATAGATCCTGCCTTTTTCACTTATGATGACGAGGATGATGATTCTCTTTCTACAAGAAAATTTGAAGTTGCTAATCAAATTGATCATGCCAACTGGAAGCAAAAATTGTCAATTTTAAATAATCATTATGGAAAGATGTTGAAACCGCTGAAACTCAGATCAATGAGAAATTCAATAATTAATGGTTCCATTAATCCTTTTTACTTCCACAATTACAAACACAATAGTGTTCTGGGCACTATTGCCAATAAAATATAAATTTTTATCCTTTTTAAATAAAATAAATTTTTTTCAAATATAAGCGAAACACGTCTTTTTAGCTTAAAATTCCAAATATGAATGATGTGTAAAGAAAAAATTTTCATTGTAAAAGTTTTTCTATGAAAAGTTTTTTGTTTTTGAAAAAAATTTACTTTAAATTCCATAAAGTACTTAAAGTACTTAAAATTAAGAAACTGATTCTGAATCGATGGGTATAACAAAATTTCAGTCTAAATCCAGTACCTTTGGGTGTTGCAAACATCTAGACATTTTTATAATGTCCTGTAGCGCAAAGTGGTGTAAGGAATAAGAGAAAATTCAATTAGTAGGTACTTACACTTATTTTAACTACTTTGAAATTATTGGAATGTTGGGCGGCTTTGATTTCTTATTCAAATTTTTCTTTGTCAGTTGCTACATTTAAAGTGAAAATTTTTCACTTTTATAATCAGTTTAAGATTTGCTGCTTGGGAGTTTATTTGATAGGAAATATTTGTTTTCAATTTAAAGGACATTTTTAAGGAGATTTATTTTTTGCGGTGAAAATATATATTTGGAAAAGTTTCATAATTAATTTTTAATATATATTTTTGTATCGTTATTTGAATTTGCAATAAAATGAAGAATGAAAAATTTTCAAGGAATATCGGTGAGTCCTTTCCTCCTTCATTTGATTTTAAGATTAACTAAAAATCTTAAAAATTTCATAAAAATAATGTAAAATTTTATTGGTTTCTGTTTCATATTTAATTAAAATTGATTTATTCGATAGAAATGGAAGGGCGGGCTTGAGCATCATCAAACTATCCCGTTAATATGAATGGATGCTGATAGATATAACGGTACAATAAGAAAATACTCACATGTACCTGAACTTTATCATTAATGATGGCGAGGATAATGATTTTCTACAAGATAATTTACAAAGACTAATCAAACTGAAACTAAATCACGGCCGTTGGACGCAAATTTGACAATTTTAAATAATCGATTTGGTAAAATGTCGAGGCTTCTAAAACTCAGGTCAAGGAGAAATTGAATAATTGCACAAGATTTCTTTACACATAAAAATCTATAAGCAACATCATTTTTAGAAGATTCAATTGTTCGATAGAGTTTTATTAGGATTATTATAAATTTATTCAGATCGAGCACAATTTGTATTTATAGAATAATAATTATCAATAATTTCGTGATTATATAATTTTTTTTTCAGTATATCTATTTTGTATGTTTTTAACACAATTTTTCATTAAAAGAAATATATTTTATTAAATGCATTTTAACCGTGATGGTTTTTTATTTTTTCTTTCATCTGTGCATAATTATTTGTAAGGGTGTGATAGAAGATTGTTTCCATCTTTATCTCTTGTGCGTTTATTTGTTTTTAGGCAAACTTCCTGGGCTCTATTGAAATATATGTATTAACTTTTTCAAATACAAAAAACCCTTTTTCCATAACTTAATCAGCTAATATTTAAAAATGGAAAAACCATGAACTTCATTTTTTAATTTGTTAGGTCTTGCATAAACGTAAAAGTGCATTAAAATAATAAGGTAGAAATTAATTGAAGAATCAATCAGTTATTGGAAAATATTTAATGTTGTATTAGCTACTTTCAGAAAGACGAACTCAATTTGATTGTAATTTGAATTTGAAATCACGCATTCCTGTTCCGGCCGATTAAGTGAAAATTTTAATTTTTTTTAATTACTTACCTCTTCCAAAATTATGCACATGAGTTCGCCATAAACCTTATCGAACGCTTACCTGTCGCATTTTAACTCCGACATGTTTGATGACAACATGTACGCTTGAAGCATAATGTAAGTGGTGTTTATCAAAATTATAAATACGAATTGTGTGATATGCATTTTTCTTCTTCTTATTTGTGAAATTCCCTTAGAATTAATATATAAATTTCTTCATTTATTCAATTTTATTTATTTATATATTTATTTATTTATATTCTTTTGAAATTTTTTTTATAAATTAATTCAAAAGTAATTCTAAATTTTTAAATATTTTCTTTCGGTACTTTTTTTCTATAATCATAAGATATTTATATTTTTATATATTTAGCTATTTTATATAGCAAGTCTTAAAAAAAGGTGCATTAATTCATTTTTCTTTGATTTTGTAATTAATTTTAAATACATTCAGTCGAAAATTTACATTTACATTATTTAGCAGCAATTCAGTATATGCAAATAACAAATTGGAAGAAAAAAAAATGTACATACATAACAAAAATCAAGAAAAGTTGTTTACAAAAATTATTTACAATTTTTGTTAACTTATTACTCTAAATATAAATATAAATATCATTACATATAATTTTATAAATATGAATAAAATGGAATATAAATTATAATTTTTATCATGTACCATCATTGTTGGCATTGAACAAGATGTTGAGACCTTTTCTGGATTTTCTTAAACAAACGAACAAAGTTAAATTATAGAAAGTAGAAAAAGAAGAAGTAAACGTAAAAAATATTTGAGCAATATAAAACTAATAATTTATTTTATTGTGAATTATTTATTTATTGATTTAGTATTTTTTAATTATTGATTAAATATTTACCTTCTAATAAATGTGATTTTGATATAACAGTTTCACGTGACTCTAAAACAGGTACACGTTGATGTTTATCACTTTCGACACTCTCTTCATTACTTTGCCAATATATTGAAGATATTTTTGCTATGCACTATGACAATATAAGAAATAACAATATAAAAAAAAAAAAAAAAAGAAAGCAGAAGAAATTTTGTAAGAGAATTTTTTTTTTAAATAAAAAGTTCATTCTTCTTTGCATAATTTAAGCATTATATTTTAAAAATATGTTTGTAGTTATTGTAGAAAATTATATATTTCCATTCTACAATACAGATTTTATTGGAATTTTGGAATATTGAAACTTTTTATTTTTATAAAGAGAGAATTTAAAATTTTATTGTTTTGCATAAATTTACCTGAATTTTCTTCTATGATTTTCAAATATCAATCCTCTTATAATTCGCTTTATTTACATAATTCTCAATGTAATTCTCTTAAATTTATGTAATTCTAATTTTAATTTGCATATACTTACAAATTTTCTTCTTAAGTAATTTCTCTTTAATTATATAATTCTTAATTTAATTCCTTTATAGTTTTATAATTCCTATTATAATTCCTACAGCAATTTCCTCATGACTTTAAAATTCTCATTTTAACATTCCTTTTTAAAATTATAATTTCTTGTCTTCATGTCTCCAATTATTCTAACTTATTATTTCATAATTATCAATAACTATAAATGCGCATGCAAAACCTCTCGATATATTTCAGATAATATAAAAATTGATACGATTTTATTTAATAGAATTTGTTACCTTCAATTTCATATCGCCATGTTTAAAATGTCATCCACGTACACGAAATTCTAAACCCAATGTTGCTATTTCTAAGCCTTCACGTCCAACAATTTTCGGTTCATAATATCGTAGAAATGTACGATTCGCGTGAAGGCCATTAATTAGCCAACTTAAATGACAAATGGGTTTGGATGGTGCTGATGTACAATTAACGCGTACCATATCACCAATTTGATAACGTGGTTGACCACCAGATATATGGGGACCACTTGTGGGCGTAACTATTTTACAAATATAAAAATTTTATTACAAAAAAATTAATAAGATAACATTGAAAGCTGTGTCGTTTTTGTCATTCATATTCAAACAATTCAATTTCAATTTTAAGCTGAAACGGTATGAAATGGTACGGCTTCTCTTGGCTTGGACCAAACAATTGTCCCATTCTAGTTATTGTATTTTACTTTGTTTTCTTTTCGGAATATTTCAATAATTTGAATACTTACCAACAACAGTCATATCTTCATGTCCATAAACTGTTTGAAATGATGGTGCTTCACCGGACACTTCACAGCGATAACGACCTGATGATTGTAGTGTAACATGCTGTACAATAACAGTTGTATTTGTTGAATTGTTCAACTAAATGAAAAATGAAATATTATTAATAAAATATAATTAAAAAATAAATGAATGAAGGTGTTGCCTTTCAAAAACTATTAGACCACAGAAATTGAGCAATTGAGCACAATGTTTTTCAAAATTTTCCATAATTAAAATCAAAATTATGGCCGTTTTCATGGAATATTATTTAAAAGGATCTTCCCAGTTATTTAATAATTTTCATGTAAATTTGCAATGTTACATCAAAATCAACTACAATCAATTAAAATTACGTAAATAGACAGACAGACATATAGACAGACAGACAAATAGATCACGCAAATTGCAAAATATTTTTAATTTTTATTAAGTTTTTATTATACTTACATTCACATTAACTCCAGGCAATGGAAATACTTGTCCAGGTGGTTTATTACGTGGCACATAACGATAAAATTCGAAACCATCTTTATACCATTTCACGGAATATAAAGATTCACCATCTAAATCATATTTACAACTGAGTATTGCATCTTCATATCGCATAATATGTTTCGGTATACGCACTTCAGTCATTGATAATGACCAACATGTACCTAAATAATCGTGGATTTGTTATATTTTATGTTCGGAAGAAAAATAAATTAAGGGAAAATGATGAAAGAGGTCAAAAAAGTCCAATCAATCAAATTTATTTAAATTAATTAATTTTTACAATAAAAGTAAGTAAATTATATTCGGCTGTATACTTATTTGATAATTTAGAACAGGCGTGGTTGATTTACACGATTTTTATAAACATATAAACTGATGTACACAAGTTTCTAATGTTTCTGCTAAATTTTAAGTCAATATCTCTTTTTTGCGACCAGGAAAATGTTTACTAAAAGCGGACACCCAGACAGACAGACGGACATATCTAAATCGATTCAGTATTTGATGATGAACAAAAATATATACAATTTATAAAGTCTTCCACATTTAATTATAGGTGTCACAAAATTAATGAGAAAAAAAAAATGTACCCACAACCTCTGAGTGATAAATATAAAAAAAAAGTATCACTTTGGATTCTTATCAATAGATGATCATTCTTTCTGGCATGGAGCTTGAACATGAACATTAATATCATCAAATTTTTCAAGAAACTTTTACGTACGCAAAATTTTTGATTACAATCATGATTTGTTTTTATTTTGAATACTTTAAGCACTTTGGAGAATTTAAAGCATATTTTTGTCAAAACCAATCAACTTTTCATAGCAAAACTTTTCAAAGTCAAAGGAAAATTTTTTACTTATAAATCATTCATATTTGGAATTTTAAATTAGAAAAATATATTTTGGATATTGTGCATATATTTGAAGAAATTTATTTTATTAAAAAAAAGAAAATCTATATTTCATGCACTTTTTTTTCACACTTCCACAGTGCTATTGTGTTTGTAATTGTGGAAGGTAAAAGGACTAATGGAATCATCGCTGTTTCAACATTTTCATTCGAATTGGAAATCAATTGTCAATTATTGAATTTCTCATTGATCTGAGTTTCAGCGGTTTCAACATCTTCCAAGAATGATTATTTAAAATTGACAATTTTTGCTTCCATTTGACCTGATCAGTTTGATTAGCAATTACAAATTTTCTTGTAGAAAGAAAATCATCATCCTCGTCATCATAAGTGATAAAAGCAGGATCTATCGCGGTTTTCTTTTCAAGTTTCCAAATATTTATCAGACATCCATTCATGTTTAATGGGGAAATTTGATGATGTTTGGGCCAGTTCGTTGTCATTGAATTTTTATAATTTTTAAGCCATATTTCTTAATAAATATTAACAGATTTGAGTTTGAAAAGTAAATCGAAATATTTTTTTAAATTTTCTGAGCCTTAAGAAAGTTAACAATAACACATGAGTCGGTAAGTAGCGTTTTAAAAAATATATGTACAATTTTATAACATGAGAAAATTCGTAATTTATTAACGAAACTTAAGTAAAAATGTCCAAGCTAAGTCGAAATTCAATAATGGTAAAATAGAATGCTGAAGAAATTACAAAACTGGCACTTAGATATGATTTCGTATTCAAAGCGATTGAAATTGAGAAAATTGTTCTGTAAATTTAGCCAAAGTATAGAAGGAGATTTTCTAAGTTCCATTTGAAAAATCAAAATATGCCTTGGACTTTTTGTCGTCACTTGTTTTGCTTTGGTGACATTTCGTGCACTATTTAAAATAATTTTCTCTTGAGTTTCTTTCACACATTTACTAATTTTTATTATCCTTATGTTTAATCATTTCCATTAATAAATTGTTCATACTTGTTTTTTCTGTTTTATTTATTAAACTATTCCAACTTTTAAGTGATTAATTGAGAAAGAGAACTCTTATGCTGCTCATATTTCGGTTTTATAACTTTTTAGCACGAAACTCGTTTTCTGGCCAAAATGCAAACATATATTAAACTTTATCAGGCGAATAGGCAGACAGATGGACAGACAGACAGGCTGAAAGGTGGGTAGACAAATGGGCAGACAGATTAGACAGACGGATTGGGCAGGCTGGTTGGTCAGAAGGTTTGGACTGAAGACGCAAGAATAAATGAAAGGACAGACGAAGGGATAGGCGAACGAACAGACGAATAGTCGGATGGTCAATTTAGAATGGTTCAAATTCTTTCCTAATGTAATTCTGAAACGATCGATATAAATAAAAAGTGACACCAACTCAAGTCCTTCTAAATGTTACACAATTATAATTGTCATAAATGTCATAAATAAGAAATTTACACAATTTTTGAATGTTTTCTTTCCCCTTCATAAATCCATGCGATGATGTAAAGTCTTAAATTGTTACGTGTAAATTTCGATTGACTTACTTATTAGAGATAAGAGATGCCATAAAATTAATAATGATTTAATTGTACTTGTTGCTGTATTTATTGTTATTATTTTTGTTATTCTTGATGTCGTTGTTGTTTTTGTTGCTGTTAACGTACTTAATTTTATTTGACTATTTAATTGCTTATAAATTAGAAATATAATCAAATTAAAATGATTCAGTATCCATGATAAATATTTAACGTTTAATGGCAGCATTTGAGGTGATTTTTGGCAATTCAATGATTTCATTATTAAAATGTTTAAAATTTTTTTATAAAAAAGTTTTGATTTGTTTATTTGTTTGTTTGCATGAATATAAAATAAAAGTTTTCTTAATTGAATAAAATTTCTGTGTGTTTTTTTTTTTTAAATTATCATGAATATTTTATGCAAATTTTTTTTCTCTTCTTTTCTTCTAATTTGTTTTTTTTTTAAATTTTTTTTTCTATAAATGCATTAAATATGAATGAATTTCTAAAGTGCTGGCGCCAACATTTCTTTCTCTGATATCTGTTTGTTTTTTTAAATTATTTTATCACCAAAAACTAAAAAAAACAATTTTTGGAAATACGATTTAATTGACTTCATTTTCTTTCTCTCTTGCTCTCACTTTTTTTCTTTCCAGCTTTTTTACTTGCTCTCGTTGCCTTTTTCATTAATTGTCTGTCTAGATGTTTTTCCCTTCATTAACTTTTTTTCATTATATTTATTTTATTTGATTTTCAATTTATTTAAGTTATTCTTTTTTTTTTTTTTTTTGGGTTCTGTTTTTTTGCAAAAAACTTTTACTTTACATAATTTAAAAATTGCATAAAACTGCATTTCATTCTAGCATTTGTAATTTGTATAAATTTTTTGAACATTTTCCAAATTTTTTGTTATTTTATTTAATTTTTTTTTTTTGGTTTTTTTTTTTTGGTTTGTCCTCATTTATTCATTTCTATTTCGGGGGACGTTGATTTATCTCTTCGTTTAATTTATTTAAATGCTTATGATAATGCTTTAAATTGTTGTTGTAATTATTGTTGTCCTCAACTTACTTAATTAGTCCACCGAAATTCTTTCTATAATTATTCTACTTTTTTAGTTTATTTCCTTTTGTTATTGTTGTTGTTGTAAAAACTTAAACATTTACCGATTCATTTTTTCCAAGAATTTCTCATGTCTTGCATGTGCATTAAGTGCATTAAGTAAATCTTTGATTTCTAAAAGTTCAAAAGTTCACTTTTTTTAAATTGTATAAAAACGATAATTTGATTTAAAATAACTTAATTATGTCCCATATTAAAATATTTAAATATAAATTAAAGAAATCACTTAGTGCAGATTTTATTTTAATCAAATTGTTAATGAATAAATTTCAATTTTTTTTCAATTTAATTTTGTTAAAATTTTCTTATTTATTCTACACTTTCTCTTTTCTCTTAACTATAATAATTTTTTATTCCTTTATTTATTAAATGAAATATTAATAGAAGCCACTCAACTTTGGCCTACAATAATTTAACAAAAATTGCAAATTAGCTTATACTAAATTTGCTTTTTTTTTCCAAATTATCTAAAAATAAATTAAATTTGAAATTTGGCAACTAAGTACGTCCAAAATAATATTCCTCTTATAAAATCGTATATTTCATAAGTTAAGCTTTAGCAAAAACTTTTTTAATAAAATTTAGTGCACTTAAAAAATTTTTAACATGGACGGCCGAAGGGGTGTTTTACATAATCAATATAACTTGGCCTTTTTTTAATTATTTAAATAAAAATTAAATTGGAAGTTTTGAATGATTTTAAAAAATTTTTATATGGAAATATATTAAAAAAAATCGATCGACCCCAATAAAATTCGACACATTCATTTACAACAAAAATATATTCCAAATTATAAACTTATTTCATATATCATATATATTTTTTTTAAATAGGTCTTATTTATGGGAAATAATCTTAAAAGTTGCTCCATTTTGCCCGTACTTCTCTTCGAATGGCCATAGATCCAAATAAGCTAATACATATAAAATTTCCGTAAAATGTGAAAATATTTCTAAAACTTCACGGTTGAACTTAAATAGAAAATTTTCATGAATAAATGTCAGACTAAAAGACGGTCAACAGGCCAGAAATGCATCAATTTATATTTAAAAAGATAAAACTGTTCTTTTTAAATCCTTCTAAATGTTATAAACATTCGCCCAAACGGTTCACCGTTAGCGGTGTAAATTTTGAAAATATTGAAAATCTTAAATGCAAAATTATAGAAAATTTTTTTAGAAAATTAGACATTAATTATTACATTGCAAATTTTAATTCACTTTTCATAAATTTTTTGTTAATTTCTTTTTATTTTAATTTGTTTTTCTTCTTTTATTTTTTAACTTTTCAATTTTTATTTTGCTCTTTTAATTTTACAATTTGAATGCTCACTTTTTTGAAGAAAGAAGAATTTCTAACTTAATTAACTTAATGAAATATCTTTTCCATTTGCATTTGTATTTGTATTTGTTTGTGTAATTTCGTTAATTGTTCTTTAAATTATTATTATGAGAATAAGCATACAAACGCACACACACACACATACACAAACATATATAAGCATTGATAATCACATACATATTTATGCTCAAAGTAATAATGAGAATAATAATAATAATAATTATAAGCATAAAAGTTTGAACTTTTATTCGCAAAATTCTGATATTAAAATTTTGTTCTTTAAAGCGATTGTTGTTGTTCTTATCCAATTTTACATTTTGCCAAAGAATTTTGTTACATTGTCGTCTATGTTGCTGCTGCTGCTGCTGCTGCTGCTGTTGTTGTTGTTGTTGTTGTTGTTGTTGTCGGTAAAACAATTTTTTCTTAATTAATTAATGTTGTTTGTTGTTGTTGTTGTTGTTGTTGTTGTTGATGATGATGATGATGTTAATTCTCTTGCTAATTAGAAGTTATTTATGTTTACATTTACACACACACACACACACACACATATATATATATATATATATATATATATATATATATATATATATATATATATATATATACGCACATACACGCACATACTGCATACGTCATATATTTAGACCGCTCATATAAATATCACAACCGTACACTAATGTCATCGTTACAAGACTAAAAAAGCTTTATAAGGCTTTTTAAGCAACTATAAAAAAAGATGAGTAAGAAAGAAAAAGCCATCAAATGAATAAATTCGTTCAAGTTGTCCTTTGAAAAAGAAAAACAAAAATAAAAACCAAAAAACAAACACAAAATACAAAAAAAAACCCAAACTCTGTTTTTTACAATTTAAATGGAAATTGTAACATCTCTTAGTTTATTCTCTTATTTTTTCTTTTTAATATATTTCTCTTTTACTATTTCGTTTTTTTTCTCGTAGAATTTTGCTTTATGATTTTTTATTATGTTTAATTTATTTTTAATTATATTTAATTTAACTTTATAATTATTTAAAAAAAAAGAAAATTAAGAAAAAAAAATGTACATTTAAGAGAAAAGTTTCATTTCAACTCACTTCAATAGAAATCCTTGGCAAGTTATTCCAGGATGAAAGTCTCACAATTCGCCCTCATAAATTTTCGCATCTCTTTCTTTGTTTCCATTTATCTTTCCCTTTGTGTTAGCGTGTTTAAATTTAGTAGACATAATTCCCAATATTTAAATCAGTATATTTATGTCAATAATCATAGTCATTTAGTCATCGATTAAGAAAGTCTGTCCATTAGATTAACCGTCCATTACTCTGATTCCCTAATTTCAGTGCGAGTTCATGTTTAAAAAATGCTTCATAATAAATTAATTTCATTTCTGAAAGTTTTTTAAAATTTTTAATTTTTCTAATGAATGTATTGTAACCACGCCCATAATTTAGAAAGTACATATTCTTGTACCTATTTTATGCACAGCATTCTCAATTTGTACGTGAGTTCAATATTTTATTTATACTACTTTATTCCTTAGTTCTACGTTCTATGTAGTTTCACTGCAGCACTGTGGGATAGATTTAGACTGATCAGATAGAACCATTGACTTGAAATAAGATTCTACATTGATTTAAAAGAATTTATTCAGCTTTCCATCTCATGATTGTTATTAAATGACAGGTTTTGCTAAAGCTTGATTTGACTTTTCATGTGAGTTGACTCTACGTCGAATTATTGAGAAATTGTCCAAAATAGGATACTCTTACAATAACTTTCAATGTAGGTTGTTACAAAGAAATGTGGGCAAATATTTAGTTTAACAAATTTATGTATAAAATTTGCTTTAAATTATATAGTTTTTTTCCACAGCTCTTCAACATATGAAACATAATATAAAAAAATTAAACATTAAAAATTTTTGATACTTGTTAGTTGTTACTATGATTTTTAAGAGGCCATTTGCCATACACAAGTTCATACACGTACATATTTTTTTTCCTTTATTTTGGTGTCATAAATTTTTACAAGAGGTCAATTATATATATATATATATATATATATATATATAAATATATATGCATATATATCTGATCCATATTTATGATTGTTTTTTTGAGCTAATGATGTTTATTATTTTATATGACAAGACATAAAGTATGCTCAATTAAATTAATTGATAAAGATTATAAAAATTCATGAAATATTTTTAATAATTCATAAAAATAATGTCATAAATTTTAATCTAAACACTTCAAATACTAAAAAAGAATTTATGTGGCTAAAGTCGAATATTTTGTTGCTTGCACCATAATTATTTAAATGTTATGCCCTTATTACAAACATAAACGTAACTTTCCAGTTACGGATATGTGAACTTGAGTTAAGTTTGAAAGTAATCCCAGTGAAAGAAACATAATCTATAAAAATGGAGAAATTATATTTAAATGTTTTACTAGAATTTTGAATAAGCGTAGTACTATTCTTCGATTTCAGGCAATTAAAAGAAAAAGAGTAAAAAGCAAAATTTTTCCTAATACGATCCATTAGGTTCCATTTTCAACGATATTACGCGCTACAATTTTAAATTTTTATAGGAACATTTTACCAAAAACATTTTACCAAAAAAAGGCATGTCAGTTATGGCCAAGTTAATTGATAATTTATAACTAAACAAAAATTTATACATTTAATCCTTCGGAAAGGTCTCTAATGTTTTGCTTTAGGTTTTATAAATATTTCGACAATCTGTAAAGTCTTAAAAATTATTATCAAAACATCAATGCAAACTACGTCAAATTATTGGACAGTTATAATTTAGAAATGTAAATGATGTATTACATATGACAAACATTTAGAAAAAACGCTAATAAAAAACGAGTTTGCAAAGATAAGAAACGAAAGATTGAATTTCAATAGTGGAAAACTTTTTCATTAGATTATTATTTTACAATTTATTAATAATATAAACTTATTAATTATTCTTTTATAATAATGATATTAATAATAAATTGTCTATAGAAAAAATAGTTTATCCTTTTTAAGAATAAATTTATATCTTTAAATAGACAGGTAAATGGTCAGCTAAACAAAATTTAACTGCCATTTAACTGAAACGACAAATTGGGCTAATGAATTTAATGTATTTTTAGAATTTCTTATTCTTTTTATAGCAAATTCTCTTATGAATCATAGAGTCCTTGTAGAAAATAAAATTAAATATAGCAAGTAAAAATTTGACGCTCTGTAAATATCTTACTTTAAATAGTGTACTCTCTTTTATAACTTTTGTTTTATACATATCTCTTACACTACACTCTTTTTAAGAGTCTTTTTTGAGTTATTTATTCATCGACTCAAAATCAAATTAATTTCTTGTTACAAATTATCCAAATTAAAGCTTTCAAAATTTCATTGCAAATATAAGAGAAATTATTTGTAATTTTTAATGCAAAAATGAACTTTGATAACATTTTTGAGAGGACAAAATAATCCTCTCTTTTGATAATAAACTTGTCATAACTTCTTTTACCGAACTCAGTTAAATGCAATTCTCGAAATCACAAAATTTATAATAAAATTATTTTGTATTTGTCGTTTACCATAATTCTAATAGAGTGGACTTTCGACACATAAAATTTTTAACCTGTTTCATATGTGGCACAAGATATAAAAAGCTGCTTCGAATGTCTACAAAGATTTTAGATAAATTAACCTTTTAGTATAAAAGATTAGGAAGACTTTTCGAATTTATTTAGGTCTATCAAAGCAATTTTAGCAAGTACATTTCCATTTAATATGTCATTTTGAATAAAAGTAATAACAAACGTCTGTAACACTTTTACATGTTTTAATTTAAACTTGAAAACTTGAAATAGAAAAAGCATGTTTATTATATTATTTTAATGGATTAATTACATACATATAATTAGTTTGTAAAAGGATAAAGGATAAAAGAATAAAATAAATAAATATTCGAAAAGGAACTTTTTCATTAATTATACTTTAAGGTTAATTACCTTTTAATGTTACACTAATTTCATTTTACATTATTTAGAAATTTTTAATTTCATATACTATTGGGAAATTCAGAAAGTTCTGTCGTCACAAGTTTTTACTGTTCAATTTAGTTCAAAGATTTGATATTTGATCAGTTGAATGAGATAAAAATACAAAAGAAACTCTGATTTAAATCAAGATAAAAATGGCTGATAAATAGTTCGTTTTTACCTTTTCTCAAACTATAAAAGCAATAATTTTTCTAATGACCTAATAAAATACAATTAAGGAGACAATTTAATGATTTCACATTTCACTTTAGGCAAAAGTAACACAAGAGAATAGATTTTGATACATTTAATTTTCAAAAGTCTATTTCAAATAATTGTCATGGATATTCCTAAGCAGATTAAGTAGCCATTAGGAAAATATAATATATATGTCATAATATAAAGGGTAATAAGTAAGCAAGTAAATAGAAACCCTTCCCTGTTTGTAATTTTTCATTTTTCATTTTTCATTTTTCATTTTATGTCCTTGTTAGGGTAGGTTGTAATTATCCTTGATATTGAGTAAAGTAGACTTAAAAGGTTACCTACAAAAATACACCTTTTAGCCTTAAGGATAATTGATCTTCTTTGCCGACTCTTCATGTTTGCATTATGTTTATATTATGCTTTGTGAAAGAAAAAAAAATTTAAAAATTTAATCTTAGGGCATATTTTTAGTTATTTTATGATGGCAAAGCTTTACCTAAAAGCTACAAACCTATACCTATCTACCTAAATAGATCAGTTCAGTTCAGTTCAGTTGAGTTGCACTAGAGAACAAAATATAAATAAATATTAAATAGGCAAAGCAAAAGTGAAACGTATAGAAAAGAAGAAAAACAAACAAAGGATAAAAGAAATGTGTAAGGAATTTATTTTCTCAGTAGAACCGTTCTGAGTAAAATTCTGCCGAGACGCCAGGGTTAACAGATGAAACTAACGGTGGAATTGGGACCTGGCTGACACTTCTGAAAAGGTATTACACAAGACGACTTACCCATATAGTTTTTAAACGTGGTGTAGTGGGGAACAAAGCTAGCTGAGTTGGCACCCTTCCCGCTATGATCACACGTAGGGGAAATAAGTACACTAATGGTAAATAGTGAAATAATAAAAAAAAATTTTGCTCTTTCCAGTTTTTTTCTAAGTGTCCAATCACTCTGTTTATTCATGTACTTTTCTTTGCTTATGGACACATATATATATATATTTTCATACATGCCTTTTCTAATCTCTTTTTTTTTTCTTCCCTTGTATTTTGCTTATGGCACAATACATTCTTTTATTTCATATTAGCGATACAACAGTCTAATAATTTTTTCTTTTTTAGTAAACACATCTGCACACTTTAACTATCACACTTAGAATGAATCGCCGCTTAATTAATCTTCAACTTCTTCTCCTATGATCACTCTCTCAAGCAGCGACAGCGACTCATGACGGCGAAGGATAACAGGACTATGACAATGAATGGAACGAGGGATGGTTTTTAAGGTCAGGAATTGTAATAAAAAATTGGGGGTAAAACGAGGTTACCGACTTTTCCCTTACAAATTTTAAAAGGAACATTTTCTTTAAAATTTTTTATTTTATCCTTGATTTTCATGTATCATAGACTTCAGTTCACGTTCACTCATTGTGAATAAGAAAGCTACATGATTTTATGATTGTTTAAAAGTTGCATAAATCTGCTGCGGGCATTATACATAAAAATTCATACAAGCAATCGTCTAGCTTTTTCAATTAACAACAAGAGGCTGCTTGTAAATTTCTGTTACTTTATTTATTTTCTATCTTTTCATTCATCTTTTGTTTTATTCCATTATCCTTTTAAACAAACGAAAAACGAAGCATAAGCAAAGAGTAATGTGAAGGGATACAATAAAAACTTTTGAGAATTATCATAACGCATTCATTAAATATAAAGTGAAAAAGAATAAATAGAAAACAAAATAATAGTAAAAACGAAAAATAAAATATAAAGTGACAATTAAGTTTTTGTTCTATAGTTTTTATAAATAATAATATTTACTTTTTATATCCTTCAGCATATAATTAATTAGTTATATTAAGCAATCAATTCAATTTAGAGATATTTTAATGATATTTTGTTAAAAAGTCATATTTTAGCCGAAAGGCACTCAGGCGAATTCTCAAGATCATTGCCCATGTAAGAGCTTGTTTTAAAATGGTCATTGTATAGATAAAATTTTAACTACTATGTAGCCTTTCATAAAAATTGATGTACAATAGTTATTTGATATACCAAATAAGTGTATGAACCTTGATGTATATCATACGATTGTTTGGACCGTCTTCTATATAAAAAACATTCAAAAAATTTTTAATCTCTTGACTTCAAATACATTACCTTCTTATTTTAATTGTATCTAACAAAATAATGTACAATGTTTAATAGTTGACCTAAACAAATTTCACTTTTCTATTTGTTCACTCATTATGCGATTTGATTTCACGTCCTTACTGCCTCATTTATTTTTATTCAACTTATTATTGAAAGAAAATGCAAATTGCTTCTTGCTAAACTAATCGCTGGTGTTTGGTATAAGCGCTGGAGGAAAGTTACTTTTTTTTATATATATATTATAAGCCTAAAAGTAGTCTACGTTATATATAAAATTAATCCAAGGATTTTTTTTAATTACCTAATAATTAATTACCTAATAATTAATGATTTAAATATTATCAAATTTTAGAGTTTTAATCTTATACAACAATAATTTCAATTCAATAATAATTTCATTTTAATGTTAAGTAATAAAAGATAAAAAGTTTCTGATAGGAAAAAAATTTTCCACGTCTAATATTAGTTTCCTAATAAAATAAAAATCATATCACGTTTATTAGAATAACAAAGCTGACAATTACAATAAATATTAGCTCATTTATTAAATCTAAAATACTTCCAATGATTACGTTCGCATTTATTAAAATTTATGTCCATTTATTATTACTGTAAAATAATTGCCAGTTTTTCTTAGGACTGATTGCCTATATTTAATTTAATGACTTACTTTAAATGCTTATATTTTCTTTCTCTCTTCTTTCTAACAATAATTTATAAAATTAATTGCTGGCATAATGTTTAGCATTTTAAATTTAATGCTTTTACTTGTAATCGGTATTTTTCACTTTAAAAAGTATAAAATTATTTTTCTCAAATATTGCAATTCATATAAATTATATTGAAATTTAGTCATCCTAAATAATTGCATTCTCGTGTTGCAGTAAAATCTTCCATTCTTTCTCTTTTTATCATTAACTTAAGTTACACTTAATTTTAATATTCTAAATTAAGTATATAAATTGTTGTATTGCATTACATTTTGTGTCATATTTTGTTACATTTTTCAAGTCATGGTCAGTGTACTCATTAAAAAAAAAAAAAAAAAATTAAAAAAAAATCGCAAAGATCCTTCATATAAAAGTTTAAACTCAACAGATCGAAAAATGAAAAGACTAAAAAAATTTCTTTTCCACATGAAATTTTCAAATGAAATTTTAAATTCGAAAATTTTAATTGGCAGATTCTAATTAATATTGGTGATAGTTTCCTAAAAGTAAAACTCTGAAAAAATTTTATATCAAAAAATTATTTTTAAACATTTCACACTTAAAACATTACAAATCAGATTGAATTTCTTTTCTTTTTATGTGTCAATGTAGAGTGTACAATAGTCAGTCTCTATCAACTATAAAACGATTTGTCTTATAAATTTAATAAGAATTTACATGTAAACCACATAGTGTAAAAAGTATAAAATAAATAAATAATAAGCACTTTATAAAAGTAATATGTAAATAAACCGAATGTAATCATTTACATTTACATTTACAATTGGCAAATTGTAAATAAATGTAAATTATATATTCTACATTTATAACAAATTGATAACCATTTTACAACTTATGTAATTCAGATTTTTGTAAAAAAAACATTGAAATATTATAATATGCAATTATGGACAATAAGGCATTTATGAAAGAAAACATGAAAAAAAAATTATATTTAGGCGAGGCCAAATCGGGAATACCCACCTCTAATATATCATAATATTACGATTCAGGACCCGATTCACTTTTGCTTTAAAAAAAAATGGGATATTATCAGTTTATTTTGCGCTGTGGGCGTGGCTTTTGGCCAGTGAAGAACTTTCAATGATTCTGTCCAATTTGACTTCTATATCTGAAATTTTGTGACAGGGAAAATGTTTACAACAGACAGATACACAGATGGACGGATGGACGGATGGACAGACATGTCTGAAGCAATTCAGAATTTAACCTGATCAAGAATATATATTCTTTATAGGATATCTGACGGTCTCTTTTAGGCGTTACAAATATAATGACAAAGTGAATATACCCCCGACTTCTGAGTGGTGGTAATAAAAATAATAAAAATAACAAAAAAAAAGCAGAAAAAAAAACAGGAAAAGGGCAAAGGCACAAAGGAACAAATCCGTCCATGAAATGAAATTTGATGATTGCGATAGTTTGACATGTTAAGACTGCAATGTTTATGATAAATGAAAGGTTATGTTTATTGTATGAAGCATAAAAAGCAGACTAAAAATTGAATTAAATTATTTACCTTGATTGAATGAAACAATATAATAATTTGAAATAAGTAAAGTATATAAAATAAATCATTATTTGGGTAAATGATTTGTTACATGGCTACATTTTCCATTCTCTCAACATTAATTTCAATTTTATTTCTACTTTTCCTCTTCTCTACTTTCTCATTTTGTGGTTTTTAAAACATTGATATTTGACTTTTTCAAATGTTATGCGGTTCGACGTTTCTTTCTTTGTAAAATTTATTTCTCACATTAATAATGTTTGCAATAAAAAAAGAGAATTTTTTAAATTTCATACATTTTTACTTAGTCAAATTTGGCCTTTCCTAGAAGTTGTGCTGCAGTCAAATTATGCTTAAAAATTTTTATTAAAATAAATTCATTTTCAAAAAATAAAAATTTGTTTACTTTCAATTCCATTCTTTTGTGAGTCGAAAAGCTTTTTTTTACTCATATTTGACATTAGCATTAAAATAGCGCCTTCGGCTAAATAGGAATTCGAACGTTGCAGCTATTCAGCTAATCAGCTATTACACTTATAATAAAAAAATTAAAAGGAAATATTTGTAAAAGATCGTTTATTTGAAAAATAGAACAAGGTACATGGTAAATTAATCATTTAAATGTAATTTTCTTGACTTTTAATTCACTTTACTGACTTTTTAAATTGCCTAAAATAAATTAAGCAAAATGTTGTAGGGTACTTAATAGTTCGCCTTGATCGCCTTTAACATTTCTATTTGTTCCAATATGTAATACGGGCGTCCGTTGTGATTAATGCAAGCAAACAAAAAATTCTTCAAGTTCAGGCATTCCAACATAATTTTCTTTTTACTTTACTGTTATTTTTCTTCCTTCTATCCTTTTTTTTTTTTTTTTTTTTTGTTTTTGGTTGTACTATTTTGTAAGTTTATGCGGGTGGAATTTTTCCTCGCATTCACGTTTCTTTCTTTTCACAATTTCACAATTTATCGTTGACTCCGCATTAATTACGACTTTCTTATGCTTGTTAAATGTTTCTTTACTTTTGTCTGGCATTTTCATGCTTTTTTAAAGTCAACAACGCCCCAGAGAAATATTGGAATTATATGAAAAAACAAAATAAACAAACAAACAAACATACAAATAAATGGAACACAAAAGGAAAATGATAGCAAATTAATTGTTAGTTTATCCTTAAGGGTTTCTTTTTTTGCCTTTACTTAACCATTTCAGTAAATGGTTGGGTACTCTAAAAAAAAAAAAAAAAAAAAGAAAAACAAATAAGTAAAAAACTATAAAAAGTAAAATCAAGAATGGAAAATTGGTAAGACGGACATGGTAAAAAAAATTCAACTTTTTTATTATATTTAAATGGAAAAAAATTTCTGCTTCATTCTTTATGCCTTTTTCTTTAAAAATTCATATAATTAGAATATTTCGCTTGTGTTGTTCGACATCACTATTTATTCTTTATGCCAATGTCTGGACTAAGAAATAATTTTCTTATTACTTAAAGCACATGGATGAAAATAAAGAAAAGAGAAAGTGAAAGTAAGAAGGAGAGCTTATGTGGAAACGTGTCACAGTCACCGACACAGTCACTTGTACTTTAACTTTGTTTTTGTTTATATAGTTGAAACCCATCGGCTCATTTACATAATACGCCGATAGCTTAATGTATAATTTACATGAGAATGCCATAAAATAAGCAGCGCACTGTTTTACTTTTTATACGCTTTCATTTTCTTTATTGTACTTATTTTATAGGATTTGTATGCGCGTGTTCGCTAGCATTTGTGTATGTTTCATGTGTGTATTTATGTATAACGGTAGTTAGTTTCGTGTAAAAGCAAAATTTTATAATTGTTGTTATTATTGTTGTTGTTGCTTTATTATGAGTAATGCAAAATTTACAATGAAATGAAAGTTCTCGATTGTTCTTCTTCTCTTTTCTCACTCATTTTATTTTCTTTTCATTGTGATGCTTTTTTTTAGCACTTGACATATGTAGAGACATATTTTTTGTCTCATGAGAGTAAAGCTAGTTGCTTTTTTTCTTTATCGACATCACAATTTTTTGAAATGGGCGCATCTTGATTTGTGACATTTGCTCTAGAATTAATTTATTGAAACAATTTAAGTATCTTTAAATGTCTGCCTGTTGCTTGGTCTATCCATCTGTCTCTCTGTCTATCTCTACGTCTGTCCATTTGTCCTTTCATATAAATTTATTTATCAAACTACAGACCGCAATTCTACAGATATTTTTCTAAAATTTGGCAGGTAAACAAATTTTGAGACATAAAAACCCTCGCAAGATCGATTAGTTTTTACGGGAAGTTTTACTTAAACAAAACGATTAAGATTTATGAGGGGACGTTACAATTTTGAATATATTTCATTGAAAGTCGGTATACAGTAATTATTTAGGACATTAAATAGTTTTGCCAAATTTGTTCTGGATTCTGGTCCTGCTTTTGAATTATCTTTTATTTAATGAATTTGTGAAATCACTCAAAACTTACAATTTTCATTTGCTGATTTTTGCTGATCCATATGCTGGATTTTTTGATCACATTAAAAAAAATTATTTATGGTATTTAAAAGTCAGCCACAATCGAACAATAACAATTTCACTTATGCGTTTGCATTTTTTTTTTTTAGGTTTATGTTGTTATGTCACAGTTCATAAATTGTCACAAAAACATTATGAATGTTTTGCGCTTTCTATTTTTCTGTCTTTCCTTGTTTTGTTTTATTTTTATCATTTATATGGTAATTTAACATGCTAAATGCTAAATACCTAAACGGATGCATGCTTTATGGCGGTTGCATGAGGATTATGACAAGTCGTAGGCACTAGTTTTATATTTTGTCCAAATAATTAAGAACAAAAAAGTTTAAATCTGATTGATATTGATATAAATGACTAAATAAAATAAGTTGAATTCTGCCTGCAAAAAACGTTCCTTTAGTCCAGTTTTCCTTTTCTTGCCATTAAGATGGAATGGAAACTGATATTCATATGAAACAGAAAAACTTTCCAAAACAAAGTGAAAAAAGCCAAAATGGATAAATACCATTTACAACATTATTGGACTCATTTACTCAAATAATGCAGAGCTGAAATTCAACAATTCTCTCAAAAGCTCAAAAAAGTAAAAAAAAAAATATTGGCCCAAATGTCATAAATGTTACAATGAAATGAGGTAACCGAAAGTGAATGAAACGATTGTAATTAAAATAAAAAGGTACTCGAAGATATAAATTAATTAAAGTAAACGTAGTTTAATGAAAAGATAAGAAAGAGTAAGTACGAAACAGAGATGAATAAAATGAGTAAACAATGAAAATTGATGATTTAAGCATTAACAATGCTTAAATCTTCGTCTTGTGATATAATAATAAAATAATAAAATGGGCGTGGCAGAGTATTGAATTTATAAAAGTATTCAACATGCGGCAAATAGATAAAATGAGCTTAAAACTTTTTTGAAATTCA
This sequence comes from Melophagus ovinus, assembly GCA_023089585.1. Taxonomy (NCBI): domain Eukaryota; kingdom Metazoa; phylum Arthropoda; class Insecta; order Diptera; family Hippoboscidae; genus Melophagus; species Melophagus ovinus. The sequence continues at coordinate 13,157,841 of JAKKIB010000252.1, forward strand.
ACTTAAGCTAATGAAATTGTGAAAGTCCGCTTTGTACTAGAAAAGTTACTAAAAATCTAATGACTTGAAACTCTCTACTTTTCTTTCATAAGAAACTAAATAGGCTTAATCAAAAGCAAGTTAATAATAAAGAGTCTTGAGCCCCTGAGTCCTGAAGAAGCGGTCAACTTCCATTTAGAGTTTATAAAAGCTTTTGCTTCCCTTTTTTTTTCTATTCTTAATCATTTGTTTCGATATTAAATGTATCGTATTGTATTAAGAATTCCGTAAAGCATTTATATATAATATTTTATAAAAATTTCATCAGAAAAAGAATCTTGCAATAATTCACACATATTTATATCGTTCTTCTCCTTTATTTTGTATTATCTGAAGTACTTAAATCTTCTCATAAAGTTAACACTATTTATTGAAACAATACAAAAAATGTAATAAAGTAAATTATTGTATTGTTACTTATTTTTCAGTTTTTCGTTGCTCATTTCAACAAGATCCAATTAAAGATATAATAAGAAAAGATAATATAAGAAAATCTTAAACTTAAGTTTTTAAGTTAAGTAGTTGGATGCGTTTTTTAAGTACTATCACTTTTGGGCCTAGAAGATACAGACTTTCGTGTATCTAGATTAAGATCTTTAATGAACTTTAACGAGAATCCATATCGGATGTCGTAAAATGTTTAATGCTTACTTGCGTCCCCAGATATTGTTTTAAATGTTAATCCCCAGCAAGACATCTCAGAGAATTGTAGCTCTAGTAGACTCAAGTCAAACCTTACTAAATACTTTTTCTTCTTGGGCTTCTTAAATGGATCCCTTTAATTTCTAAGTCTGTAAAAACATTTTTGTTTATTAAACAGCGAAGCCCTTTTATGTCCTATCCCTATCTCGCTATCTCTCAAACCCATTCAATATTTAGAGTTGTAGTCTTTAAGTACATTTGATGAGACTTCTTCGTCTGCGGCAATTTGATAGTATGAATAAATTTTGATTTCTCCATTTGTAAACTTACAAGTTACAAACATTTGTAATGGACCTTATTGACTTTATAAGTCAGCATATGGGTACATGTGCATTCACATTACTTTTGTACTTTATTATAACATACGTTAACAGCACTTGCATGTTAAATTGTCAACGTATACAATTTATATGCGACTTTTCTCGATTTTTATTTTAATAAGAATTTTTGGACATTTTATTATCATCACTCACAGTTTTGGGGATATGCTCATTTTGTCATTAAATTTACAACACCTAAAATGAAGTAACGATGGCTCTATAAAGTAAATATAATCTTGATCAGCATCAAATATGTCTGTCTGTCCGGCTATTTTTATTTTCATTTGTAGTAAACATTATTCTGATCATAAGAACAAGGATATCGATTATAAAATTTTGCAGAAACATTGTAAATTTATTACGTTGTTTAGTCCTGATAATGGGCTAAATTAACTAAAGGACACGCCTACAATGCAACATAAACTGAGAACGCTTCTGCTTTTTAGGCAAATATTCATTGTTATTCGCTCATAACTTGAAAACTGATACAAATAAAAAGCTGAAATTTTTTACAATTGCTAAGGCCGTTATTTCACGATGGTTGTATAAAAATTGTAGGCTAGTTCTATATGAAATTAAATATTATTAAATTTTCAGCTTTTTATGTTTACGTTTTTCGTCTATAACTTAAAAACTGAAACAATCTCAATATCATAATCTCATTTGGTTTGAGTGGTGGGTATCTAAGATTTGACATTAGCCAAATATAGTTTTCTCACTTATTCATATTCATTTAATACACAGTACTGAATGTAAGTAATATAATACTGGCCGTGAGTTATTTCTGGCTTAATTTGTATGTTATCTACGATACTTATTCACACACGCATAAAGTTGCCAGTTGCCAGTTGCCAGTTGCCAGTTGCCGGTTGCCAGTACATTTATGTAAAGTAACGATTATATATTACATGTAAGATTCTATATGAAGAGAGAATTATGATTATAAGAAGATTTATGCAAACACCAAAAGCTTCAGACAAATTTCCTAATTAGTTAGAAATTGAGAAATATAATTAAAAATAGAAAGAAATTAAGCAAAGGACAAAGAGAGAACAAAAAAATATTAAAAGGAAGCATATTATTGCAATTTTCCTAAAAACTATACCAAGGAAAAAAAAACCCAAAAAGAATTGATATGACATCAACTATAAAAAGACATGTGCTTTTTGTAATTGTGTAATACATTTTAGTAATTTAAGGCAAAAATTGGTATAATTAAAATAAACACTAACTTTCTTATATGAACTCATCCATTTTCTAAATTAATTTCAATGTAACTCTCTTTATACATGTGGCTGCCTCACATGAAATATCTAGATGTTTTTCCATATTTTAAGCCTTCATTTTCGCTATTTTGATGACGTAAAAATATTCTGCTGACAAGGCGTCACTTTCAGAAAATACTTTTGAAAAGTTTTTTCTGCTGAAAAACCATTTCAAATAAAAATTTTAAATACAATTTTCCAAAAACTCTAAAATAAGTTGTATTTTAATACAAAAAAAGTTTTTATACGTTATACTTAATAGAGTCGACTATTAAACACTCTACATCGCATTTTATAAAAAAATGCCTTATAATTAATTTTTTACTCATTTTTCCAAATACGAACATTTTGCAAAGTAGGGCATTGTATGAGGTATAGTGGTAATAAACGTCTGACTTTAACTAAAATTATTCCCAGGGGTCTTAAGGGCAACTCTACGCCTACATATCAAATTTCATTCAAATAGCTCAAAAATTGCGTCCCGCATTTGCATAATAAATTTATATTGGCAAACAAAAGACAGACGTACAGACGTACAGACATGCAGATATGCTTAAATTGAATCAGGAAGTGATTCCAAATTGATTTATATCTCTATCTTAACTCCTTTTGGATGTTACAAACAACTATACAAACTTATAATAACCTGAACCAAAAGTGGTGTAGAATATAAAAATTGGATGAAAAATCTAAATCTAAGGCGTAGCAGCTCTAAAACTTATATTAGGCGTAAGCATTTCTATTTTCTTAGTTATAACAAATTTAATTAAAAATTTTATTAAACATTATAAATTAATTTGGGGGAAATATAAACTAAATCTACATCTTTCAGATTTCCTTTCTTATTTTTTTACATTTTGTTTACACTTTCTGATACAATTCAATGGACAACCTGCCAATTATTTAAACTTTTTTTTTTAAATTTACTTCCAAATTATTTTAGTCCCTACAACCAAAGTAAATCTTTTGTTAACTTTAATGCAATATAAATGAATTTTGTTACCCAAAAAAAAAAAAAAAAGAAAAAAAAATAAGTGCATAAATAAATTAAATATTTTACATGACAATAGAGTAGAAATATAATACAAGGCTTTCTTTATTCCTTTTTTCTTTTTTTTTTTTTTTTTTTGGCAATTTTTATCCCATGGGATCAAATTAAAATTTATGACATTTGTAAAATCTGACTGCATGAATATGCAAGCAAATTAAAAATGAAAAAAAACGAAAAAAAAGTACAAATACATACATACGAAATCGTCCAAAACAATAGCAAGACGATTTCATTAATGTTGAGTGTTGTCAGAATTAGTATCAGTGTCCATATCGGCATCAGCGTCAGCATCAGCATCAGCATCAGCATCAACAGCTCAAGTCTCAATTTTATATTATACTTATGATCATTCAATGTATTTCGGTTTAGGCCAAAACTATTTAACAATGATAATTATAATGTAAATACACATGGACACATGGCACATAAAGCAAACACAGCCTTTTTTTCTATAAACATTCTATCCCATTCTATCTAATGTACAAGCTTTTACGTCACCTCATTGCTCACTGTTCCGTCATCATTTTATATATGAATATTGAAACTATTACCAAATGAAGAAAATCTTTTTGTAAGTATACAATTTTATTTGTTGTTGACCATATGATTTTTGGTAAAGCATATTTGGAGACCTTAGAAAGTTCTTGAAATAGATTCACTTTTCTTATTATATCGATCGATGACTTGAGTTGAGGCTATTTATCTGTGCCTGCTCCTTTTAATCTGCTAATTCAAAGGCAAACTTTATTGAAAATAATTGAGATTGATGTATTTTTAAGGACAATTGTCCTTATAACAAGCTATTCTGAAAAAAGTTGTTATATAAAAAAAAGTTACAATTTTATCAAGTTTCTTATTAATAGAAATCGGTTTAATAAGTCTGTTAAAATTTGCCCAAACTGTGCCACCTTTTAAACCTCTTACCAAAACAATCATTTAAAAATTTCAATCAGCGCCGAATTTCATTTTTTTTTAAGCAACAAACTTAATGAAGAGATTTTTAACGACTCATTGAGAGATCAAATTTTCTGATCATTAAAGGAGTTTTATAAAGATCCAATCGAAACGTGTGCACTTGACGTAGACGAAATAAGCAAACTTTAATGAGAAACTTCTGACACTTTTTATATGATCCCTTATTCTTTAAATATAAATGGTCCATACCATATCGGCTGATCTACTCAAAATTTTACTCTGGCCAATTTTTTAAGAAGAAGCAAGAGATTTATTAATCAAATTTTGGAACAAATTAGTTCAAATGCTGCGGCATAAAAATTTATTTTACATAAGCATCTTTATTTGGATTTTTCTACTATGACTTTTCTACTTGAATTTATTGTGCCCAAAATATTATTTAAGTGTTTAAATATTTTTCACACATATAAAGTTAAAAATTCCAGTAAATATTTTATCAAAATTAATCATCCCATGAAAAATTGTCGCATTGAAATGAAAATTTAAGACAAAATTCACCGGTGACTATTCCGCGAAATAGAGGAGTTTCCAATGAATTTGAACCTTATTTAAAGTAGAACTCATCATAGACCTTGCGTATCAACTGTTTTAGTTATTTAAAATATATATTAAAATGGATGAATCAGAGAAATTAGATGTAACTATAACATTGAAAATTTTTTTAACTATTTTAAACAATTTCGTATTGTTAGAAGGAACTTTTTAAAATCTTTCACTATTGAAAAGTGAAATCTATAAGATCTATATATATAAAGGTTATTTTTTGCTTTGGTAGCGTTCCAAATGCAATGGCCCATAAATTAAAAGCGATATATTACTGCCGAAATGTATGATAAAATTAAGCCAAATAGATGTTTCATTCAACTTTGAGTATTGAACATAAAACTTTATGCCATATGGACACTTTTAAGTATTTTAAAAGCCATAGCACAATATATTTTGTATTTTGTATCGTAATGTAACTATAACGTACATTTCATTCCAATTTCATCAATGTTTCTAGTACACTTTTGCATTTAGTGGAATTTCGCAATTCGTTTTTATATAAAATATGATTCTTATTTTATCTGCATTTTGTAGAATTTATATATATCGCATAAAATGTCTTGTTTCGCTTTACAATAATTGATTATATTTCCTAAAGCTTCATGCATATCAAAAGAAACATGAAAGCAAAAAGGAAGAAGGATTACTCGGTATAATAAACATGAAAGGAGTTTACAAAATGTAACAATAAAAAAGTGGATCCATTCGTATTTAAAAAAGAAATTAACAAGTAAGTAAAGGTAACGTCAATATGAAATACTTACAATAATAAAATGTTATTAAGAAAAGAGAAAAAGCACCAAATAAATGCAAAACTTTATATAAAAAAAAAAGTGAGAGAAAGTTTATTGGCTGAAATTTTAAATTTATAAAGAAGTAAAATGTCAATTAGAATTTGTTTTTCTTCCTTATTAATAAAGGAAGTGTAAGGAAATGCTAAAAGGAAACGCATGAGAAGTAGTTTGAAAATACATTGAGCGATTTGAGTTTTTTTTTTTTTTGGCGTTAATTTAGCAACAAGAAAAAGGCATAATGCACATGTAAAGTTATGTTATGGTTGCCTAATAACAAGAAAAGAAAAGAAAAACAATCTTAAAAAAAAATTTCAGCATTTCAAATGCAGTCATTAGTACATATATTCTAACTCAATTGCCTTGTTACCTTAATTTAACCTGGATCGTGCCACTAGTAGCGTTCAATTGTATTGAACTACCTGGAAGCACCGGCATATACAACTATGAAAAAAAAAGAGCTTGCTATTCCCTTAAGTGTTATTAGAAATTAGATGGACTCATTTTAAATAAGATGCAATAAAAACTTAGACATGGAAAATCATGGTGGCGGTACTTCGAAGGCTGCTTAGTCAAAAATCACCGCATAACTATGGAGGTTTTCTTCTTGCTCTTATTTGTACCGTACAATTAAGCTAATGCTAAAATTAAGTTCTCGAATTGCATTACATAAATTACATTGACACTCATAACCGCCATAGGTAAATAATTTGGACGGTACCACTAAAGATTTAAAGACTTAATTCGATGGCGTCATCTTTTGTTAGACCGTTTTTGTTATGATAACTTTCATAACGACTCTGATTGTTCTCAAATTCATTTGACTAATCATTCCTTCCTATGTTTACCAAATAGAGTGCGAGCCCTCTTACTTGTGGTTACTAGAGCGTGCCGAATTACCACGATGGAAGTTTCGTTTAGAAATGATTTTTGATAACTATTGAAAATTGTGAACATAAATATTTAAAAAGTCTCTTTACTTATCATTTACTTACCACATAACCTGCCATAAATAAAGCAGTCGATCCAGCAATCAGATAGACGTACATTATAGCAAATTTTGAACCAATTTTTAAATACCTTTTTATTATTTATGCTGAATCAACATTCTGCCATTCTAATTTTCATTTTTATTTGTAATAAACAATTATGATACACATTAATAAAATCACTTGCATTTAATAAAACAATGGGAAACATTCTAAGGACTCTTCCAGTTTTTGTGATCTTTTTTTTTTTTTTTGTTCAATACAAAGCTTAGCCATTCGATGAAATATGGTAAAATTTAATACATTTGGTTATGATAAAAGAATACAAAAATATTGTCTAGATACATATTAAATATATTTATGTACATTTTGAAAATTAATTCAAAATACGTTAACTAAATTCCCTCCATCTCTATGCGATTTGCTAGTTATTTAGCGTAGGGAAGTAAATAGAGACGAGATATTAAGGGACTATTACTCATTCTCCCTGTTGCAGTCTATTTGATCATATAATGTATTGGAATATTAATATAATTGTATAGCTTTATAACTGGTAGTTGGTACATGCCATTGTTATGAGTTACATGAGTTACAGGACAAATGTTACTCTTGTACATTAAACATTAAAGATTCATTCATTCATTTATCTAAAGGTTGCATTTAGAAGTAACATTATAAATGCTTTGTATGTTTGCTAAAATGGACGAATCATCTAGAAAGATTGTGGTATTTTGGAATTGTTCACGTGTATGTAGTTTGGTTTGGTTTAGCTTGGTGTGCTGGTTTTGGTAGAGAAAACGGTCAAATGATTAATAGGGTGATAACTTTATTTCATACTCAATTGTACAATAAATCACATATTTAAAATAAAATACAAACACGCACAAACCATGTATTGAGTAATATAATAAATACCTACGAATTTTTATTACAAAATGAAAGCAAGTAAATCGCCAAAAATCTATGGAAAGTAAATTTTTTAATGTTATAGGGAAAATATTGTAAAAGACAATCATATCAGAGCGTTATTTATATGACTTTGATCCTGAAATTTAGTTATAAAAGAATGTATAACGCTCTCAGCGGTAAATCCCTAAAAGAACCCTTAAAAGTTTTCATATAATGGAAAAAGATTCACCTTTTAGATATTCAGAGATTTGTTGAAAGTTTTTAACACACGACACTTTGATATCATTTAAATTAGAACACTTTATTCAAAATTTCTCAGTTTTCTGATATTTTATGAATTTGATTGCAATGCAGTAAAATTTAATTATTTTATGGATAAGAAAAAGTGAATAAAATTGGACAATTCTTTATAAACGCTTGCAAAAGGAAAATTGAAGAATCTTTAATAAAACTTAAAAAATTATTTAATTAATAAAAAGATGCTTAAAACATTTCCAATTATTAGTTTGATCCGTAGCTATTTCTAATTCACTCATCTAAATAAAACAATTTAAAAAGAAGTGACCAAAATTGATCAACAGAAAAACAGTTGTCCTGCTTTGTAAGAATGCCAGGCCAAATACTTTTACAATGAGTTCTGGAACTTGAATAAAAAATTGACATTACGATTTCTCTTAGAACAAATTATCCCTCTATGATAAACCAAAACTTGCTTGAGAAAATATAATCGGCTCAAAGTGCAACGCCCATTTTAAACTACCTAATTCTTCTAGAACTATCTCAGTGATAAAACAAATTGACCAACCAACTTGATCCAACTTTTGTCGTTAAAACAAAAAAAATTTTGAAATGGTATAAGTTCAAATTTAAGAAAATCATTGAAAATAGTATTTGCATAAAAGAAAAACTGCATATACTTTTTGTGCAACCCACGAAGCAAACGAACATTGAAAAATGTAGACATGGCCAGAAAGTTATAAAGTAAAACGTATTAAACTAAGTCGTTAATTTTATATTCTATAGCGTTTTATAAAAATATTTCGCTAAACATTAGGAAACTCATAAACATATTTACAAATAGTAAAAAATGGAGTTAAAAGCGTTGAGAAGAGAGAATAAGCTACAGAGAGCAAATAAAGCAACTAAACTAAAATTTAGCTTTTTCAGTTGATTTCTCACGCTTTCATTTATATATATGCTACTTACCATTCATACATACATCACACCAACGCATACACATCGTTAAATACAGGACGTGAAAGGACTCAGGCAACACACAGTGCAAAATGTTATGGAATATTTGATCAATTTAGAAAAATGTTGGCAAGAAATCACCGAAATGATTGCCTGCCTTTTAAAGGCATTAAGGAGAATTGAACGAAACAGAACTCATCAAAGCACAATGATGCAGCATAATTTTGCCAGCTTATAGCCCCTAGCATAATATCTATGCTAGTCTGTCCCACAGGTAAATAGTTTAATGGCGGCGTGGTTTTAGTAAACAAAAGAGAAATCTGCTCCAGCTTTATCAATGAAACGTGCATGCCATCAGACGGTTGTGGGTTGTGGGTACTTACGAAGGTTTCACATAACCTGGTCGCACAAGAAAAACAAAAAGAAAAAAAAAAACGCACGCACTCTCTCACTTATAAGCATATCTTTACTTTAGTCGCCTCTTTTATACAGAAATCCTAGCGTAAACATGTTTCGCATGTATTGCGGTTTTTGTTTTATATTCTAAGCCAACAGGAAGAGCAAGTAAGAGCAAGAGTAGTTTCATCACACTAAAACAAAAGCAAACAATCGCTTAAATGTAAATAATGAAAATAAATAATAATATTTATAAGTCGAGTGAGGCCAATAATAAAATCTTTTGTCCGTATAGTTTTTTGAGTGATAAAAGATAAATAGACGATAAAAATTTTGAATAAAATTTATCGTAACATTTTCTGGGAAGTAAAAAATTTAAAAATGGCATATAAAATCATTAATAAGAAGCACTCATATTTATGCAAACAAATAGAGAAACAAGTAGAGAAATTTCTTCAAAAATTATATTTAATAATAAATATCGATAAAAGTAATAAAAGTAATTTTTTTTGGCGATTTAGTCGATTTCAAACTCACCAAATGATTTATATAAAATAACTGATGACATTTATATGCTCAAAATTAGCATAATAAGCACTTAAAAAGTTTGTGTAAATTGTGGCAAAGAAGAAGAAGAAGACGAAGCATAGTGGATAGTTTATAAGTTTTTGGCCTTAAATTTTAATGATGCTAATTTTCATTATAAAATCTTGATAAAGTATATTATAAAAAACAAAAAAGAAACAAATTTAATAGAAGCAAGTTTATATAAAAATTTAACTATTTCAATGCTTTTTTTATGGGTAAATCATTTTGGAAATTTGTAACCTGATTGTCTAACTAAGTCCCTAAGTATAAAATAAAGTGTTAAGTATTTGCTTATTTTTAGTTGTAGCTCGTTTGAAGAGCTCTCGAAACACCTAGAAATATTGAAATTTTATTATAGCAACCGATTCCTGATAAGTCAATGTACATCGATCTAAATCAAACCATTCATATACATTAATGTATATCTATTTGAATGGATGGTGTGAATGATGGTTATGATTTTACAAAGATCTCACCATATGCTATGAAAGTATATTATATACCGTTATATATACATAAATATATATATATATATATATATATATATATATATATATATATACATACATATAAATAAAATGAGTAAAGTTACTTTATATGTAAAATATGTATGATGCATATGAAAAGTGGCTTTAGTTAAACAAATGCAAGTAATGACAGCAGTTTGTATGTGATTATGATGTTGTGTGTAAAATGCATGGCATACATAAAATTAAATGTAAATGTAAATGTAAATGTAAATGTAAATGTAACAAATATGTCACACCTTACCACAATCAGCCACCATTAACGTCCTTATTTGGTTGGTTGGCTCATTTTGTTGTTATTGCTGCACCCAACACTCTACACCCTACACTTGTTAGGGATATTAGAAATTTATGTATATGCTGGTAACATTTAAAAAAGTTTAGTAAATTTTAAGTTTTATTATGCCAAACGACTTAGCATTATTTTCTGATTTGATATAAATTTTGTCTGTCTGATGTTTGTTAATGTTATGAAATTTCAAATGCTAAATTTTTTATATATTTTATTTAAAACTGAATATATAAATGTTTCATTCAATTAAAAACGAACTTTAATGAAAACAGTGAGATTTGATTTATTTTTAAAACTGCTCCCCAAATGTGGCCTTTTTCAAACTCAAACAATTTGATGAAAAAAAATTACATTCTTAAATATATGTCTAAGCAAAATGGACATAACACAAGAAACGATATTTTATTCAGATCGTTGAAATTTTGTGAATCCTCTATCAAATAACGAACTTTTCAAACCATTGAAAAATAATAATTTTTAATCTTTTGCTGATTTATAAAACATTTTATAAATAGATTTTGTAGAATTTTTATGAGTCATCCAAAAACCATCATAACTTTTACTTTACATTACATTTACTTTAGTGACGTCTGTGTGTGTGTGTGCTTGTATGTGTATCTATGCATGTGTACATGTGTATGGTGGCGATATTTGATGCATAAATTTATTATACTCTCTATCCAAATATATTATAACGTACGCGTACAGCGTATCCAATATATATCTATATATATATATATATATATATATATATATATATATATATATATATATTTATATCTACATATAAATTTTGAATTTCATAAAAATATATATTTGAATTTTTTACCATGAACATATGTGCTCCTTATAATAACTTGTATAACATATAAATTAAAAAGTCTTTGGAATATCAAAAGGGATTTTTATGCATTAGGAAACTTGAAATATTCAATAAATAGAGATTCACGTTGCTTTGCAAACTATGAAAGCAGTGAGAAAACTTTTCAGTCCCCTTAAAAGACCTTCTTCTTAATTCAGATGCAAGAAATTCTTCTAAGATCATTAGGTGGCACTTAATTTACTTAATTTACTTACTTATGTATTTGCATAAATTTTGTTGGGTTCACAGTGTCAGCCGTTTTTTACACTTTAAATAGATTTATGATGCAACTACCAATTTTGGGCGTTGAGATTGTTTTACATCATAGATATTTCTAAAATTCTTTAAGAATTCAAAATATCACTCTGCACTACTTGAATTTTATGGCATAAAGTTTGCTAAAACTGTTAATCAAGCAAGCTACTACTGGAAATTTTTATTCAATTTTTGTTGAGATCGTTAAAACTAAACGAAAATTATTCAAACTTCTTGGAGCAATATCACTTATAACAATATCAAGACACTTTGTCTAACAGTCGAAAGTAATTTAGATGACAGTTTGTAAAATTTATGTATGTTTGTCATAACTGTGTTTAATTTATAAATTTAGTGACCTATATGTTAAAATTTATATTTTAGACAGTATCACATTATCCAAGTTTTCTTTGGTTATTCCATTCACATTATACTTTGTTATGTATATAAAATTCTACTTGACTTTCTTGTTAAGTTGTCAGTTGTTATAAATAAGAAAGAATAAGAACCCCGTCAAAATTTTACAAATATCTATCTCTCTCTCTCTCTCTCTCTCTATATATATATATATATATATATATATATATATATATATATATATATATATATATATGTATATATATATATATATTTCTATCTCTCTTTATCTCTTTCTTTATCTCATCTTGAATTTTTTGTTTTTTCAAAAATACTTAATAAGTAGGAAAAAAAAATTAGAAAAAATTGTTATTTATAACAATATGTGAGCAACAGTTCACTTGTTGTTCAATAGATTGAAAATAATTAAGAATGAGAGTAATGGAAAATGCTAAAATAGTAAAATCTTTCATTATCCATTCTACTTTAAATAAATAATAACTTAATGTAGCTGATTAAATCCTTCATCTTAAAAGAGTTAAACTTCTTAAGGAAGTATTTGAATATAATTTTTATTTAATAAAGACATCATTTGCTTAATTCAATCAATTAAGTGAAGGGCGCGAAATTATTTTTCAATATTTTCATAAAATCTAAAATAATAATTTGATAATAATAATTGAATAATTCATATAATTTCCTAGGCCTTCCATTATAAATAATAATAACAAATAATCTTATAAATTTGTGTTGTCATTTATTGCATTATTTATGTTGCGAAAGTAGACGATTAATCTTAAGCTAATTATATTTTGCGTTAATATTTATGTGAACTTTTAATCGAAAATGCGCTTACTGAAATTCTTTTAATTTATTTATTCTTCCTGCCTTCATAAACATTGCACTTTATATATGAAGAAAACAATTTAATCCTTGAAAATTTCATAAAATAATAAGAACAATAATCATATTGTTGAAACTGAAACTTTCTTATGACTTATATTAAAGACAGGGCAGGAAGTGGAAATGCCACAGATGCTTCTCAAATTTATTTAATTTATTAAAAAAAAAGGGCAAAAAATAATTAACTACAATTAAAGCAAATGAAGCGTGGTGATTGTTTGAATAATTTAGCATGTTTTTTCTATAGAAAAAGGTTCCTTAAAAATATGGCAATTTATATCCCTTTTAATACCCACCACCCACTTCACTTCGTCATTCCTAAAAGGAAGCGTTAAAGACCCTATAAAAAGTATATATTCTGGATCAGCTTTAAATTCTGTATCGATTTAGACATATCATTATCATCAAAATGACATCGAGTTAAACATGTCGGTCCATCTGTCCCTCTACGATTCTGTGTGTGTTTCCGTTGTAAATATTCTCATGGTTGTAAAATTTGAGACATCAAGCTCAAATTTGGCAGAATCATTACAAATTTTTGTACGCAAGTTACGATTGAAAATGGGCTATATCGGTCAAGGTAGACGCCTACAATCCAAAATAAACTGAGAACACCTAATTTTTTTAAAGTAAAATTCAGTAATTTTGCATTTGCAACGCATTATCTACAAACTGCAAAATATAGAACGTTGAAAGTTTGTACAATTAGGGAGACTATTTGTCTACTTAATCTGTATAAAAATTATGCAAATCGTATACGACCACGCTAAATTATACAATACCAAACTTTCATTTTTTTTTATGTTTATGTTTTCAATTTACTTTTAAAAAACTGAATCAGGTTCTGAATTGTAATATCATGTTATACTGGTTGTGGTTACCTAAAATTTAGACCCCGTCAAATATATATCGACTTCCCTTTAAATAAAATAGGGTGTTTTCTTTATGAAACCTTTTACTAGAAGTGACGGTAAAAAATAGTCCATCTTTTCAAATATCAATATTTCTTGTTTTTTGGGACCATAATAAGCGTTTGTATCAAATTTCAAATTTTTGTCTGTAATTTATTAAAAAGGATGCTTGAACAAATTGTCGGACATATAGACATATATGTATTCACAAATCACTTTGGGGAAAGAAATGTGCTTTATATTAGATATTTTCAAAAATATAATATAAAATATATAATAAAAATGGACTTCCTGTCAAGCAGAAAAATACAAAAAGTTTCGATAGTATTTTGTAAATTTTCTATGTAAAACATAAAAGGTCAATTTTTTTGCGCCACCGATTTTGGAAACCATTGCCGTATTAAGATCTAAGACGCCGTGATTTATAACTCTACATTATTGTGTTAATAGATTTATTTGTAATCTTTAAGAGATAATATTGACAATTCATTCAAATTATCTCTTTAAAATCATTCTCAATGTTAACTTCGATTCACTTCTGCTACAAGTACTGCACTTTGTTATGGATGCCTTCAAGATAAATGGCATGATTTTAAGCGAATTTTTACATTGAATTTTTTTTTTTTTACTTATTTTCAAATTATTTTCATTCATTTGAGTGTTGTTAAGAAGAAGTTAAGAAAAAAGTAAAGTAATCAGTAAATAAATAGATATTTATGGGTAATTTCAAGTTCTTTTTTATCATTTAATATGTTGAATGCTTATAATTAATATTTTCCATTAATTACATTGATTTATTCATGCCAGAGATTTTTTCATGTTTATTCGCTTATGCAAAAGTTACATAAAATGTTTTTAAGGCTAAATTTACAACCAAGTTAAATCGAATATTAATTGCGATTTTTTAGCAAACTTTTTTCGTTTTTATAGTTTTTAAGCAATGTCAGTTTCAAACCTTTCAAGAAAACTGTTCACAAACCAATTAAAAAATTTTACTGTAATTTTCTATAAATAAATTTTTCTTCCTTCTGACTTTTTTATTATCTGTTATATCAGAATTCTTAGTTTATTTAAACAGCCAAAAAAAAACTTTAATTTTAATTACAATTCTCTTTAATCTATAGCAATGGAATTAATCTGTAAAATTTATACCAGATACCAATGGCCATAAAACAATTTAGAAAAAACTTCTTCTGATTATTAAGTTAAGTTGGAAGTTTTCCAAAAAAGAAAACCTTCGCCTTTTGATACTTTTGATTTAGAGAGAAAGACTCTTTTATCTTATTAGTTTACTTTTTTAAGGCGTGGCATTCAACTTTTTCTACTGGAACTAAGAATTTTGGAAATCACTGTATTAAGCAATCGATTCATACAATGACCCTGAAATGACTTTTATAAGATCCACCCTTATTATTGATTTTTATTTATAATTAAGATGGTTTTTCAAAGAAGGTATTTGATAAAAAAATCTTATTCAACCTGAATAGTTTTGCAGTAAAAAGTGAAACTCCAGAACTTTCTACAGATATTCTCAAGAGATTATAGCAAATTGTGAAATTTTCTCACTTAACGATATTTTTTAAAATAAGGCCTGTAGTGAAAGGTAACAATTAAAAGCAAAGTACATTTCACGTTAGTTAAGAATTCTTGTAAATCCATGTAGCACATTACTATGAAAAATATATCAAACAAATGTGAACCGACTCTACATAATTCAGAATATAAAGCGCTATCAATAAAAGAAAGCTTTTGCATTTAGAATCCTTTTGTATTGATTAGTAACTTAGAGTAATAAAAAAAATGGAAGTGAAAAAACTTCGCAATCAGAATTGTTGTGTAAATTTTAGAGTATAAAAATTTTAAAGAATAAAATTTTATTTAAAATATATTTTTCAATAAATAATTGGAAGGACTCTCTTACAATCTCTCTCTTTTGTTTTGCTTTGAAATTTTTATAACTAAATATGTAAATTTTCTCATATATTCCATAAAAAATATAAAAAAAAATTTCGTAATTGAGAATAAATTTACACATTTATTTTGTATGCCCACAATCGGTTGTTTAATAAGTTTGCAGCAAGTAATTTTTACTTTCTTTACATTTTTGTGCTTTTTCATATTTATTTATGCGAATTTTTTGTACATTGTACAATCGAATATTACCATAGATCATTTGTTTGTACATAATTCAAATGTGAAAATTTATCAAAATTTATTTACACAAGTCTGTCTGGTTTTATTTGTTTACTCATATTATTGATATAGAAATTTTGAATTGTACATGATGTGAACATTTGTACATCACTTATTGATATACAAAAAAAAAAAAGAACAAGTTATTGTGTTGTTTGAAAAGTATTGTGTTATATATATCATAACTTAGCAACCATCAAAAATCATTCGTAACTTTAAATATGAATACTCCTTCTAAATGAAAAGCATTTGTCATGTCTTCCAGCTTAACTCAGCATTTATTAAGATTTAAAACAATGATTATCCTTAAATTTTTTTACTAAACTTTAAACTTGTTTATTAGTTCTAACAAAATGACAAGAAATACAAAAAATTCATGGATTTATGCATCAATAAAGGCTTTAAAAAATTATAAAATTGTTACTTCATTTTAAAATATAAAGAAAGTAAGGTAGAAGGATGAAGAGAGTAAAACAAGATTACAAAACAATGATTTAAAAACTTTCCAAGACTTAACTCTGATTAAAAATCCAATATTCTTTAAGCTTGGAAAATTGATTAATTATGAGCAGTTTCAAAGTAACTAAACTTCTACTTTCTGCATAAATTTCGTAATTTCCTTTTTTTGTTTTTTTTATTTAAAATATCTTCACTTTCCTAGGTTACTTTTCAAATTTACTTTTTCTTAGTTTTTAAGGAGAAGTTTGCTTCACCTTGCACCTTTGATTCCTTGTAAGTACTTAACATATGTTTGTCTTCTTTTTTCAAGGTCAGATTGCTTGTGTTTGCACAAATGTTTGTACATTAAATTTCTGTTTCATTCAATATTTAATTTTCATAAAATTTTGTTATTTTATTTTACTTTTTTTGTTAATGTGTTTTCTTTTATTTTCCCATACTTATGCAATTGTTAAAGGAAAACCTTTTTTAATAACAAATTTTTATTTGTTATTTGAAATATTTCTTTATTGATACTTCATGTTTTCTGCAGGTTTCTTTTTTCACATTTTTTTAAAATGATCAAATACTTCTTTATATATTTGTCCAATCAACTTTTAATATTTAGGGATTGTGCATTTTATTATCTTTACAAACTGCAATATCATTCCAAAAATTATGTGTAAGAAGAATTTGGTTCGGTATAAATTTTATATATACCTCAATTAATTGTGGAATGAAAAAGGAAATCTAAAGCATTTTTATCGATAAGAATAAAGAGCATATTGAAACGATGATCCTTTAAATTATTTTATTGAACTTTCGGCCTTTAGTCAAGCCCCTATGAGGTAAAAATAACTTCTGTTAACATATCACATTTTTGTGGTGAAAAAATTTTCATCAAAAACAATCTCTAAAAACATATGAAAAAATGATCCTCATTAGTTCAAATTATGATTTAATGCATCTTTTGCTCTTTTAGATGCGCTACAGTAAAAGGGATTATCTGGGAATTTATTGAGAAATAGTAAATTCCCCGGGAATAGTTTTACACTTACGAATATCATTATGAAGTATTATCAGCAGCATGTTACGGAGCGTTACAAATTCCTCTCCTTTGAAGCATTTTATAAAAATATAGAAAAAGGTTAATGCATTTCATGCGGCTAAAGTTGCATGTTTGAGATATAAGCATAATTGTTCTATACATTAATTATTGGTAAATTTTTCTTTCCAACTGTTTAAAAAATGAACGAATAAAAATAAATAAAACATCTCAAGTCGTCAATGAATATTTTTAAATAATCAAAAATTAAAAATTTGAATTTTTGTAGTTTCTTAAAAAATAAAAATATTTTTGTTAATTTAGCATAAAACTATTCCTCTTATTAATTATAAATATATGTACATCAATTACTCTGTAAAATCAAAAACAACATAAAAATAATAATAATAACATATATAACACTCATACGCCTCGTATGCCCAATAAAAACGTGAAATTTAATATGAACCAGCTAGACATGAAATATTAGTAGCAATTACAAAGTAGATAAGCAACAACAAGGAAATATTATTTATTAAGATGTAAAAAGTTTAATTAACACACAATTATCGTTCGTATAAACTACAGTACAATTGTTTATTACTCATACGACACGCTAACTAAAGGAATAGCTAAATGAATGTTTCAAAGAAGTTTATACAACATTAATTACGCTCTGTATAATCTAATTTGGGGATGCAAAAAACAAGCCAAAAAAGCAATGACCTTTTTCTAAATAAAATCGTTGAGATTTATAAGGTTTCTTTTTGCTTTGTCTGTCAATCCGTCCTTTTCACAATTTAGAGTACATTTAAATAAGTCTTTTAAATAATAATAAATAAGTAAATATTATTAATTTTTTTTTAATTCTCAAATCATCTAAATTGTACACAAAAGAAATTTTTGAATTTTTTAGGGAAATGAAGTTTTGACAGAGCGACAAAACCAAAAAAAAGAATTCACTAAAATATTTTGTATGTTTTAGCGGTTTATTGAGATTCATACTGAAACTGATAACGATCTACATGATATCGTAATATCGAAATATAAGAAATTACAGAGAAGCTCTAAAATCACTTATTTGCCAAACCAATATCTGATATTATCTATAATTAACAAATGAATGAAAAGGAACGAACGATTAAGAAAACTAATAAAATGGAATGTAATGTATTGGAATATAATGTACTGGACTAAAATGGAATGATATGTAATATAATGGAAGAGAATATAAGGAAGTAGAATGGAATTGTATGAAATCGAATATTTTGAATGTCTTAAGAATGATCAAGAACTTTAGCAAAATAATGACAATAATTAATTGCAAATTTTGCATTCACTTTATAAACAAGCAAATATAAATCAAAAAACATAAGTAAGTCATTTGGAAGAAAACATTCTAAATCGTATAACTTTTCAAATTCTTTGAATTATTTTTTCTTAGTATTTCTCTACAATATTCTATTTCTATTAATATATAATTTTAAAATGTTGTCAATGCAAAAACTATAACGGTAAAAGAAGTTAAAATAAAAATAAAAGTTTCATGTAAAATACGTTTAAATATAAAACCTAACATCTACACATACACGTATACATACACATTTACTTACTTACACACTTACACACTTACACACTTACTTACTTTTTGGAATATGTAATTAAAGAAGTCTGAGTTTTTAGAAAGTTTTTCAAATGTTATATCTAAAGTAAGATTTCTTAACTGTATTAATTTTCTCAAAATATCTAAACTTTCCTTTATATAACTTTCTTTTAACTTTTTCTTTTCTACTCTCAGTTTCTATTTCTACTATTTTGCATAAAATAATCGAAAAAGTTGCTCATATGTTTTTTGGAAGTATCATCTCATTTATATTGTTTATGCGTTATGTTCTTAAGCTTATAGAAAAATTATTCCATTTCATTTCTCAAAGAAAATATAACATAAAATATATTTACATGAATAATATTTTTCTACTTTTATTTTTAATTTTTTATTCCTAGAAATTCTTCTACAGCATGCACTCAATTTGTATATTGGTCCAAAAAAAAAAAAAAAAAAGAAAAGGATAAACAGAAAAAAAAGGGAAAAACAAAGTAAACAAGAAAAATTTAATACTATCATTTTCCCTCGTTTGCTCTTAAAGCACCAGCAACAATTTCTTATAAAAAAAAATAAAAAGAAAGAAAAAGGAAAAATCTTCTATGAATCTTTGAAATATTTAATGTATAAGAATATTTTTTTCTTTAAAGATTCAATGAAGCATCCATATACACATAAACACTTGTAACTTGCCACTTTCAACAAATATGTACGACATGTGTGAACGGTTCCTTAAAACTTAGAAAACTTTTAACTCAGGTAACTCAGCAGAGATTTATTCTCATTTATTCGAAATCCATTTGCCAAAATCTATTTTGCCTAAAATGTATGATCATATGTAAACTTTGATGGGCGTGATCAACTCGCTTGATTTTAGGACAGATATTATTAAATCGTGACTGAAATAGAACTTTCAAAAGTACCAATTTATAATAAAAGTCGAAGTAAACGAACTTGAGCTGGAAAAAGCTAAAACCTTCATACTCATTGTGGGCGTGCCCTTAACGCATCCAGCTTACCTTAACCATTAAACTACTTGAAATGCTTCTGCGGAACTTAAGGTTCATCATATTGATCAATCAAATCTTCATGCTCATCAAAAATGCCCAGACTTTTTTTATAGCCTTCATTTAAAGTGTTGCAAACGTTGCAATAAATCGTTTATAACCTCAATTTTTGAATGATGATTATGAAAATAAAATATAATAAATATAGTTAAAGTAAAACATTTATTGGTCATATACAAATATATTACAAAAAATGGCATAAAGTGGCAAAGAAATAAAAGCAAAAAACAAGAAAAAGAAAACGTTATGTAAAAAATAACTTTAGTTTGTTCATGTGTGCTTGTAAAAATAACAACTATTACCTTATGAGGACAATTTGTTATAAAGTAAAACATGAAAAGAGTCAACAAAAACTATTTTTAACTAAAAAGGGTTATAATGGTTTATAAAATACCTTACACCTTATACTCAATTATCGAATAAATTAAAAAAAGGATCAAAATTTTAGAGATTGAACTGAAATTTTTTTAATTTTAAAAATTGAAAATGCATAAATTTGTTTAAAAGATTTAAATGAACTACAAATAATTTTGCAGAATGAAATCTTGATTATTCAAATAATACTTTTAGCTAATGTAAAGCAAATAATAAGAATAAAATTTTTTTATTTAAGTAACATAAATTCAGTTCAATAATTAGTTCGAATAATTATTTATTAAATGTGGAGGAGTGCCAATCAATAACAAATTGAACTATAAATTCAATTCATACATATTTAATATTTTAAGAGCATTTTATACCATAAAAAGGAAACTTAAAAAAAATGTTAATGTCAAAGCTAAAATGTAACATCAGTTACGCTACGCTGAGAAGTAACATATACGCATTTATATTATAAATGTAAATTTAAACACAACATTTTTTTTTTAACTATTGGTGGAACTTTCATTACTATTTCATGATGTTGATGTAAAAATATGGATGGTAGATTGTAGTTGGTATAAAGCCATACAACACAAATAATAATATGAAAATTTATTTAGAGCAATTAGGGGAAAAATTCTTTCTTTACATGGTAAACAAATTAGTTGAAACAAGAAATAAATTATTTCATACAATCATCAATTTAATGAAATTTTCCTCTGCCAAAACAGACATGGATCCATACTTTATGGAAATAATATTCAAAGGTATAATTATTTTAAAAATGGCCTTTAAAATTTAGAGTTTCATATAATAATTATGCTTAACAGCAGGCAAACAGAAAATTGTTTACTTTAAATGAAAAGTAAAAGGTCTCCAGTTATAAATCTACAAAAGTCATAGCTTAATTAGAAATAATGTTTTACTTCATGACGATGAAACACAGCAATATACAAAAAAAATTCTTTTAATTCTGTCCAGTTTATTTTGTATAAGGCTGTGAAACAAGATCAAGCACAATTTAAAAATGTTTAAAATCATTTACATTTATACAAATTATATTATTTGGCATAGAACTCGTCATTTTGCATATTTTTGGCCCCATGAGAAAATTGCACATTCTAGAAATTATTTGTATTCTTTGTTATTTTGTTTATTAAAGCATGGTCAAACTTAGAAACCAATAGCAATACAAATCAATGCAGCCATAGTACGGAATTAGAGCAAGTTAGAGCAAGAAGTCAAAGCAAGGAGTCTGATCAAGGAGCTAAAGCAATAAGTCAAAGCAAGGAAGCAGACTTAAGAGTCAGAGCAAGGAATGCGAACAAGGAGTTAGAATAAAGGGTCAGGGCAACGACTGGGAGCAAGGAATCAGAGCAAAGAGTTAAAGCAAGAAGCCGAAGCAACAAGTCCAAGCAAGGACTCAAACTCAGGAGTCAGAGCAAGGAGTCAGAACGAGGAGTTAGAACAAGGAATTAGAGCAAGGAGTCAGAGCAAGAAGTCAAAGCAAGGAGTTTGATCAAGGAGCCAAAGCAATAAGTCAAAGCAAGGAAGCAGACTCAGGACTCAGAGCAAGGAGTCAGAACAAGGAGTTAGAATAAGGAGTCAGAGGCACGTCTGAGAGCACGGAATCAGAGCAAAGAGTTAAAGCAAGGAGCCGAAGCAACAAGTCAAAGCAAGGACTCAAACTCAGGAGTCAGAGCAAGGAGTCAGAACGAGGAGTTAGAACAAGAAATTAGAGCAAGGAGTTAAAGCAATAAGGCAAAGCAATAAGTCAAAGGAAGGAATCAGACTCAGGAGTCAGAGCAATAAGTCAAAACAAGGAGTTTGAGTAAGGAGTCAGAGCACGGAACAAGGAGTCAAAGCAAAGAGTTAGAGCAAGGGTCAAATAAATAAGTCAAAATAAGGAATCAGTTTCAGGAGTCAGATCAAAGAATAAAAGCAAGTAGTCCGAGAAGACCAATGTAGAAATCATTATGAAATGATTATTTCTGTGAAATTTCATGCTGTATTAAACAAATTCATATTCGTACTTTTTACTTTTCCTTTTTGAGTGATTATGAAATTGCCCTTTGTTTATATGCATACAAACTTTCATTATGTAATAGAATTGAAAAGGCATAAAATATGCCTTAACATTCTTTTTTTTATCATTATTGTTAAATGTATTTTGTTATTTATTTTCTTTCTTTCTTTTCTATTTCTCTGTGATTTTTTTTTCTTTTTTGGTTTATGCGGTTTCTTTATTAACGATTTGTTTTTTTTTTTTTGTTAGTTGACAAACGTAATTATATATGCATCATATGCCGCAAGAGAGACATATCTACAGTTACACATGAATGAAGTTTTAAAAGAATCTAAACAAAGTAAATCGGGGTAGTGTGAGAAATAGGCAGCTGTACATTGACATATTATGTTTGCTTTATATGCCGTATATTTTATTATATTGTGGAAAAATGTGTACAATATGCACGTAACGCATGTGCCATGTTATATGCGTTACAACATTGTTGTATGTTGTATGTTGTATGTTCTATGAATTAAAGCAATGCAATGTAATGTATCATGAACAAAGGCGCACGTGCTTTTATATAAAATTATACTCTGCTTATATATGTTGCATATATTGATGTTATTGTTGTTATTGTTGTAATGGTTTCTGTTATTATTGCTGTTGTTACATTTTGCGATATTAAATCATATAAGGCCGCTTTACCGGAAAGAGCTCTTCATAAACATAACTCGCATTCTATAGATCCATACAAATATATTTTCGCAATCGACTTAGGCCTAATGTCATGCTTTTTGGGAATTCAATAATGAGCTATAAAGTCCACACTTTTTAGTGTTATTAACTTGGGATTACAAGATCAAATCAAAGGTTTAACATTTGCCACGCCTTAAAATTCCTTTTCTTAAGGATTTATGTGCCAACTCAGTTAATTAATTTGCAGATATTCCTTCCATCAAATGAACTGTTAGCAGCCAAGCTACATACCATACCACAAATTAAAGGGACAATCCTTAAGAAACGATTTCACATGAACGCATTTTAGCAAAATAGAAAAAGGGTTGTGATCGAACATTACTTACAATCACTTCCAGTTCTTGCATTCGATTATGTTAAGAAGTTTGTATATTTTTTTCATTTTTAAGAAATCGATATGAATTAATAATTTGGAATATAAAAGCTGAGTATAAAATTGAAATCCCTAGGCAGCCATTAATTTGGATTCACTTCCTCTTAAAACTAATCTTTCAAAATTACCCAAAAAAAAACAATTAATTACATTCTTAATTTACCCTTCATTATGTAAGACAAAATGATGCAGTGTTTGTAAAAAGTCGGTTTCAATCAACTTTTTTCATTTATATCTCTATAGAATTTTTACTTTGTGAGCGCACTGTAATTTAATAAATAACAAACAATGATCATAATGATAATGATAGTGATAATCATAATTATAATTATAATGATAATGATAATGATAATGATAATGATAATGATAATGATAATGATGATAATGTTATAAGTGATAATTAAGCCCATTATCATTTAACATATTTTATGTAAATAACTGCTGACATTTTAAATATAAAACTCAATTGTATTAAATTTGCCATGTGATATTCTGTTGTATTTAATTGCCTGTACAATCGACAATTTGTTTGTAAATTTGTACTCGCCATCTCTCTCTCTCTCTCTCTCTCTCTCTCTATCTCTCTCTCCCTCTTTGTATATATATGTGTGTTTGTACATAAAAGTTTATTTAATATGAAAATTTTTCTATATACTTTAGTCACAACCAATCTGCCTCAACCATTTGCCCACAAATTTTCAACAAAATATTATAATTGGATTGTTCAAAAAGTTCATGGCACAGACATGAAAAAAGAATGGAGATATTAAACAAAAATGAAAATTGTTTAAAAAATAGAAAGGAAATTTATGCTCCCTGAAATTATTGAACAATCTACCATCACTATAAATTTTATATGTATGTTAGTTTGTATATATTTATGATAGAATAAAAATTTCTCCTTTTTTGTATTTGTATTTGTATTTGTATTTATATTATATTGTCCTGTTGTTAATTCAAATTGATTGGTATTTCATAAAATATTCTCCTAATTATTATAATTAATTTATTATAAGTTAACTTTTAACATTTTAATTTTATTTATTTATTATATCGATATAAATAAATGTGGACATATATAGCATTTATATTTAATAACCTATAAATTTTATACAAATGCATTTTCACTTTAAGCAAAATAGATCATAGAAGGAAAAAAGGCGATAAAGCTTCAATTATAAGAAATCGATTTAAGGAAAATCCAAGGATCATTCAGTCCTTGCACTTAAGAACACATTTTGAAATATCAGAAATCGATTTAAGGACCAACAATATTATTATTATGAAATATTATTCTATAAAGTAACTAACAAAATATTCCAAAAAATATTCAATGACAAATTCTCAAAATTTTAATAAAAAAATCTGTGAAACCATGAATGTTTGATTCCCAACTAAAAAATTGACTTTTGTTTGAGTTGGTGCAAAGAAAACTATATATTTAAATTGCGTTGCTGGAATAAAACTTAAATCTATCGCAAAATTTCTCGATTGTTATAAACTTTGCCAACAATTTAACGCAACTGGCATTGAATTAAAAAAAAAAATTACTACAAATTCAGGAAGATGAAAAAATTGAAAAATTACCATTCATAAAATCTACAGCTGTAGAATTTTCCATCGGATGCAAATGAAAATGTAAAACAAAAATACAAACAAAAACAATAGCAATCACAATGTAAACAAAGTGTATAAATATATAGAAGTAAAAACATGAAATGAACTATATTTAATAAATTTTGATGAATGGATGAATGGATGACTGGATGACTTTACGGCCATTTCAAGTTTACTCTTTCATTGGTATGAAGAATGGTGGTATGAAGTAAATGAAAAAACATCAACTAACAGTAAAATGAGGCACAGTCAACCAAGTTCACCGTACTCCATTCTATTTTTCTTCTAAGTAAATTGTGTTGATTCTGTTAGCTGTAACTTATTATTATTCTAAATTACATTATGCAAAGTGTTGTTGATGTCATGTTGCCTTTCAAATTATGGAACAAAAACAAAAAAAGCACGACGAAAACAAAATCAAAAAACAGAAAAAGGAAAAAAAATGTGAACTGGCAAGAATATAAATCAAAAGAATTTTTCATTTATTTTTATTTTTATACCCGCCACCCAGATATGGGGAATTTACTCTCTTTATCATTATGTTTGTTATACTCGAGAGAAACCTTCAAAAACTTTAAAAATTATATATATTCTTGATCATCTTGAGCATCAAATTCTGAACCGATTTAGATATAGCTGTTTGTCTATCTCTCTGGTTACCTGACCGTTGATCCCTCCGTGTACCTGTCTGTTATAAACATTCCCCTGATTGTAAGATTTGAGATAAGATTAGGATTGAAATCACCCCAAATCGGTCAAAGAACACGCCCATAATTCTATCTAAATTAAAAACAGCTTTATTTTTTTGCTTACATATCAAAGCATACAAAAGATAGAAATCTAGAGCTTTGCCCAAATATTAAGGCAATATTCCGGCAAAAATAATACAAATCGGCCATGTTTACTATGGATGATGGTGGGTATCCAAGGTTCTAGCCCCACCTACATATAATTTTTTTACTTTTTTTTTTGTATATTTCTTTACGCATTTCTTTCAAATATTCAACAGCAGCACCAATTAACCAGGCGCAGATACAGCTGCAGTTACAAATGCCCATACGCATCTTAACTCAAATTGTTTTATTACATTTATTTTATATATCTTGTTAGTGATGGTTTGTTACATAAAACAAACAAACTTTTATATATTTATATATTTTGAATATATTAAAGAAAAATACATAAAAAATTTAAGGCACCACAATAATTTACTTTAATGAGAAAAGTTTTTGCCAGATACAAAAATTTACTGCTAAAATAATTTCCATTAAAACAACAATAATAATATTACCTACAACTACAACAATCATAATAACGAAAATGTTTTGGTATTTTGTTTAATTTATTCTTTTAATAATAAGGAGGTGTGTCCTTTTTTCTTACAGAGTAGCAAAATCCTTGAAAAAAAAATTAAAAAGCAGCAAACAGAAAAAGCCGAAGAAGCACAACAAGACGAAAAAGAAATAGACAGAGATTTATTAGCAATTCTGAATGTTTTCTTCACTCTTTTTTTTTTGGTAGCAAAAAAGAAAAAAAAACCGTTACAAAAGCACACAAAAAGAGAAAGACAAAGCAAAAATTCAAAACCACAAATTCCAAATTCAATAAGGGGCTTCTTTAAAAATTTTTCTTTTCCTTTTCTTTTTTTTTTTGTTTTGTTTGGTTTCTGAAAAAGCTTCTACTTACTCCTTACAGTTTCATTTTCTCTTCTTGCAACATCTTTGTAAAATTTACCCGTTTTAATGTACACCATTTATAATTATTTGATTAATTTTTATGTAACATGTAAGGAAAATAGAGAAGCCTATTAAGTAAAGTGTGATGAAGCGAGGCCAACTATTAAGGATATTAACACCATTTTGCTTTAAAAGATTAAAATGTTAAAAATAACAATGACGTAGAAAAATTCCATTCCTTCTAACTTTTCCGTGTTACGTGAAGAGATTGAAGCGAGTTAACTTTGCCGACTCCATTTTATATTCCAAAAAAGAGCTTAACTGTCTTAAGTAGAAATGGTCTTTCATGTGCTATAGATAAATAAATTAGAAGAGGCGATATCATAACATCTTAATAATCTGGCATTCTTAAGGTCGACATTCAAAATGCGCCCACCGCTAAACGCCAACATTAATCTTATTATGAGTAATGACATTATAAGAAATAATGCATACAAAGAGTAAACTAAAAGTTTTGATAGGGCTTCGTTTTTTAGTCGCAGGAAATCCGCGTAATGTATTTTATCATAGAAATTATGGCGAATAACTTTAAATTCAAAATCGCATTAGATGAACAAGTTGACGTCGCTTCATAAACATACTCTCTTGAGTTCTAAGTGTTACATACATCTGCATGAATTTATTATACTCTGTACAGCAAATAAGTTAACGTACAGCAACCATTTTTAAGCCTCACCAATCGGTTGCATAAGAACCGATTTGCAAGAAAATGGCGCGACAAGAATATGACTTTCCAGGCACATTTTTATTAACAAAAATTGCCGAATTAAAATTTCGTGAAGCCCACTTGGCGTAACATTTCTATTAAAACATCTTTTTTTTCTTAACTAAAAACTAACTTTTAAGATTTCTTTAGTGGAAAAAATTTGTTGAAAATATTATTCTTCACATTTTATATTTGAAAAATTTTTGCAAAAAAGTCTGCGTATGTGAAATGAAAATAAAAATTACTTTATCAAAGACCCAATTTATTAAAAATAAAACGAAAATTTTATTTGTATCATTTTAAAGTGAAAATAAATCAATAAAGTGCTTCCTTACTTCGCTCATCAATAGAATCTTGGACTTTCGGTGTTTATCGCTTATCCATTCCTCGTAAACTTTCAATGAAAATTTTTATAATCATGTAAAATATTTGTCCGTCTTTATTTTACCTTTTTGGTTGGTTTGATAAATCTGTGTTTTTTATTTTTATTTCTCGCATCGTCATTTGTGCTCTGAAATTGACAATGATATCGGAGTCCTGACAATTTATTTGATAATATTTCATGTAACCAAAATTGGAAACTTATTAACATAATTTAAGATAAGTTAAAACAAAATAAAAATTCAGTGATGGATAATGGTGATTCTAGAAGATTTTTAAAATTTATTAAAATCCACTTAAATATCCCCACTTAAATTCCCCATGTGATATATCACATCATATTGCTGGGGCATAAGTGAAAACAAAATATATGACAAAATGGATTTAAAAAATAAAAAATCAAAAGAAAATAAAACAAGTAAAAATATTATCCTCAATTTAGGAAGAATTTTAAATGCCCTCCATCAGTTTCTGTAAATTGATTAAAAACCTAAACAATATGAATTACAAATCAGAAAAATAAGGTGAAGTTTGTAATCGTTTTGAACAATTTTTTTACAAATCATAAAGGATTCAAAAAAAAAACGGATCAATCTAGACAAATTTCTTAAAAATATTGAAGTATATTTCATAAGAAAATTGCATAAAAAAAATTTCGAAATCTTTTTCATTTTTTAACTTTTTCAAAATAAGGCCTTATGTGGAAACTTTGCTAACCATTTTCAATAAAATTCAGTTTTAGATCGGAATATAATATTAAATATTAAAATATATCAAAAATTCCGTCAAAATGGACGGAAGGACAAGCAAGCTCAAATGGTTATTCTGTAAAAGAGGTTGATAAAAATTTGATTCAAATTAAACGAGAGAAATCCTTCTGAATGTTACAAACATCTACACAAATTTATCATGCTTTTATGGGAGGGTACACTCAGGATGAGCGAGCAAGAAACTAACAGCAACCAGAAATAGATTGTACCGCTGTGTATCAACAGCAGTCTTGTTAAGAATATTCCACATTTTTACCTTTATGTTCTTGACTATGGACAATATTCAACAACAACAATAATAAGGAAACAAATTTTCATTGCAACACTTTGCAAACGACCAAGCAACCAGTCAACCAACCAACCAGCCAACCAGCTAACCGTCCAGCAACAACTAACTAACCAATTCGTTAAATGCCATGAGATATGATACCATATATATTTTTTATATAATATATATTAAAATGATGTTACTTTCCTCTCGTGCAATCAGATTTCAGTGCCAGCTGTGTCATGTGTCACGTGTGTGGTGCCATGAGAAATGGCCAAACTTAAAACGATTAAATTTCATTCATAGCTGATCAGCTCATAAATTTAATGATAAAAAAGTTTTCTACCACTCGACTATTAACGTTTCTACAATCTGTCTCTATATTGCACATACAACATAAATTTCTTTAGCTTGTTCTACGTTGGGTATATACACATATATGGCGACAGTAATTCCCAAAGTTTAGCAAACTGCAATTCACTATGGCAACAAGTGAAAAATAGCGTTCTTTCCGGTCCCACTAAAAGATATCAAATTTTTTATATAAACATGTAAAAATATTTGGTTACAACAAACTTTTTGAATCATAATCATTTAATGACTAGTTGATGATATGATCAGTTTGGAAACCTCTGCCCTACATCATAATACTACAATATAAATAAAGCAAGTAGAAGAAAATGTACTGCTGCGGTGGCTACTATTCAATCTTTTACTGGTATCAATGAAAATACTGATTGCATATAAATAATACACATCTTAAACTCTGCATCAGAATATTTTTTTTTATACCCTACACCAACTGTGGTACAGGGTATTATAAATTATTGTAAATCTTTGAAACTTTCAGAACTATTTGAGATAAACTCATCTTTTATTATATTCATCGATTTAGACTTACTGTTTTTTACAATTTTAACCTGATTAGATTCATATTTGTTTTCGTCCGTTTGTCCGCACTATACAAATTGGTGCACTTACACGTTAGTTCTCATATAACGCCTTTTTCGAAAGTTGGTCTTTGGAAAAAAATTAAGAATGGTTTAATAATTTAAAAAAAAACTTTGCTGAGGTTTGTACTTAAAAGGTGCACCAGAATTTTACATCATTCAAAAATTACTAAATTTTACTTTCTAATCTTGCAATCGATTTTACGCTCTTTTTTTTTTTAATCGCATTACTCAAAGGGATGTAGCATATTTAAAAGCAGTCCCATTAACGATATTATATTATTTTTTGAGAAAGTCACCTTAATAAATCTTCTAAAAGAATGAACTCATATTTTGTTGTAATAGAATTAAATACTTTAAAATAATTCTTTCTGTTTAAATATCCGAGGACACTTATTGATACTTTTTAGAAAGAACCTTATAGCTTAAGTATTGTACTTCTAATATCCTACACCACTTGTGGTACAAGGTATAATACGCTTAGGTAATGACCTTTTATTATATCGATTTACTCGGAATTGTTCTCTTATTCGATTTAAGACTTTCTGCCCGTTTACCTGTTGTCTATCTAGGAAAATATGTTAACAAAGTATAGGGCACATTTTTGCAGCTATTTGATTGAAATTTAGTATGTGGGAGTAGTTTAACCCAAAGTCGCTCTGAAATAATTTTATTTAAATCCCTTAAATAAAAGTGGTTATTTTAAATATTTTAAATAAATTTTTGTTTTACATAAGTTGATGCTTTCTAATATTTTAACATAAAAAATATTTATACCTAATTTGGTATAGATTATTCCATTTTTACGGCCAATGCCCACATAACGTTTTTTGCGAAAAAAGATTCAATTTTGAATATATTTTAGCAAAAATTGGCACTGCTTTATATTTTGACATAAAAAACATGTGTACTAAGGTTTGATTGATCCATTTCTTGAACTTTCTCTCATATAACAAACTTTTTATTTAAATAATTTAAAAATTACAATTTTCTCAATTTTGTTGGATCACGTCAAGCAAAGTGGTGCAATGTTTTTAGGGTCAGACTCGACTAAATATAAACTTCTCAACTCTTGTTTATATGTATTCTATATATTTTTTTGGCTTGAACATTTCTGAAAATCTTGTACAATAACATTTGATGTTATTTCGTTAAAATTAAAATTATTAGCTTGTGAAACGTGCTTAAATTTTGAGATTCTATTCATCATTACAAATTGCTCTTAAAAAACTCTTAAAATATGTATAAAAATATGTATAAGCATAAATGAAAGTAAGCAATGACAGAAAACTGCTATGTATAAACACTAATTACTAAGGGATATAAGCTCTCTTTATATCTCTGTTTTGGCCATGAGTTATTATGAAAATAAAAGGATCATAAAGTATTTTTTTTATGTTTTTTAAACTCATTAAAACATGCAATAACCGTAAAGTACAATTCCAATTGAAAGTAAATATTAAGTCGAACTATACTTTTAATTATTAATTGGTACAAACAACTGAGTGTAAAATTTTTCACAAAAGTTAATATAAATGGTAAATCTTTATTGGGAATAAATTGCTAATAAAATCTTTAAGATTTATTTTACTATTGACATGAAAGTCTTTTTATAATGTAAATCATTTTATAGATGCTTGTAACGGTTAAAATATCTAATTATACAATCTATTGTATTGTACTTATAAATTCAGAGTAAATATCTAATACGATTTAATCTAGTCTTTCAGTTTGTCCATTTTTTTGTTTTGACTTATGTCCTCATAGGTTTTTTATTAAGCTACAAATCATAATTTTCGAGAAACCAGTAATTTGGTATACGGATGAGTTTTAGTCTCTCTTTGAATTTGTTAAAATTGAAACAATTTTACAACCACTGCCTTTTTGAGGTCTTTTTCTACAAAAAAGATCAATATTTTGGTTTCTGCCAGATTTTTCACTAAATCGTGTAAAATATAAATTATAATACTGGAGCATTATATAAGCCTTGCGTTTAACAGAGAGCATTCTTGATTCTTAGATACATTAACAATAGCATTTTATTGGTATTATGGCACAAGAGCAGTTATATAAAAACCTTATTACTAAGAAAATTTCTCCAGGAGCTTAAGAAGATTTCAATTTTCATTTTACTTCAATTTTATGTTTAATTCAGTGTTTGTCAACTTGATATTACAGTAAGTGATATTGTGATGTGTCCTTGTTAAATATAAGAAAATCCTGCTAATGCAAGATATTTGATATTCTCTACCTATTCCTTATAATTCTATAGTTTGTTGGCTTCTTAAAAGACTTTTAATTGGTTTGGAAAGAACTGCTATTTGTTCAATGAATTGAAAAGTTGCCATTCATTCTTCTGATGAGATGATAGATGATAGATAAGATGAGAAAATTTCATTTATTGTGAAATTATTATAAGCGAATTTTCAATTTGAATATCTTTTCATTTAACAAATTTATGATTATAAAACTTGTTGCTTTTTCATCTTAATAGTAAAATTCTAAAATAATATAAAGTCTTGTGTAAGCCCATATAATTCAATTTAACTAACATTTAAACCATTAATTATTGTTGCCTTTATTTGCCTAAAAAAAAAAATTCTAGGATATATTCTCTGGACTTTTGTCCATATGTGATTTTTACATGAAACTATTTTTATTTTAAGTTATTTTATATAAATGACAATTATCAATTCCATTATTGCCCCAAAAAAAGAAAAAGCTAAAGCTCTCTTAGTTAAAAGCTTTTGTTTTACGTTAAGTTGCAAATGTACTTACAAGATTTCTTAGAAATTCTAAAATTAGAGTATAAAAAATGAAATATATTACGCACTTAAAATATCAAATGTACAACATTTTTAAATCGCTCTGCAGTGTAATGTTAAGCTACTTAAATTTAGTTCTTATCATGACTTAAATTTTTAATGTATCACATATAAATACGTCAAGCTTAATAATAATAATAATAGTAAAGGAGTTGAATTGTTGTTGTTTTTGTTCTATTATATCATAAATTCTTTGACCAGAAAGTATTTTTCTAAATTATATATAAAAGTTACTTTTAAGGTATCTATTTGGTTTATCTGCAGTTACTTTAAAATGAACCAACTGGACGATATTTCATTAATGCTCTGAACTGATTAAAGCCCTCAGTTTGTCTGTCGTTCTCATTCATATAAAGAAGCTATCAGTTCTAAGAAGCAACAGGCCAACAATGAACTATAATCAGCAAAATTTTATGCAGTTAAGTAGAATTTCATACATAAAAAATATGCGATTTAAAGGCAGTTTGAAACGTTTTTTCATTAGCTCTTTTATCAAAGTAATAATAATTAATGCAATATTATAAAATAATTTATTACCATAAAAATGAGTCCAAATAAATCATTTGTCATTCTTATTAAATTTTACCAAATATCATCTTTTAAAAATCGTGCCGTTTAATGAAAATTTGTGTAGAGTTTATCATAAAACAGGACAATGCAATGGTCATTTTGCTTTCTTGTTTTTCTTTATTGAGTCTCTTTTTTGGGCGTTCTTCATTTGTTGCAGTTTTGCAAATATAAATCTTCCTCTGCTTTTTTGTTTTTTTGGGGCACTTTTATCACGATAAATTGTGCTTTGGTACAATATTTTATATTTGTCAACTGATGAGGTTTTACTTTCTTTCTTTTTTTTTGGTGTTTTTCTTTTTTATTTTCTCGTTGTCTTTTTTTTGTTTTTGCCTTCTTTTTTGAAAGTGTATTGCGATATTGCAAACATTGTATTGGATTTGATTTGATTTTATATGGAATTTATATACGAATGACAAAGCCCAACACCTCAAGGTATTGGCCACGTATTAGTGATTTTAATGTTAACATTTTCCGTTACCAATTGCCTACTTTCTCTCTAACAAATTTATTTTGTAATTTTCAAGAAAACTTTATGCTGAGTTATGCACCTCAGGAATTTTTTTTCAACTTTTTAGCATTTTAATGCCTCCTCCCTAAGTTTATTCATGTGATTTAATTTTATTCGTTAAGGTTCTAGATAATGTTTCCCTTTGCAATAATTTAATATGCGTAATTTCCGATTTCCATTTATAAGACGTTTTAAAAAATTCAAGAATAGTTTTAAAGAAATATCGCAAATTAAAAAAATGTGCTAAAAATTTGCGATTGCTAAAATCGAAGCACAATAAATAAAAAGTATTCACAATATTTTTATAAATCGTATTTTACGCCAGTTTATATTTATGGGCACTTTTTCATTGCATTTTTAGTTGAGTCAGCCAAAATCAACTGCCAAATCAATTGAAATATAAACAAACATTTTTTTATCGTGAAATTTCTTTTTTTATGCCACATGGACCAAAAAATTATTCATACAGTTTCAGTCAAAGAAAAAACAAAACGAGAAAAAAAATCTTTTTAAAAAACAAATAAAAAAAAATGGTAAAATAAATCATTTAAAACTAAAAACCAAAATAATAAATTTACATAGTGCTTTTGTAGAGAGTTTAACAAAATGCATCTCTAAGTTTTCATTTTGAAGAGCAAACAAATAAAACTAATAAGAACGATTTCTACGAATTTTCAATTGAGTAGTTCTTAAGATAATTCTGACTTGTGAAATAATATAATTACACGATCCAACGAAACACTCGGAAGAATTTTTTCTACACACGAAACGATTTACTATTTTTTTTCACAAACGCTTTGGATCTATCTGTAACTCAAATTCAATTTTAATTGATATCAATTTTTTATCCCAAATTTTTCTTTCCTTTTTTTTTTTTTTTTTGTTATTTTGTTTTATCATCTTTGCATCTTATGCCTAAATATAAATTATATTATTTCACCATAATATTTTATAAAAGACTTAGGAACTATTTAAATTTTATGAAATGAAACGGAAATGTTGTCCAAAATGATAAAATGCAGAAAAAATCTAAGAAATATGTGAAAGAAATGTTCAAAAATATTTGATATTTAATAATCTTTGTAAAATACTAGAAAAAGTGTTATCTAAATTGTTGAAGGAAATTATTCAATAAGTTTACGATAAATAAACTTCTTAACTACGTCATGAAATTTTCTACATCTGTGCTAATATTTATAGCATCCAGAAGGACTTTTCAATTGACTCAAAATAATTTCCAGATAAGATTTAAGCTTCTTTGTTTGTCCGTCCATCCACTTTTTCCTGCTATTCCACGAATCTATTAAAGAATTTTATATGTGAAAATATTATGTAACAATCTGTATCTAGAATTGTTGCTCTACTGATTTATCAAACTTCAAAGATACTTCATTGGCAATAAATTCTGCTAAATAATAAAAATAAAACCAACACTAAAATGTATTAAGTTTTTATAGGATACATCACTTAAAGTGAAGGTGTACCATAAGTTTGTATAGCTATTTGTAATACTTAAAAAGAATTAAGAAAGACCAAATTTTTCTTATATCAATCGATTTAGAAACACCTTTGAAATCGATTTAGACATATGTGTCCATCCATCTGTCCATCCATTTTTTTTTTTACTGAAATTTGGTACATATGTGTGTTTTTGCCTAGAGACAAGCCCTATTGAAAATGATGTAAATCGAACTATTCTTAAGACTCCTCCCCATATAACGACTTTTTCGAAACAAGATCGGTTTATGAAAAATAATTAAAATTTTACATAGAAGTTTAACAAAAATTTAACTTTTTAATTTAACATATTTTAACTTTGGCTTTGATGGGCTCATTTTTAAAACTCCTCCCGATGTAATGAACAAATATTACTATTTTGCATATACTTTGCCAAAAATTAACTCTGCTGTGTATTTTAACATAGAAAGTAGTGTATTTTGGACCAGATGGAACCATTTGTTGAACCTCCTTCCACAAAATGATTCTTTCGATTTATTTTCAAATTTTTAAGACAAAAAGTTGTAAGATCCTAGAGTCGCATTAAAGAGCAAGTAAAATTCTTGTTTTTTTTTTAGTTGCTGCTTTTTCAAAAGATTATAATGAAATAGGAATATATTTCTGCGCAAGGCAATAGAAGTATTTTGTAAAATTAGAAAATGATTTATTTGTTGGAAGGATATTGAGTTAAAATGATGTATAATAATATAAGATATCGGTATTTAATAGATCATCATGTAGTAAAGTACTCAAAATACTCAAAATAAAGTACTCAAAGTTTCTACCTTCCATTAAAATGAAAAGTGGTATAGTTTTTTTAAATACTAAGTGACTGCATCTCTAAAAAAAATTGCAAGAATTTATTAAGTTTTATTTTTTAACTTGCATTCTTATAATTAACTAATTTTGTATGTTTTTATACCGACATAAAGAGGTAAAATTAATGAATTCAATTGTTAATTTTCATTTAAGATTAATAATTAAAAAAGTGTAATATTATTAAGTTAAAGTTTTGCATTTTATATTCAGTTTTCTTATGTAAAACTTAACTTATTTTTAGGACACTTTTTATTTCTCATTGGTTTATTGCTTTTCCTATATATGAAGAATAATCTATGTGGATGCTTCCGTTCAATTCATGCTTGAAAATATTCATTTCAAATTAGCAACCATTTTGGGTTTTTCCGGTTGACTGACAGGAATGTTAAGATAGATGAAAGAAAGTATTGACTTACTTAAAAAGTATATGTAAGCATTTATGGGTATCTAAATTTTGTAGTCATCTAAAGACATTTAATATATATGAAAAGTAGCGCAGCCAAATGTGCCTTGAAATAATTACAGTTCCATAATCATAAGTGTAACACTGAAGAACAACGATGCTAATGAATTTTTATGCAACATTCCACTACGTCATCATATAAAAGCATTTGGCTGGGGCTACATTTTAAATACCCACTACTAATATACCCTAATATTATAATTCAGAACCTGATTCAGCTTTTTAGGAGTAAATTGAAAACGTAAACCTAAAATTATGAAAGTTTGGTAATGTATAATTTCGCGTAGGCGTACCCGTTTTACATGATTTTTGGACAGACATTGTAAACTAAGAGTTTCCATACATGTGCGAAATTTCAGGTGTCTATCTTATGCAGTTTGCAGATGATGAGCAAAAAAGTTTTGCTTAAAAAAAATTTTGCACTCACTGTGGGCGTATCATTAAACCAATTTTGCCCATTTTCAATGCCAATTTGCATGCAACAAGTTCCAATGATTCTGTCAAGTTTAAATTCGATAATTCACATTTTAAAACCATGAGAATGTTTACAACAGACAGATACTCAGACGGACGGACATACATGTCTAAGTCGATTCAGAATTTGCTGCTGATCAAAAAATATATTCATAGGAACTCCAACGCCTCCATCTAAGCATTACAAGCCTAATGACAAAGTGAGTATACTCTCAACCTCTGGGTGATGGGAAGGGAAATAAGAAATAGTTAATACATGCAAGAGCATCATTAAAAAGAATATTGTTCATATAAGTTAAAGTTAAATGTTATCATGCCTCATTGAAAATCATTGAAAGTCATGTGCGTAACGCAATAGCGTAGAACATTTTGGCTGAACATTTGTGTATTCACATACAAATAACATGAGATTGTAGCGGGAGATTGTGTATTTCAAGTACAACATTAGATTTTCTAAATGTTTAGATACATATACTTATCGTACATCTAAGCATTTAGATTGTTGTTAACGCTATTGTTTATGTTATTGTTGGTTAAGTGGATGCTGCACCACTGATTACAAATTGCTGATTGTGTTTGCGAGAATGTACATAACATTGAAAATGACACTTGAGGTATCATAAATTAATTATTTAAAACCATTTGTCCATATGTCCGTCTTCTTATTCATATCTCTAAAGTCACTTCATGTAGTTTTATATTTAGTAACTAGACGTTGCAGAAACAAAAGAAGAAACTCTTAATCCCCTTAAACCTCTTAAACTGTCTGCAGATAAAAATTGAAATTTACAACAAAAACTGTTGCTGTACCAGCTAGCTACCAGCTAGCTACCAGCTAGCTACCAGCTAGCTACCAGCTAGCTACCAGCTAGCTACCAGCTAGCTACCAGCTAGCTACCAGCTAGCTACCAGCTAGCTACCAGCTAGCTACCAGCTAGCTACCAGCTAGCTACCAGCTAGCTACCAGCTAGCTACCAGCTAGCTACCAGCTAGCTACCAGCTAGCTACCAGCTAGCTACCAGCTAGCTACCAGCTAGCTACCAGCTAGCTACCAGCTAGCTACCAGCTAGCTACCAGCTAGCTACCAGCTAGCTACCAGCTAGCTACCAGCTAGCTACCAGCTAGCTACCAGCTAGCTACCAGCTAGCTACCAGCTAGCTACCAGCTAGCTACCAGCTAGCTACCAGCTAGCTACCAGCTAGCTACCAGCTAGCTACCAGCTAGCTACCAGCTAGCTACCAGCTAGCTACCAGCTAGCTACCAGCTAGCTACCAGCTAGCTACCAGCTAGCTACCAGCTAGCTACCAGCTAGCTACCAGCTAGCTACCAGCTAGCTACCAGCTAGCTACCAGCTAGCTACCAGCTAGCTACCAGCTAGCTACCAGCTAGCTACCAGCTAGCTACCAGCTAGCTACCAGCTAGCTACCAGCTAGCTACCAGCTAGCTACCAGCTAGCTACCAGCTAGCTACCAGCTAGCTACCAGCTAGCTACCAGCTAGCTACCAGCTAGCTACCAGCTAGCTACCAGCTAGCTACCAGCTAGCTACCAGCTAGCTACCAGCTAGCTACCAGCTAGCTACCAGCTAGCTACCAGCTAGCTACCAGCTAGCTACCAGCTAGCTACCAGCTAGCTACCAGCTAGCTACCAGCTAGCTACCAGCTAGCTACCAGCTAGCTACCAGCTAGCTACCAGCTAGCTACCAGCTAGCTACCAGCTAGCTACCAGCTAGCTACCAGCTAGCTACCAGCTAGCTACCAGCTAGCTACCAGCTAGCTACCAGCTAGCTACCAGCTAGCTACCAGCTAGCTACCAGCTAGCTACCAGCTAGCTACCAGCTAGCTACCAGCTAGCTACCAGCTAGCTACCAGCTAGCTACCAGCTAGCTACCAGCTAGCTACCAGCTAGCTACCAGCTAGCTACCAGCTAGCTACCAGCTAGCTACCAGCTAGCTACCAGCTAGCTACCAGCTAGCTACCAGCTAGCTACCAGCTAGCTACCAGCTAGCTACCAGCTAGCTACCAGCTAGCTACCAGCTAGCTACCAGCTAGCTACCAGCTAGCTACCAGCTAGCTACCAGCTAGCTACCAGCTAGCTACCAGCTAGCTACCAGCTAGCTACCAGCTAGCTACCAGCTAGCTACCAGCTAGCTACCAGCTAGCTACCAGCTAGCTACCAGCTAGCTACCAGCTAGCTACCAGCTAGCTACCAGCTAGCTACCAGCTAGCTACCAGCTAGCTACCAGCTAGCTACCAGCTAGCTACCAGCTAGCTACCAGCTAGCTACCAGCTAGCTACCAGCTAGCTACCAGCTAGCTACCAGCTAGCTACCAGCTAGCTACCAGCTAGCTACCAGCTAGCTACCAGCTAGCTACCAGCTAGCTACCAGCTAGCTACCAGCTAGCTACCAGCTAGCTACCAGCTAGCTACCAGCTAGCTACCAGCTAGCTACCAGCTAGCTACCAGCTAGCTACCAGCTAGCTACCAGCTAGCTACCAGCTAGCTACCAGCTAGCTACCAGCTAGCTACCAGCTAGCTACCAGCTAGCTACCAGCTAGCTACCAGCTAGCTACCAGCTAGCTACCAGCTAGCTACCAGCTAGCTACCAGCTAGCTACCAGCTAGCTACCAGCTAGCTACCAGCTAGCTACCAGCTAGCTACCAGCTAGCTACCAGCTAGCTACCAGCTAGCTACCAGCTAGCTACCAGCTAGCTACCAGCTAGCTACCAGCTAGCTACCAGCTAGCTACCAGCTAGCTACCAGCTAGCTACCAGCTAGCTACCAGCTAGCTACCAGCTAGCTACCAGCTAGCTACCAGCTAGCTACCAGCTAGCTACCAGCTAGCTACCAGCTAGCTACCAGCTAGCTACCAGCTAGCTACCAGCTAGCTACCAGCTAGCTACCAGCTAGCTACCAGCTAGCTACCAGCTAGCTACCAGCTAGCTACCAGCTAGCTACCAGCTAGCTACCAGCTAGCTACCAGCTAGCTACCAGCTAGCTACCAGCTAGCTACCAGCTAGCTACCAGCTAGCTACCAGCTAGCTACCAGCTAGCTACCAGCTAGCTACCAGCTAGCTACCAGCTAGCTACCAGCTAGCTACCAGCTAGCTACCAGCTAGCTACCAGCTAGCTACCAGCTAGCTACCAGCTAGCTACCAGCTAGCTACCAGCTAGCTACCAGCTAGCTACCAGCTAGCTACCAGCTAGCTACCAGCTAGCTACCAGCTAGCTACCAGCTAGCTACCAGCTAGCTACCAGCTAGCTACCAGCTAGCTACCAGCTAGCTACCAGCTAGCTACCAGCTAGCTACCAGCTAGCTACCAGCTAGCTACCAGCTAGCTACCAGCTAGCTACCAGCTAGCTACCAGCTAGCTACCAGCTAGCTACCAGCTAGCTACCAGCTAGCTACCAGCTAGCTACCAGCTAGCTACCAGCTAGCTACCAGCTAGCTACCAGCTAGCTACCAGCTAGCTACCAGCTAGCTACCAGCTAGCTACCAGCTAGCTACCAGCTAGCTACCAGCTAGCTACCAGCTAGCTACCAGCTAGCTACCAGCTAGCTACCAGCTAGCTACCAGCTAGCTACCAGCTAGCTACCAGCTAGCTACCAGCTAGCTACCAGCTAGCTACCAGCTAGCTACCAGCTAGCTACCAGCTAGCTACCAGCTAGCTACCAGCTAGCTACCAGCTAGCTACCAGCTAGCTACCAGCTAGCTACCAGCTAGCTACCAGCTAGCTACCAGCTAGCTACCAGCTAGCTACCAGCTAGCTACCAGCTAGCTACCAGCTAGCTACCAGCTAGCTACCAGCTAGCTACCAGCTAGCTACCAGCTAGCTACCAGCTAGCTACCAGCTAGCTACCAGCTAGCTACCAGCTAGCTACCAGCTAGCTACCAGCTAGCTACCAGCTAGCTACCAGCTAGCTACCAGCTAGCTACCAGCTAGCTACCAGCTAGCTACCAGCTAGCTACCAGCTAGCTACCAGCTAGCTACCAGCTAGCTACCAGCTAGCTACCAGCTAGCTACCAGCTAGCTACCAGCTAGCTACCAGCTAGCTACCAGCTAGCTACCAGCTAGCTACCAGCTAGCTACCAGCTAGCTACCAGCTAGCTACCAGCTAGCTACCAGCTAGCTACCAGCTAGCTACCAGCTAGCTACCAGCTAGCTACCAGCTAGCTACCAGCTAGCTACCAGCTAGCTACCAGCTACTACCAGCTAGCTACCAGCTAGCTACCAGCTAGCTACCAGCTAGCTACCAGCTAGCTACCAGCTAGCTACCAGCTAGCTACCAGCTAGCCCACCCCAGCTAGCTACCCTAGCTAGCTACCAGCTAGCTACCACCCAGCTAGCTACCAGCTAGCTACCAGCTAGCTACCAGCTAGCTACCAGCTAGCTACCAGCTAGCTACCAGCTAGCTACCAGCTAGCTACCAGCTAGCTACCAGCTAGCTACCAGCTAGCTACCAGCTAGCTACCAGCTAGCTACCAGCTAGCTACCAGCTAGCTACCAGCTAGCTACCAGCTAGCTACCAGCTAGCTACCAGCTAGCTACCAGCTAGCTACCAGCTAGCTACCAGCTAGCTACCAGCTAGCTACCAGCTAGCTACCAGCTAGCTACCAGCTAGCTACCAGCTAGCTACCAGCTAGCTACCAGCTAGCTACCAGCTAGCTACCAGCTAGCTACCAGCTAGCTACCAGCTAGCTACCAGCTAGCTACCAGCTAGCTACCAGCTACTACCAGCTAGCTACCAGCTAGCTACCAGCTAGCTACCACGCTACCAGCTAGCTACCAGCTAGCTACCAGCTAGCTACCAGCTAGCTACCACTAGCTACCAGCTAGCTACCAGCTAGCTACCAGCTAGCTACCAGCTAGCTACCAGCTAGCTACCAGCTAGCTACCAGCTAGCTACCAGCTAGCTACCAGCTAGCTACCAGCTAGCTACCACTATACTACCACTAGCTACCAGCTAGCTACCAGCTAGCTACCAGCTAGCTACCAGCTAGCTACCAGCTAGCTACCAGCTAGCTACCAGCTAGCGTACCGCTAGCTACCAGCTAGCTACCAGCTAGCTACCAGCTAGCTACCAGCTAGCTACCAGCTAGCTACCAGCTAGCTACCAGCTCGCTACCAGCTAGCTACCAGCTAGCTACCAGCTAGCTACCAGCTAGCTACCAGCTAGCTACCAGCTAGCTACCAGCTAGCTACCAGCTAGCTACCGCTAGCTACCAGCTGCTACCAGCTAGCTACCAGCTAGCTACCAGCTAGCTACCAGCTAGCTACCAGCTAGCGTACCAGCTAGCTACC